>PVJL010000978.1:0-148803 GCA_004026885.1 Lyroderma lyra | reverse complement strand
AAAAGATTCAGACTCAAGTTGTCTGGCATTTACTTCCCATATATTCTTCCTAGGAAGCTACCAAAACAAAAATGTAAATCAAGAGAAAAATGTGGAATACAAAACACAGGATATCCATCATAGGAAAGGGAAAGGAAATCAATAGGGTGACAGTGAAGGGAGGTCCTAGGATGTCAACTGTGTGGCTGACACAGACAGCAACTGAATGATATTGGAGCAGAATAAAATGACTCAGAGGAGAGACAGGTTGAGAGCTAGCTGGTCATCACAATGCTTCCTGCTGTTGTATCATCTTTAGGACCCAAGAAAACTACTGGAAGATGTTGTTCAATAAAGCCAGAGGGTAAACCAAGAAAAAGGAAGACATGCGATCCAGGAAGGAGAAAGGAGAAGGGAAGGTCCAGGAGAACAGCTTTGGATAAGGCCTAGGAGGCCACCAGTTCAGACAGGAAATTAATAGAGATCTGCAAAAGGGATGTCACCACAGTAGGAAGTAGACACAGTACTGATGACATCGACCTTACAGAAAATTGTATTAAGAGGCTATTAAAAAGTATAAGAGGAGTTCCCTGGTGGTGCAGTGGCTTAAGGCTTCGGCGCTGGCACTGTCAATGCTGCGGCCTGGGTTTGATTCCCAGCCAGGGAGCTACCGACATACAAAAAAAAAAAAAAAAAAAAAAAAAAAAAAAAAAAAAAAAAAAAAAAAAAAAAAAAAAAAAAAAAAAAAAAAAAGTATAAGAAAAATCAAAGGTAAAAAAAAGCAAGTACTAACTTTAGGAATAACAGAAAAAATACAGTAACAGTACACTATAATGTTTGGTTATGAATAAGTATAGTAAGGTAAATAATAAATACTTATTTAAGCAAAAATTATGATACAACTATATTGAGAATACAGGTGAGGGAGAGCAGAGAAAATGATGGTAAAGAGAGCTAATTCCTCACATACCATAAATGAAAGATTAGATAGCACGCAGACATGAAGACTCAAAAGTTATCAGTATTCACATATTATTCAGCATTATGGAAATGTATACACACCAGAAGAAACGGCTGAAAGCCGAAAGCAGCTGCTTCTGGGAAGACAAATTGGTGGGAGGAATGAACTGCTGTGATTTGATACATATGCCTTTTACTATAAGTTGAAGTCTGAAATTATGTCCATGTACTAATTTGATAAAAAATTAATTTTAAATTAATTTTCTTTAAAATTGAAAAATAATTTTCTTTAAAAAGAAGGATTAAGGACTTTCTATACAGGGAAAATAGCATATGCAAAAGCATGAGGGTGTACAAGAGCCATGTTTTTCTAGAACACCATTAGTGTCACAGTAAGAGAGGAAATGCAGGCATAAGCAGGCAGCATCAGAGGCTGCAGAGCAAAAGTCCTACCTCCTCCTCATTAGGTCTGTGGGAGTCACCTAACCTATTCTAGTTTCCTTCTCTGTAAGATTCAAATAATAATAGCACTTACTTCACAGGGTTTTGTAAGAATTCAATGACAATGAAAACAGTAAATGTTGCAAACTGTAATGCTGTACAAAGGTAAGGGGCACAGGCACTTTTCTGTGTCCTCAGTCTGGAGCTGAGGGTTCTGGGTAAAGGTAAGAAATGCCCAGGAGAGCCCAACCCCAAAGAAGCTGTTTAGCTGGCTGGGGCAGACAAGTCCCCCAGAACGGGGGCACGTCAAAGCTGAAAACCACCAATACCCTTGATTTACTAAAATCAAGGAGATTAAACTGGAAAGCAAGCTCTTAGAGGGAACCTTGAGCTGAAACCCTTGAACTGGTCACTGCACAGCTGAAGGGGTTAAGCACCCACCGGCAAATCCTGCAGGCCCTGAAGTCAGGTTGGTGCAATGGGAGACTGCTGGGAGGTATGGGGGTGGGGCAATGCCCAGGACCAGCTTCCCAGTACTCTCCCCCTTCATCCTCCCCTTCCAAGAAGCATCACTCTGCTTTCCATTCCACAACCTATTGCTTCAAATCCACCATGGAGCACAGTGAAGTACAAATAATATAGTTGCATTTTCTAACATTTCTATGGTACTTACTGTAAGTCAGGTTCTTTTCCAACTGCTTTGCACATATTAATGCACTCAGTCTCACAATAACCCTGTGAAATTCATATTATCACCCCAAAGTAGCAGATGAGGCAGTGAGAGGTTATGTAACCTCCTCAGTGTCACATAATTGGAAAGGGAAAGAGACTCATAATTCTGAACCAGGCAGTCTGTGTCCTGCAGTCAATCACTGTACATCACTGTCTCACAGGCTTGAGACCCCCAAGCCTCAAACTACCCAACTATAAAATGTAGATATTTGGGAAGATGGCCCCCAAAACATCTCTCAATTGGAGAGCATCTTTCTTTGGAACTAAGATTCACCAGGTGTGTATGTATGCCTGAGAGTGAGAAAACTTTATGGAAGAAGGGCAGGATGCACATGTGGTTCCAGAATGGGAAGAAAAAGGGACCCCAGCCCACAGAAGGAGATTAAACTGGAAAGAAAGCTAAGAAAACAAATATCAACTTACAGTTTTGTATGCAATCCCCCCATCCAAGCCCATCTTTATAGCCCCCTTAGACACTGTCCTGTGAAATGATTATAGAGATGGCCTTGTTACCTGTGACAACGCAGGTGAACCTGACGTCGCTGTCCTCGGACACAGCCCGGGACTTGAGTGTGGTCTCGAATAGCGGCTGGGTCTCCTCTGTTAGCTGAGCAATGATGGAGCAGAAGGTGCTCCTAGGAAAGGCAAAGAACTATTCAGAGCAGACTTTCCCACAATATACCACAGCCTGGCATCGTGCAAGGCAGCTTAAATCTTACCATGTCTATCCGTCATCCCGCGGTCATGGCTCCAGCACCTGGGCAAGTCTTTCTTCAAGGAAGCCTAGGCCTCTTAGCCAGGTGAGGGACAGAGATGGTACCAAGGGGCTGAATGGAATCCTGACCCAGACCCATTACACTAGACAGGCTTCTGACCATGAGCCAGGTTCCTGAGATGCCAGACCATCAGCCCTGGCATCCCCATCCATCCTTATTGGGGGCCTTGCTTCACACTACACCTTCTATCTCCAGGGAGGTCGTGCATGGGGGAAATACACACATGGCTGGGCCCAGCCTCAAAGAGGGAGACCCCAACACAGCAGAGCCTCCATTAATGCCGAAGAGAGAAAAGCTGGCCAACCTTCAAGGATGCATAGGTCCTAGGAGCTCAAGGGCCTCTCCTAAAGCTTGGGCTGAGAAAGCAATCTGTGCACTTGTGGTGAACACAGACCCATAGCAGATAAAGAATAAGCCTGCCAATGCTAGGGATCTAGACCCAAATTCCTAGAGGTATCTGAAAAATGAGACTCAAATGAATTCTGACCCTAAAGGGGGCTGTGGACCTGTAGTGAGAAGCCAGTCATGGCCCCTGCCCCATCCCTGAAGACCACATGCTCAAGTGGACACCCGGCTGGCAGCTCCAGGACCAACCAGCCGGAATGCCAAACCACAAACAGGACCTTCAGTTCCCTGTGACAGTCCTTCTGTCACAGAATTCAGGGCCATTTGTGGACTCGCTGAATCTAGCACAGACTCACCAACAATGGTCCACATTTACAGTCCTCTCCTTCTTGGACACAGGAAGCAAACCCCCATGCCAAACCTTTTCATGGGCCAGCAGAGACACAATTTGTCCCTAGGCGTGAAGTGTAACCACATAGCCAGGTTGTGTGGTGCACAAACTGTGCCCCGCCAGCCCCGCCTCCAAATTCATACATCCTATTGTGAGCAGCAGGGAGGACTGTGAGGGTCAAGTGAAGGGAAGCAGGAGGAACTGTGAGAAGAGAGACAAAACATTCAAAGCTGCCTTTCTCTGGACCTTGGAGTGGGTGGTCACCTGCAGGCAAGGCTGGGGTGTGGTAAAAATCTGTGGGGACAAGCAAACAGAAGCCATGCTTCCCCCTTCAATTAGTCATTTCTGAGGATACCATTCTGGACTCGAGCTTGAAGCGAAAGGCTGCATTGCAGAAGTATTGGAATCAAGATAAGACTGTGGAGGACTTCAGATGCCTAGGCCTTCCAGCAGCTGACAGGACTACCCAGAAAGGGAACCTCAATTTCTCATGTGCCTGAACATTTAAATGGGTTCTGCAGTTGGGTGTCCATGACACTCCCTGCAACACTCACCTACAACTCATCTGTCTAATAAGCAACTTTTCCTGTCCCTTTCATCCACTCAGAAACAAGACAGTCCTTCAGGACCTAGACTGTTAACTCCCTGACACTCAGGAAATGTAACATCTGAAAATGTTTCTTGCTACTCTCATATTAACAGCAATTTCTGACTTTGGGGAATACTAAATTCCAACCAACAGTTTCTAGAGGAAACTGCCATGCCAAAAGCAATCACACTTCTGTAATTTTGCAACTACTTCAAAACATCCCTAATTATGTCCTCCCTGGTTAGTCTAAACCCTACCTTACTCATGAACATGAGCCTGGATCTAATATTCAGCTCAGGCTCTTAGGGATGAAGCTGCTTGGGCAAGCCTAAGAAAAGAATTTCAGCTACTCAATAAGTAAGAAAACAGGGAAATCAAGCTTCAAGAAAATCTGCAGAAATAAGTGCTCATGTTAGATATTCAACAACAGGTAGTTATTTTATTTCATTACTTTTTTTGAATGGAAAAGAACACCCATCTTCTGAAACTTTCCACACTAGGTCCTAAGCTATGTTTTTAAAAATGTTTACATTGGAAAATCATAGTAGCGGCTGAAAAGGCATGCCTGCATGAAAGCCTCTACGGGAGCGGGTCTGGCATGAATTTCGGGGCACAGGGAGCGTCACTGCATACATTGTCATGCTCCACTGAATGTAACATGGTTTCTGTCCCTATCCTCCAAACCATTCGGACGTGGGATGGACTCAGTGTGCTGCTTCCAGGTCCCTGGAAAAGCAGGATGCAGGAAGTCCACACATCTGGAAATGGTCTGCTCCCACCCTGCCTGACATGTCCAAGTCCGTTCAACTCCATGACATCATAATGCTATCACGGCCTAATCACGCATTCTCTAGAGAACACCAGAACCATTGGTTTTCATGATATTCAAAGGAGCCTAATCCTGCCCTTAGGTTTGGTTATTTACATCACTTCAAAGAAACTTCCAAGATCAGCCCTGACCACACTCTACTTTGAACTAGTTGTGATACCCTCTCTTCCTCCCAGAACCAGGTTCCTCAGTGTTCTCCTCATCAAAGGAAACCTATATGGTAGGTGCTAATCATGTCTGTAGACATATTAGCTATTCAGAGATCAGGTCACTACTCAGAAATCCTTCTCTGTATAAAGAAACTGTAGTCAACTCTCCCTAAATCTACCAGAGTCTGGGATGAGGACCAAGTGGTGGGAATAGCCAAGAAATGCTCCCAACTTTGATCAGCAGAGGATTGTCCCCAGCTCGGAAGGCAAGAGGACAGTCATTCAACAGGGAAACCCTACTGGTGGCCTGCTCAGGCCCTGCCCTGGCTCCGCAGCAGATTCAGAGAATAAGCTAATGCAGGAGTACATTAACACAGTGTCCCCTGACCTCAGAGTTCAGTCTGCAGAAGTGGAGAGGAGCCAAAGGAAAGGGAAATTCAGAGAAAGCAGTAGTAGAAGAACTGAAGGGATGAAGAAAAAAAAGAAGTTGAGGGAGTAGCCATGGTTAGAAAATAAGACAATACAGTGTCAAACCTAGATATGTGGTTACAAAAACCATGAAAACCTAGCATGGAGAAGAGGTAGGTCACGTGACTGGTGGCTCCCTGTTCTGGTCATGTGGTGCCTCTCCCAGGGGCACAGAGATAACAGTGCAGGCACCTCAGAACCTTTTCTGGGTCCCTGCACCCCTTTCAAATGGTCCATGCAAGCATCAACTCTGGCCCCTGTGAGACCCATGCTCATGAGAGTACCTCTCACAACCTCTGCCACCCACCCTCCAGCCCTCCCCTTACCCCATGCAGCCCAGTTAGTGCACAAGCAGTCACCCAGAGGCCCTCAGTGCCCAGACCCCAGAAAAAAAGCAGTCAGAGAAATGTAATGCAATGTGCATTTACCTTCCAGAGCTGGGGTGAGACAACCGGCTGCTTGATAAGCTAAGCAAAAACAGCAAATGGAATCATTAGGCCAAAAAAGCAAGGAGAGGAGGAGGCGAAATCAACAACAGTCTGCAAAGTATTAATCGGTCACCATCTGGGACCTAGAGGCATTTCTATTAAAAGGGACCAGCTGTCTTAGTTGGCTTGCTCCAGTTAGCAAGTGGCCTCACCACTGGACACCAGTCCACCTGAAACCAAGAGCTCATTAAATGCAGCAGAGTCCAGGGAAATGGTTAAGCAGGAAGGAGGTCCCTGCAGGAGGCTCTCTGAGAAAACTTTGGCCCAGGCACTTGAGTCACTGCCCCCAAGAGGGGGCTTAGAGCTGCCTGGCACATATCCTCAGCCTGCAGCACACCAGCTGGGAGTAGCTTCTGCTTCAACTCTTGGCCTTTTGGGGGAGAACAGCCCCCATTCCTAGAAATCCCCTAACAGGCTGGGAAGGAGCTAGGTGGCTTGGAGAACACCCATTAATGTGTTAAAGTTGGTTAAAGAGGCCACACCAGGCAAACCAGCTAGGAGAGGGGAAAAGAGGAGAAAAACAAAGCAGTTAAAGCAGCAGGAGCCAGGAGGCACCCAGCTCCTTCAGACTAGCACAAGGCCCATCATCTCTCCTGCCCAGGGACAGCTGAGAAAAGACACTAGCTAGGGGCTGTGTAGGCCACTGAGAGGTGAGGACCCACCCAGGGTGGCTCCTGCGTGGAGGAGATCCAGCCCACCTGATATGAGTTCACTTCTACCTCTGCCTCTACCTTTCCCAACACAAGTACCTCCAGTGGAGTCTAGGGCCACTGTCTCCCACAGCTCTTTAGGAGACTTCAGGGGCCACCCTACCCTCACTCACTGCCTTCAGCTGTCTCTACCATGGGAACAGCTCTCTCTTCATTATCAGCATCCTCGTCTGCTCAGTGGCAGGCTAGGGTCTACATCTCTAACCACAAGAAGGCTCTCCACTGATAGCCTATCTCTTTATAGTCAAAAAACCAAACTCATCCTCTACCCTGAAACATGACTTTCACTCCTGAGTGTGGATACCACCAGCACTCTCCCAAACACTGAAGCTTTAAACTTGCCCTTTTGTTCTCCTCTCTTTTTCAACCCCTAGATCCAATTAATCAACACTTTGTGGCCCTTCTTTCTCCTTTTCTCTCTACTCTTGCTGCTGTGTTCTGATCGAGATTTTCAAGGCTCCATAGCTGATGACCATCTCAACTCCCTTCTCCTTCACCCCTCATCATACCCGTCCTCTGAAAAAATTGCTACAGTCCCCGTAGCACATACCATACTGTCTCAATTACTTGTCTGGACACTTTAACACCCTCCCTAACCTATGTACATCCCCACTACAACTGTGGTTCTCTACTTCCCAACACTCAGGTTCTACTAATCAGACCTATCTCTAACTGGCAAGACATGTCCATTCCTGGCCTCTGAATATTCACTTTTGTCCTCTCTGATTAGATAGCTCTTCCTCTTTCCTAAATCCTGCCCACCCAGCCTTCAAACCCAGCTTTTTGTAGCTTCTAGAGCCCCTACACAGTGGCAGGCACACAGTGGATATTCAACAGCTGTTTCATAGAAGGAAGAAAGAGGAAGAAAGGGGGGAAAGGAGAGAGGGAAGGAAGGGCAGTTCATCTTTCAAACAGGGAGGGTCCTGCCCCCCTGAGGGAGCTGCTGCTCCAGAAAAGATGGAAAGAAGACAGTAAAAATGCAGCTGCCTTTGCTCAGAGCTTTAACAATCCTCTGGAGGCCGCGTGGGTGGAACCTCCCATGGTTCCAAGGCACTGGCCAACTCCATCCTTTCCTGACCATGAACTTCCTTTGCCTTTCTCCTCAGAATCCAGAGATTTCTCCTTTGTTGGATCTGGATTTCTTCCCTGGGAAGTAGAGGGAGAGAATCAGCTAATTCAAAAATAAAAATGACAGGTTCCACAGCTTCCACCAGCAAGTGGACAAAGCACTGAGCTGGGAGAGGGATCCCTCCCTGGCTCCCTGGCCCCACTGTCGTGCTTTCTCCAGGCCCCACCCTCACGTTGCCAGGCAGGTCAGGAGGAATCCTGGGCAACAGAGCCATCATGTCTTCAGAAGGTGGAAAATAATGACTATCCCCTGTAGACTAGACCAAAATCAGGCTCAGAGCTCTCAGCCAGACAAGGAACTCGCCTTTTACTGACTCTGGAAGGGTCAAAATCAGAGGCATCAAGTGGAAAAGCCATAAAGAGTTTGAATGCCACCTTCTATTACAGTATGGGAACATATCCTGGAAGGAAAATGTCTCTTCATAAAGGACAGAAATGGGCCTGAGGAAAACCAGGTCTGGCCACAGAAGTTGGGGGCCTCCCATCCTTCCTGGCTTTCATATGTTCTGAGCCATAAAAGGCCCTTGGAAGAAAGTCCTGCCCATGTGCCTCAGTTTCCCTGAAAGCCCTAGACCTGCTTCACTTAAGTAGAACACAACAAGTGCTACAAAGTTGTATGTAGCAAACAGGTTCTGCTGCTCCTCTGAGCCCACTTGGACCAGGGTCTCTGAGAAATGAGAGGCCAGGGAATTCTGGAACTGTCTCAGTTATAACTGCATCCACCCAAATATGGTTCCTTAACTACTCTAGCCTACCTATGTTCCACCTGTCTATAGGGGTGAGGTACTAGAGCAGGGCTGGGCAAGACGTCAATCACAGTCCACCAATGGACTGCCAAGCAATTTTTGGGATGACCATCTGAATAATAGTTACTGGAACACGACACTTGGAGAAGTAGCACTTGCCCTGAAAAAGTCTGCCCAGGCCTGTCCTAAAGCCTGCACACCCTAGGAGGCTGGGCCTAAAGTTTGGGGTGAGGGGTATTTGTATGATGCACCTCTGACCCCAGTGGGTACTGGAAATAGTCTTCATCTGACTATGGACTGGAAATCCCTCCAGGGCTGTGGGGTTGGGGGAGGGGAGGTGCACACGGGGAGACAGGCTCTAGACCTGGGTCAAGGCTTCTGGAGACCCAGCCCCTAGCCCAGCTGTCCATCAGTTCCCAGGGGCAGCCCATATTCACAAGCGCCCATGAGAGTAATGTTTCCTGAGCTCCATGACAGATTTGTAAAGAGGCAGACCCAGAAGATGATTGGAGCCAAAAGTGAGTGGGGACAGAACTCGCCTCTCAGCCAGCACTTTGGGATAGTCAGGGCTCATCTGGGCTCGAATCAGGGACAACTGAGCAAAATCCTCAAGGGACCCTCTTCCCATCTTCACAGGCAGTCAGGCTGTTTTGACAGAAGACTGTATGGTTGCCTGCTCCAACACAAGAGCCAGATCTTGCAAGAGAAGTGGGAACTAACCCTTCTCCACTCCCCAACACACCACTGTTCACACATTCTCTTCTCTTTGGCCAGAGGCTCTTTCAGAGAAAGAGAAATCTGGCCCTCCTTATCTCTCAAGACCCATGGGGCAGGGGGCGGAGTCTGTGGCCAGATGGCAAGGACAAAACACAGCCCACACTCCTGGGCTCCAACACCCTCCCTCCCACTGCCCCAGCTGTGCCCCCTCCAAATAAATGTTTGATGAAAAGTGTCTCCTTTTAAGAGCACTTCCATTTAGGTCCGAGGGAAGTTAAGCTAGCCACCTCCATCTCACCTGTGGTTCTCAGGCTGGCACACCAGTTTGTGCTCATCAGGTGTGCAACTAAAATTCACCTGCCACACTAATGCTCAGCCAGGCAGCTGGAGTGTGAACATGGTGTCCATTTTCCAGCCTTTTTCCCAACAGGCCAGATCCCCTGTCCTCCCCATTCTGTCTCGTTTTCAAGCCACTCTTCTTTCCTTCTCTCCATTGCTGCTGTCTCCAGGAAAGGCTCTGCTTCCCTCCTCTACTTGTTCTACTGGTATTGACAAGGGCCAGACATGAGAGGCCAAGCCCAGACAAGTCACTGTGACAATTGTGAGATAGTGTAAGGTTCCTACAAGGCAGTTAATTTCAACAGGGACTGAAACAAATGGCCAAATTTCATTCTACTTTTTCCATAAAGCCAGTAGTTAAAAGGAAGGGGCATACTTTCCTGGCAGCCAGGGGCCTTGTTCAGTCTGACTGAGTCACTAACACAAGCCCTCAGCCCTGCCCCAGACATGTGACACCATTTGACAAGTTTTAAGCAGAAACAGGTTCCGGTTACATTTGAACTTTTCCAACTCCAAGGTCAACAGAACTCAGCCAATCCACGAGGAAGTGCCTGGGACTTTTCCTCAATGTCCTTGATGCCTATCTTTGTGCTGTTTTAGGAACTGAGGACAAGAGGTGTCCAGACAAGTCCCCAGACTGGCTGATTTCTGCACTGCAAGTTAAGTTCTGGGGCTGTGACACAGACACTATTCCAACAGCCAAACTTCAAAATTCCCTTCGGAAAATGGGCTTCAGTGCTGGAGGGAAACTGAGCTGCCCAGAGGGGGCAGAAGTGTCCATCTCCATAGCAATGCATGTGTCCCTGTGCGTCTGTGTGCTTCTGCTGCCTGTCTGCTTCTCAGGTGTCTATCTGTGTGCCTCTCCACCTGGGGTAGCCTAGGTTCTAAACAAAGTGTGCACACCTCAGTTACTCTTGGAAGAGGAGTAAGGGCGCATCGGTCCGGTCCCCCGCGCCTGGCATCCCATCCCCCTAAACTGGGCAGGGCAACTGGCTCCCTCCGAGCCACATGCTCTGAATCTTTCAACAAGGCTCACCAGCACCCCACTGCACCCCACTACCTCACCTGCTCCCACAAGGACCCCAGGGAGACCGGAGTCCGGGGCCCAGAGGAAGAACCTCATTGGCCTAGGTTTATTCCTTCCTGTTGACTCCCACCACCACCCAGTTAAGAGCCCCCACTCTGGCCAGTCCAGCAGAGGGCCTCCCACCCCCACCCCCACCCGGTGAGTGCTGCCCTCCCAGCCAGGGAGGAATTTCAGGCTCTGGCTCCCTTATCGCTCACTGAGGAATCCGAGGCCAGGGAGGAGGCAGTATGGGGTGAGCCACGGGGCGGGAGGGAGGCCGGGGAGACAGGGACGCCTTTGATCCCCCGTGAAATCGCCCCCAGGGAGGTCCTGTGTCCTCGCGCGGCCTGAGGCCCGAGGCCCACGGGCCCTGGGGCGTCGCGAGGGAAGAGTGAGGGGCCGTGCGGGCCACCGAGTCCTGGCCGTGCCCCCAGCCGCGGGCCTCCAGAGGCCGGGACCCACCCGGGGCCTTCCTTGGGCCTCGCCCCGCCCGGGCGGGCGCGACTCACCTGGTCTCGGGCCGCACGCTGAGCAGGTAACTGCGGCTGGCGGGGCTGGGCGTCCACACGGGCCCGTCGTCCTCGCCGTCGCCCCCGGCCCAGGCCCGTCCGCCCGCGCCCCAGCTCCGGCTGGGGACCCTCCGTGAGCCCATGCTGCCGCCCGGCGCGCCGCTGCCCCTGCCCCTGCCCCGCTAGCCCCGCGCGCCGGCCGCTGCTCTCCGGCCCGCGGCTGACGCGCACCCCTATTTATAGCCCGGGGCCGGTTGTCACCTGCTGCTGTCCCTCCCCCGGCCGGGCGGCCTGCGGCGGCCTCTGACGCACCGGGGGGCGCCGGGCCCCGCCTGAGGGGCCGACTGCGGTCCAGATGCCCCGATGTGTGCGGAGCGCGCCGTCGACGCGCAGGGGCGCCCGGGGCCGGGGCAGGGGCCCGCGGCCGCCTCTGAGGCGCCGACTGAGGTACGCGCTACCCTCCTCAGCGACACTCGGGCCCCTCAGCGATGCCCCAGACCCCTCAGCGACGCACCGACGTGTACGGAGCGCGCCGTCGACGCGCGGGGGCCCCGGGGGCCAGGGCAGGGGCCCGCAGCGGCCTCTGAGGCGCCAATTGCGTTCCGCGCTGGCCCCTTCAGCGACGCCCCGACGTGTACGGAGCGCGCCATCGACGCGCGGTGCTGCCCGGCTTTGGGGCAGGGACCCCGGAAGCGAAGCGTCCGGGCACCAGGGGGCGCTGTCCTGGAGACCCGGGCGCCTGCTCTCCTTCCTAACATTTTGAGGCCCGTTTTGCAGACATGGAGCCTCCGGCTCTGGGCTAAGTACCAAAGGCTGCCGAGGCTGGGGACAGCGGGAGGGGACAGAATGCTGCTCGGAGCTCAGGCTTCTTCCGGGGACTGACCCTTCCCCTGCCAGTGGCTGTTGGTTCAGCACTTGGACACACGCACACACCCCCATGAGCGACCTCAGTCCTAGGAGGCCACAAGTCCTCTGGCTGTGTGTCTTCTGTTCCCCTCCATTATCTAGTATACGTTAGGGGCTCAATGAACACTTCTAGACTAACTGAACCTTCTTCTTCACCCCTTCGGCCTCCATGTCCCAGCTCCCGAGGGGGAGGTGGGTTGAGTCCTGGGGTACAGAAAAACCATTAAGTCATTCGACAATTTCTGTCATCATCTCCCCACCCCAGCCCCACCTGTCTTCTCCTTTTCCCCATTTTAAAATCACAATCAAAGCCCTGCTCAGAACCAGTCTAGGGTAGAAATAAGAAGCATTCTTTTTAGGCTACAGCTTCTTAAGGAGCACAACCCACCCTCCTCCTCAGATTCCCAAACTATTCAGTCCTGTCTATGCATAGTGGGAAACTCCAAGCAAATTGGTCTAAGGACTAGAAAACCCCAGAGGAAAACAGGAATTGCATACAATGGGCCCTCGGCTATAACAGAAAGGGGAAGCTCCTAGTTTAATGAAAGCCAGATGCAAGAGCGGCCTAATCCCTCTCTTCAAACATCCAAGGCAAAGTCTACTACCCCCCATTTTCACAGAAAAGAGGCAAAGGCTATGGGATTAAGTTTTAGAAGATCTAGTAGATTTTTTTATTATTTTTTATTTTAGATTTTAGACATGTATCTGTATAGGGATGTATACCATGCCCACCCATGAAATCCACTGTCACCTGAACACTCACTAAGATGGGGCTTTTCCTAGTTAGAATTTACTTAAATGGGTATATCATATCTTTTGCTCCATCTTCCACCTGATCAATTACACATCTGCTGATTTGTTAGTATTCATGTACTAACAACTCAATTTCGATTTGCAAATAATAATTATTTTTAAAAATAGAGCATTTTAAAAAGCCAATGCATGGCACACTGAACTAGCTCAAGAATTCATCTGGACTGATGTCCCTACTGAAAATAGAGCTGAGTAACAGAAGGATTTGAAATGTTTGGGAATTAACAAGTAAACAGATAGTTCAAACTTGGAAAGGCTTGATGAAAGCAATAGGTGTCCCTCAAAAAGCTGTATCTCTATCTGAAAAAGCATAAATCTGATGCAAATTGAAATATAAATAAATGCAAATAAAAGTGATATTGCCTTGAGGGGAGGGAGCAAGTAGGAGGGATCTTTTCCATTTGGGGATATTTTTAGGCCAAAAGTCAATAAAGAAATCAAACAATTAAATAAAGAAATTCAGAGAGTTCTTGCCTTTGGGAAGGTGTCCTCTATTCCGACATAAACATATACAGGAACTAGAAGATAAAATCTACCCGGGCTCAGGATCCCCAGAGATTTAAATCAACCCTCCCACCCCCCACTTGACATATGTGAGAACTGAGGCCAAAAGAGATCAAATGACTTAGTTACAGAGCCCAGACTGGAACCTAGCTTCTGATTTCGTCAGTCATTCTATCACACAGCCAGTGAGTTTACTCAGGAAAAATACGGATAAATGCTCAGGAACTAATTCTGCAGGAGCAAAAAGCTGTATGCTCAGTACCCCTCATGGCACTCATGAAGTGGGACGTGTAAATGTAAACAGGAAATGGGCAAGTTGTTGACTTGAAAATGATTACAGTTATTGGAAATCAGGTTTAAAAGCTATGGAGAAACCTGAAAATGTTCAGACATTATGTTAAGTAGAAAAAAGTGGGGCGGCGGGGTTTCCCTCGTGGTGTAGTGGCTAGGCTTCAGTGCTCTCAACACTGCGGGCTGGGTTCCATTCCCAGCCAGGGAACCACCCCCCCAAAAAAAGTGGGGTACAAAATTCAAAGCAGTGTGGTGCTAGTCACATATGAGTGAATCCCAGCTCTGCCCCTTACTTGCTCTGTGGCTTTAGGGAAATTACTCAACCTCTCTGAATCCCCCCAAAAATTATCTCAAGGGATTGTTATGAGGCTAAATAAGAGAATGTGGGAATAATGTCTGTCATATAGAAATGTTCAATGTTAACCACTGTCATTAACATATCTGTATCATAAATTCAGCTATGAACTGAACAAGTATTGGAAAGTGGTATGCAAAAATGAAAACAACTGCAAAGGTAAGATAAGATTGTAAATATGCATTTTTAAATTTTTCTTTACTAAAACATATCATTTTCCAGTAAGAAAAAGACATTTTAAATAGGAACCTAAAAAAAAAAAATCCTGTATTTAGGACCTGGGACTCAGTGTGCTCTCCGCTTCCTGCTCCCGGTTCCCAAGACTGGCATCAGGCGGTGGAGGGGGTCAACGGCCTGAACCCTCTGGAAAAGAAAGGGGAAGGGGGGCACGTTCTAGAATCTGGAATATCCTGTCTTGCTCAGATCAGACCATGAGAGAACTTTGTAGCTCCCAAGTGAATCAGATTCTTCCATTCATGCCTTCATTCACTCACGCAAACACTCTGAACCGTTACCGAATGCAGGGAATGGTGTTAGGAGCTTTTACAGAATTAGGCTGACCCGCTGGATGAATTGGGACCACTCGCCATTATGTTAAGTGAAAAAAGCAAGCTTCAGGACACTGTGTATAGAATGCTACCATTTATATTAAAAATAGATATATAAATATACATATTTATAAACTCGTAAAGGCATAGAATTGCTCAGAAAGGATACACAAGGTATACATAACAGCGATTCACTCTGGAGAGGGGACAGGGAACTGAAGGCTGACCTCTCCTGGGAAGCTTGTCACTGTGTACTCTTTTGTAGTATTTGGCTGTCTTGCCATGTCTATGTATTAATTCTTCAAAAAAATAAAAAAGTTTGTAAAGCAAGTAAAGTAAGGTGTGCTCGGTGGTGGGTATGTAGTGGTGAACAGGGCAGGCGGGGAGTGTGGGCGGGCCTTCCTCAGTCTTGGGGAAGGCCAGAGTGTGTTGAACTTGCTGAGCCACAAGTGTTTTCAAAACCCAGACTGTTGACATAAGTTAAGGAAACAGTTCTTTCTACACACTCAATTAGCTTATAGTAACTCAGCGTATCGTTTTACAGAGATAAAGCAGTTGGAAAATAAATACTAGTCATTTGTCAAGCCTCAGCGTGTATTAAATAGTAGTTTCTAGGAGGGTGGGGACTTTATCTGTTTAACTCCATCAGGAGAGCACTCCAGCTAATGTGCAGATAAGTGCTTGTTACAGCAAGCATTTTCTGATAACAGATGATAGCGCCACCGTGGATAAAAAAAAAGAAAAGATAAAAAGATACTGGACCCCGAGGGAACCAAGATCCCTGTGAGGGCTGGGCAGCCTTTTCTGGGATGGCCTCCCCCAATGATGGTCTTCAAATCCCAATGAGAATCCAAGGTCATGGAGACACTGCATGTGTTCTCGTCACAAACAAATGTGATGCGCAGGGACTTCCTTGAGATGACAAGGGACAGAATGACACCACGGAGAACCTGGCACCTTGTCCATAGGGGAGGTAGGCAAGTGGATGTCTGGATGGCTGCAAACTGCTGACACGTTGGCAGCTGGCCCAAGCAGCCAGGTCACTAAGGCAGCAGCGGCTGATGTCACAGACTTTTAGGACCTGACAGGCTTCGCTCAGCACCGTCCCTTACAGGCGACCCAGCAAGTTACTAACCTCTCTGAGCCTCGGCTGTCAGCCCCCTAAAAGGGAGGGTACCTGGGAGATCCCGGTGAAGACAAAGTGAGAATCCCTAGAAAGTATTTAGCAGGATGCTGGGCCCGCGAGCAGGGCTTAAAGTTCTCCTGTCATCACAATAACGAAGTAATGGAGAGGTGTCCCGGACCAGCCATAAACTGACCATCGGTGTCCAAGTCTGAATGGCAGGCAAGGTGCACGCCACCCTCCGTGCCCTGAAGTCTCGTCGGGGAAACCCTCACTTGGACACAGTGTTTCATAACCTAGCGAGTGGCTTCCACGCTCATCGTTTCACAGAAGCCGGAGAAGCGAGCGGGATGAGAACAGCAGCTCTGCTTTGAAGCGGGGTGGGGAGGCTGTTAGGGGCTGGGAAAGGGCAGACCCCAGGCGGTGGCCCCGGCTTCCCGGTGAGCGGCTCGGCATTCTTTCCACTCCACGCCATTCCCAGGAAGGAGAAGTGGATCTGAGGTGAGGACAGCTGGTCAGACCTGTGATGTCACCACCTCTTCTCTCCCCGTCCTGCTACCACTGTTCCTTGGCAGGAGGAGATTCAGCCATCCATTTCGAACCCTTCTACCCGCCCCTCTGTAAGTCCCGCGAATGGATCCGGGGTGCAGACTGGGCACCCTACAACCGGAATTAGGAAACAGATGACAGCCAAGTTGGGGTAGCTCTGGCATTGCAGGCGGCCGGCACCAGGCCCAGCCTGCCCTCACTGCCTACTTGGGAAGCAGGGACATGGTGGCCTTGCCAGGTAGGGACAGCAATCATTGAACAGCAGAGTCTCTCCGAAACTGAGGTGGGCACTAACCTTTCCCAACACCATTAGCATTTCCACGAAAAAGTCTGACATTTGATAGAGGGAGAAAATGGTTTTTGTTTTCCTTTGTGAAAAGGTCAGGTATATTTATCTGACTTAATAATTTATAATTGATACGCAATGCCAGCCTTGAAAGATCACCTCTGAGAACTCAGCCCTTTGCTGCACTAGATCCTGCTAGCCTGGGTCCCACATCCCATCCAGGCAGGGCTGCAGCAGCCACTTGGCTCAGAGGTCAGAGGACACCCACACACGTACCGTCGCTCCTGGTGCTGGGTCAGGCCCTAACTCTACCACCAGCGAAAAGACAGCCCAGCCTTAATATCTAATCCTCGCTCTGACCCACCCGAGTCCCCTGTCGCAGTGGCAATACCAAGAGCTCTTGAACATGGCAAGAAAATTACAGAAGTCCTCCCCCATCCCCAACCCCACTCTGACCAGCAAAGGGTTCTCAGGCTGAAATTTTCAATAGGCCCTAAAGCTGAGGCTGCCAGTCCACAGAGACCTTGGAGGTGACTCCTAAACCCTCCCCTCACCCATCAAGAAGGGGTCTAGAGAATCAAGAAGTACCAGGCTCCCAGTTTCCTAACCACAGCTCCAGAATCTAGAGGACCTTGTGTGGACAGTCAGATGGATCACTGCTCTCCCTCAGAGGTGGGGAATGAGGGCCATCTGGGAAAGGCCCATTGGGTGCAGCAGGGTGGGGCCAGGCTCACTTGAAGAGGAATACAAGAGCCCACCTGCATGGTACGAAGAATTTTTTATTTGAAATATAGTCTGAGCAACATGAGTGTAGCCAAGAGGAGGAGGGGCTGGCCTGCCTGGAGCCGCAGCCTCTCTAAGGGCACAGGAGCAAGAACACAAACGTCCCAGCGCCGTGTGCCCCAAACCCACTTGTCAGGAAAGGCAGGACAGCCACAGGACAAGGACACACACTCCTTCTGCAGGGTCTGCCTCTCGGAGCCCGCCTGCCTCGGTTCCAAACAGTGCCACAGAGGCTTCCCCCACCCACACGGCCAGCAGCAGCCAGCGTGACAAGCACTTCTCCAGGAGCACGTGGGGGAAAGAATCAGAGAAGGCAGGAAGGAGGGGCAAAGGTGACGGAGGCTCTCGCCAAGCCGGGCTGCGCAGAGCTCTCCCGGCAGGGCTGTGTCGGCCCCGCGGCCCCCTTCGTGGGCTCTGCAGCGGAAAGGACAGCTGCCATCCACAGGCCCAGAGCTCAGAGGAGCCCCTGGCCGCAGGCAGCAGGTAGGCAGCTCCCCGGGAGAGTGGCCGCTGAGGGGATTCAAGCGGAGTGGACAGCACTGGGGTTGGAAGGACACAGATAAGAGCTGGGGTACCGAGAAGCAGCACAAAGCCATAAATAACAGAAGGAAATTCAGATCTGGGAGGGGCCGGAGCGACCCCTCATCTCCTGGGGCTGGGGCACGCCCGGCACCCCACAGCTCAGGGCACAGCCTGCCCCACTCACGCCGGGCAGAGTCGTCCATTCCCCACAGTCCACGCAGCAGGACACACTGCTGAGCCCCCGGTCACACCTGAGGGGACTGTGCGTGGCCGTCCTGGTCCTGAGAGGCCTGTGGTTGACTCTGAGCATCCCGGTGACCGTCGTCCTCAGGGCCCAGGCCCGGTGACCGCCTGGCATCTGGGTCAGCTGACAAAGGCTCGCCGGCACACTCGTCCAGTCCATTCTCCCGGGCCTCCATGGACTCCTCCTCCCCGGAGCCCTCCTCCAGCTCCGCTGCCTCCACGCCCGTCTGTGACGCTGCCGCCTCCTCTTCCTCGTCCTCCTCGTGGTCCCTCACCTTGTGAACGATGAAGAGGTGGCGGCTGAGGGAGCCGGCGGAGGTGTAGCACAAGCCGCAGAGCAGGCACTGGGCCGTGGAGCTGTCCACCTGGTGCTGAGGTATGTGGCTCTGAAACTCGAGCCCCGAGTCTGTGGCGAAGCTGCACTTCGCACACTGGAAAAGGGACTTGTGCCTCTTGGCGGAGGGGACGGTCGCGCTGTTGCTGGTGCCTGGAGCGTCCGCTGCCCCGCTGCCCCGTCTCTTCAGATGGTTCACCTGAAGGGGACACAGCATGAGCTGGGTTCCGGCCAAGCCTAGCCCGAGACAGGAGCCCCCAAACGTGACCAGTGCAGGCTAGGGCCTCAGACTTTCTACCCAGGCCAGGGTCACCCCAGCCCTGAATGCCGGTTTAGCTTTGGTGTTTTTTTTTGTTGTTGTTGTTGTTTTGTTTTGTTTTTTTTTTTTTGGGGGGGGGTTGTTTACTTAATATGACATGCTTTCAGCACAACATGCCAAAGACGTGGGAAGGGCATGGAGAGTGCATCCCTCCTGCCCACTCCCCAGGCCTCATAGCCAGAGAAGGCCGTGTCATGCGGCTCCGTGGCTCCTCCTGGAGACACTCAGACGAAAACGGCCATCTTTTACAAAATGACACTTGTCTTCTCCCTGCTCTTCCCACTTCACCACACGTCCTGGCGCTCATCTCCACCAGAGCTCACAGAGGCTCCGTTCTCCAAACGGCAGCCCGTGAACCCACTGTGGGGATGAATAGTCCCCACGGGCAGACGCTTAGTCGAGTCCCATCTCTGTCCCACACACAGTATTGCAGTGAATGTCCCTGAATAGACAGACGTCTTTGTGCCCAAGGGCAAAGATCCCTGACAGATAAGTCTGAGAAGCAGACTTGCTGGATCAGAGGCATGTGCATTTGGAGGGGAGGGGAGTGTGCGCATTTTAATCACAGACAGATGTTGCCAAAATGTCAACTGACACCCAACCTGCCGACTCGCATCCTTCCCTGAGCAGCCAAAAAAGACTGTCTTGGAAGCCCAGGAGCTCTCAGAGCTTCCCAGACGTGCCAGCCCCTCTGAGGAGCAGCCCCCATCACGGGGGCGCAAAGAGCCTACAGTGGGGGAGGGAGGCCAGGCTGCTCCTGGGGTCCACTGGGAATGGCAATGGCGCTAGAACAAGTGTGATGTCATAGGACAGGGTCCAGGAGAGCAAGAGTCAGGGCCCAGGCACCGCCATGCATGGCCACCATGAGCTGACCGTCAGCCCCGCCTGCCCAGTCCTGGCACTGCAGTGAGGCAGGAGCAGGTGGTGGTGTGTGAAGGCTCCTCCGTGTCAGAGCATGGCGCACCTCTAAGGAAGGGCTCACAGTGACTAGGCAACAACAGAAACAAGAGGCTGACAGGCTACCTCATGGGTCTTTATCCCTGTCCTTTGCTTGTGGGCAGTCCCAGGTGGCTCGCACAGGGTTCGAGAGTGACCTGCATCAAGGGAAGTTGTCACTGCTATCTGCAGCATGGCCACAATGACAAATGGACACCTTGTGGCCTTCCTAGTGCCTCTCTAGCTCCAGGCCTCGCTGAGCAACCTGCTCCAGTGGGCAGGGTCCCCCAACTCACCTGAGAGGAATGTCCCCCTGGAGGTCTGACTTTGGACGTCTGGCTCAAATCAGGGTTTCTGATACCGTGCATAAGGCTGATGTGACTCTCCAGGAGGGAGGGCCGAGGAAAGCTGGGGCTGTCCTCTGTGCAGTACCTGCAGAAGGGGGCCGGAGGCATCATGTGAGATGACAGGCTGCAGAGCCAGGCAGGCCTAGCAGGCCCGGCAGGAGACTCCAGGGAGAGCAAGTTTGGAGCAGACAGCGGGCGGGCTGGTGGTCCCAGGCTGGCTGGGGGCGCTGGGTACGTACGCCCCAGAGAAACCTAGCCGGCAAGCCAGCCATGGTAGCAGATGATAGCCAAGTCAGAAAGCTCAGCCATGACTGCACTCTCTACTCCCCGATGTCACTGCCCAGAGGCCCCACTGCGGGGCTGGCGGTCAGCACACAAGAGGCCAGGCACATGGTCACACCACCGCCCACGCTCCTGAACCTCAGGGTCCTTCACTGCTGACTGGCAGTGCGGCCCAGGGTCAAGGGGTGGGAAAGGGCAGGGCTCAGGAGCCCGCAGGTTCTGGAAGATGGTTTCCGACCTAGCCACAGCACTTTCCCAGTGAGAAGCTCGCTCATCATGTGCCTTTGATCCCTGACCTCACAGCAGAGCAAAGCCCGAGGTGCCAGGGACAGTGTCTGTGGCTTTCAGGCCTGCCGGCCCCCTGCCCCGGACGCCCACTCACCCACACGTGTAGACTTTCTTGACGGTGTCGTGGTTGTTGCGGATGTGTTTGCGCAGGCTGCTGGGGGTGTGGAAGGATTGTTCACACTGCCGACACGGATACCGCTTCAGGGTCTGCAGGTGGTCAGAGAGCAAGGCATCAGAGCCGCAAGGGAGTTCGGGGTGCACCTCTCTTCTCAGATGACATGGGCACACAGGATAATGCCCCAAAGACCTTGAAGTCAGCAGCACCCACCCTGCCCCTAGCACCAGGAACCCTAAGGGGGCAGCCGCACCGGAGAAGTCCAGAGGGCCCGGCACGCACCGGGACCGCACTTACCCGACCATGGCTCTTCTTCATGTGGGAGACGTAGCTCTCCCGGTCGGGAACCCACTCCTGGCACTCCTGGCAGATCCAGCCAGTGCTCCTCAGCCGGGGCTTGGCCTCAGCCCTGCGATGGGCCTCGGACCTGCCCCAGCGGCTAGAGGGCAGGGAGCTGCCCCGAGCAGCCACGTTAGCTGGGGGCTCGGCAGGAACGCGAGAGCCGGGGCGGCTTGAGGACGTGTCCGCCGAGGCCTGGAGGCTTGACAGCTCGTCCACGTTTCGGGGAACACCGTGGGTGCTCTGGGGATGGGGAGAGCGATTACTGACTGGGCAAGGGGAAAGAGGCACAGAGTCAGACCCCGGCCTGAGGCGGGCGCCCTCCTCCCAGCCTCCTGGCCCAGGGCACCCCACCTTGACGTGCTGCATCAGCTCCGGCTTCTGCAGGAACAGGAGCGGGCACTCCGGGCACTTGAAGATGCCCACCTGCGCCTTGCTGGCATTCTGATAAAAATGCTGCTGCATATGCCTCTTCTTGTTGAAAACCATCTCACAGGAGCACTTGTACATAAGCCTGTGGGACAAGCCCCAGCGCGTGAGGTGGCCAGGGCTCTGCGGGCAGAACCACATGGCCCTCCATCCCGCTCCAGTCTCTCAGAACCGGGTCAGGGGTGGGAAAGCCGTACTCTGAGCCAGTGCGCATGCTCCCCAGCCTCGGGATATCTTCAGTGGACTCCAGGTATCTGTGCCGCTAGCCCCGGCCCCAGGCCGTTCCAACCCCACCCCCACCCCACGCACACACACAGCACCCAGGCCGCTGGGCTCTGCCCCACAGGCCTGCTGAGCCCAGAGCTGCACTCACTGAGAGGGTCTGTGGGGCTGAGTGGGGTGCTGGGTGGCGCAGTGGTCCGCGGTGCTGCTGGCAGTCTTGAAGGCCATGGGACAGAAAGCACATTTGTGGAAAACCTGGCAGTGTCGCTCCTGGATGTGGCTTTTCAGCAAGGCCAAGGTCAGGTGGACGACCCCACAGTGAATGCACCTGGATCACAGAGGTGGGGGTAGGGGTCAGACCCACAGGTGGGGCTGGAAAAGGAGGAATGGTGGCGTAGGAACAGAGCCATCTCGGGGACCCTCCTTGGGGCACTTGGTCTTCCACCTCCACGCACACGTCCTGAGAGCCTGCCACTGCTGTCTGGCCAATGGGAGCACCCAGGGCCCCATGAGCCCAAGGCCACACCTGGTAAAGTGGGGAGAAACTGCACCTCCCCTCCCTGGCCAGAGGACATTCTTCTGCAAGCTAAAACCTTGAGCCCAGCTAAGAAGAAACATTGGTGGGGGTGTGGAGAGAGGAGAGTGGCCCCTAAATGACACCAACGGTATCCATTCAAGTGTGTCACAACTGTGGGAGTCCAAGACGACTTTCATGAGGAGGGTGCAAAAGCCTGTGCCCTTCCCACGGGCTGGTACTGAAGTCAGCACGGATGGCCACCGACTAAAAAACAGGAAGCGCTACACTCCCCGTAACCAACACACTGCAAGGAGGTGCCCAAAGCCCCAGAAGGAATCCTCGAGTGGCACTGTCCATGCCACCTGCTCTGACGACGGCCATGCTCTATCCGGTGCTATCTGTGCGGCTCTTCACATTTAAGTAAAACCAAGTGGCCCAGTCCCACTGCCCACCTGTGTGCGGCTGCTACCGTTCTGGACTGCACGGCTCACACGTATTGGGATGGCTCTTTGGTGGAACCATGGAAATTGTTTCATTTCTGCTGCTCCCTAACAGTTTGTAGTTTCTGACTTCTGTTTAGTGAATGTGTCATTTTTATAGTGTATGAACTGTCTGAAATCATTATTTCTGAAATTGAGACCACGGTGAACTCTTCTTTCAACTTCAAAATGTCTCTATAAATAATGCCTCTCCTTTCTTCCGTGTGTGGCCTTCCTCCACACCAGCCTGCATCCACCCGGGTTCCTGGGCCCTCTCCTGCGTTCAGAAGCACGTACAGCTCCCCCCTGTAGACCACGACACCCCTGCCCTTCCTTTTGTTGTGGTACTGCCTGCTCCCACAGCTTGACACCTACAAGGCTCTAGAAGACAGGCTGCTGCTTTGCCGAAAAAGACACGCCCTCGCTTAAGAAGTCTTTGATTTCCGCACCCTCCCTTCGGTTCGCTACAGCGGCCCATTTTCACAATCCATGTAAGTCATCACAGAATCCAGAGCAACCTTTTGTTTTTCTTCCTTTTTGTGCACTTGAGGGGAGAGGAGGAGGAAGTAGAGGTACAGAATCACCTTTGCAAACTTATCAGCAGGGAGCAGCAGCCCACGGAACCAGAAAGCTGCTCATAATAAATTCCAATACTCTAGAGCAGGCGTGTCCAACGCTGCAGCTTCTGTGGGCCACGCCAGAAGAACTGTCTGGGGCCACACATAAAACATAGTCACACTAATGACAGCTGATGAGGTCCATGCGTAATTTTTGTCATGTTTTAGGAAAGTTTATGAATGGGTGTTAGGCCACATTGCAAGCTGTCCTGGGCCCCAGCTTGGACCAGCTTGCTTTACAGTTTCTATATACACTATTGACTTCATTATATTTTCTTTCCTCTCCTGCTAAACAAAATAGTGATCAAGTTCTAGCACACAGAAGTATGAGCTGTGACGAGGAAGAAAACAACCCACATATTCCCAAACTCACCCAAAGGGGCCAAGCATCCCTGATAAGTGTAAAGAATCTCTTAAGAGGCCTTATTTGTACAGTTTGACCAACCTCCTGCAGGAACAATATAAATACACTCTACAAAAATGCGACTGAAAATCCACCCGTTTACCCACTGACAGTAAGAACGTGAAGGCAGAAGAACACACGCAAAGCAGCCCTGGAGCAAGACCGAACTAGCAGGGTGCACAAACTGACGAAGTGTGCACAAGAGAACTCTTTACCAACTGCTTAAAAGAGAAAGAGGAAATGGACAGTTATAGAACCCTGTGCTGTGAAACACATGGTTTTAGAAAAGATAAAAAGCAGTAAAAAATTAGTTTTGCTAATAATCATAAAGAAGACGACAATAACAATATTAAAATCAGTGTAAACTTACTCCCTATGACATCATTGGCCACTCTCCAAATTATCAACAAAGAGCAGGATAAGTGACCCAATTCTAAAAACATATGTATATATACATTTTCCATAGAATGCATACATATAAAACATACAGGCCTTTTAGAGTGTCTTCCAGAAAAAGTAAAAATAATATACAACAATCCTGAAGGCTATAGCAGGGCTCAATAAATTGGAATACAGGTACCTTTCATTTTAAAATGCTAATACCTATGGAATGGGAGGAAATATTTGCAAATCATGTGTCTGACAAAGAACTTGTATCCAGACTATATAAAGAACTCTTTACAACGCAGTAAGAAGACAACAAATAACCCAATTTAAAAATAGGCAAAGGATCTAAACAGGCATTTCTCCCAAGAAGATATATAGATATCCAAAAAGCATGAAAAGATGCTCAACACCATAAGCATCAGGGAAAGACAAATCAAAACCATACGACATATTATTTATACCCACAAGGATGGCTAGAATGAACAATCAGACATAACCAATGTTGCTGAGGAGGTAGAAAAATCAGAACCCTCACATGCTGCCAGGAGGAATGCAAACACCATACGACCACTCTGGAGAACAGTCTGGCAGTTCCTCAAGAAGAAGTTAAACCTAGAGTTACCATATGACCCAGCTACTCTACTCCTAGGTGTGTATGCACAAGAACTGAAAACATATGTCCACACAATAACGTGTCCATGAATGTTCATCAGCATTATTCATAACAGCCAAAAGGTATCTATCAACTGATGGAGGGATATGTGGTGTAAATACACAATGGAATATCACTCCGCCAGAAAGAAGAATGAAATACTGATTACAACACGGATGAATCTTGAAAATATTATGTGAAGAGCACATATTTATGATTCCATTTATGTGAAATGTCCAAAAGAGCCGATCTATGAGACAGAGAGTAAATTAGTGGTTGTTTATGGCCTGGGTGGATGGGAGCATTATGAATAAAGGGTTTCTTTTTGGGTAATAAAAATGTCCTAAAATTGAGTGCGGTGATTGTGCAACTCTGACTATACTAAAAGCCACTGGATTGTACACTTTAAATGGGTGAATTGCATGGTATATGAATTACATCTGAATAAAACTACCACCAAAAACATATTAATAGTTGAAGATCGTTAAGTATAATGAATACTGTATTAGTGTTTGTCTTCAGCCTTCGACCACAGATCACTGAAGATTTTAACATCAATTATCTTCCGTAAGCCCTCCATTTCTTTGCTGACATTCCTTACAAAAAGACATGATAAACTGAATTGTTTTTGAGAATACTTTCTTTTTACTCTTACAGAAGAAAGTAAAATGATTAAAAGGGCAAAAAATGGTATTAATCCATCTGTGGTATTGGAAATTTCTTAGGTTCAAGATTCAAAGATAAAAACCTAAGTGTTGACTGCATTTCTATTGGATTGGTGGATTTTGGACCAAGCAGCACACACTTAAGTCAACATGAGAAAGGCATTTTCAAATGCTGCAGAATACTATACAAACACACATCAGGTGTTTGGTTTGAAAATGTAGCCTGGGATGCTACCAAGCCTACTGTTCTGCAACATTGTGGGAAGGGTTTTGCACAGCCCAGGCTTTGGTTATTCTGTTTCTCATGTACTTTAGACGCTCCTTCTCCACAACACTCAAAGAAACTAGTCTACATGTAGAATGTTTATACCAAGACAGAAACCTGGGAATCATCTCCCCACCCCCGCTGCCCTCATCTAGGAGCTATCATCAAGCCCTCTTGCATCCACTTCCTGAATCTCTCAAATCGACTTTGGCTCCATCCCCACAGCCATGCCTGAGCTGAAGCCCTCAGCATCTCACCTGGACCATCACACTCACCGCTCAACCAGTCTCTAGCCTCTCCCTTCCCTAATATATGTGCGAGCTCCCCACAGACAGATCTGGCCAGATCACTCCCACGCTGCAAACCTTTCTGTCGTGCCTCATTGTCCACTGGATGAAGACCAAATGTCTACCACGGAATAACAGGTTTTGCCAACTCCTGGTCTCATTTCCCACCACTCCCCACCCCTCACCGCCGCCCCCCAATTCAACCCACCTCTGTAGAAATGCTAATCATCCTCAACCCCTTTTGAGCACCCTGATATCCCCACCCACACCCTTGCCAGAGATCCTCTCCTGCTTTCTTTTGCCCGAAACCTCCTAATTAATATCCCCTCTACGAAGTCGCCCGGACCATCCCTCCACTGTGAGCCTCACCGCTGTGAGTTACCGTTAGTGTGTACCTGTAACCTACCAGACGGGAGCCCCCCGAGGGCAGGGGCTATGTCATAATCATCTCTGTATTTTGAGGGTCTGGCACAATGCTAAAAACAATAACAAATACTCAAAAATGTATATTATATGAACTAAATCAGTATTTTTTGTTAATACCAAAGAGAAGAAAACCTTACTAAATGTGGGCAAAGAAGTAAGTTTCACAAGTGAAAGTCATAAAGTAAAACACGAGACATCCCCGGTGTGGTAAATCGGTCCTGGAGACCTGACGGGGTCGTGAAAGTTGCAGACCGATGTGCTTTGGAGGGAGCCCCCTCCCCCTATTTTGATCTTTTTCCTGAAAACGACTTCTCCTTTACGTGTGTTTTGACACAAAGGAGGAGATTCAGTCTAAAACAGTTTTCTTGGTTTTACTATGAGGCTGATGATTTTTTTTCCAATCTCGGGTTTTGCTTGTTCCTCACAAATTGACAAAAAACTAATTAACACAAAGACACTGGAGTCCTTTGAGTCTGAACTCTTGGCGCTCCATTTGTTAATGAAAATTGAGAACATTTCCAAGGGCTTCAATTAGTACATTTATTATTGAAATAGGACTTTCAATTTAATATGCCAAACACAGTAGCCCCTGAGCCCATTAAATTTCTATAGTTTTAAAAACCATGCTGACAAAGTGACTGTTACGTATATGCTACCCCCCAAACCTTCCCCATCAAAGCTAATTTTTCTAATGTTTAACTTCCTTAACTCGACATGCTCCCCCTTGCCCTTTTTGTGGTACAGAAAACAAAACTGTCCACATACAAGTCAAGGGGCTTGCCTTGGGAGGCCGGAGGCCAGGACTCTGAAGAACAGAGCTCAGTCTGCACCAAGTTCTGGCCCAGAAGGACCAGCCGCTGAGCAACCCCAGGACAAGACAGCGAGCCAGGCAGCACCCACCTGTAGCCCACCTTGCGGGCATAGTGCAGGCAGTTCTCCTTTACGTGGGTCTGGAAGTAGGCAGAGCGACAGAGGGCCCCACACTCTGGGCAGCAGTAAGGGGACTTGTGTGTGTGGATCCGCTGATGGGCACAGAAACTGCACTGGTTGGGCAGCAGCATCTGGCACACCTGGCAAGTCTAGGAAAGAACACCGAGAAAGCAGTTCATGCAGGTGCCACAGGCCCATGGCTCACCGGTCACAGCCGTCTGGCTTCCCTAGAACATGGGTCAGAATAACCCCTCCTCCAACCATCCTCTCTTCTCACTCAGGGTACTTGGACACCCCAGACCTCATTAAAGGTGTTGATACTGACACCCAAGCAAGCTTACCTCTCACCTCATTAATCAGAGACAGTCTGGCCCTATTTCCCCAAAGATCAGTCCTGCCCTAGGACTGTGAGTGCTGCTCCCCTACGGCTCAGCAGGGGACCAGCTTGTGCATCCAGAGGCCTAAGCCACTTATGAATTGTGAGACCTACCGGGGCCTCTCTCTAGCTCGACACGGGCAGTTTCTGCCCAACACCTCCCGTCAGATGGTTCCATGGCTTCCAAAGGGGACCTGAGCCTACCCGGACTGACTGACTGAGAGGTCTTGCCCACGTCTGCCCCGTTTGCCCACTCTGGGTGGGTAGGGGGTGCCCTGAGCCACCGCTGGCCATATACACCAGCAGGAAAGGCTAGAGCAGGCAGCAGTGCCTTTGCTCCCAGCCCCGGGACAGGACCAAGGGAAGCCCAGTCCTACCACCAGACTCACTGAGGCTCGAAAGGGCGGAGCCCAGCGAGACAGGGGAGCAGTGGGCTGAGCTGGGGCCCACATCTGGAGAAGCCTTTCTTATAAAGAAGGGGCAACTGTGCTGCTTACTGAGGGGGCCGTGACTTGGGGTCAGGGGATCGGCACGGAGGGACAAGCTGTTGGGGAGAACCGCGAAGGGTCTCTGCTTTAATCAGTAAAACCCAGAATGTGGGGCCTCTACAGGACAAACAACTCATTTTTTTCCCCCAGAAATAAAGTACAAGGAAAAAAAAAAAGAGAGGGAAGGGGAAGTTATAGATGTAAAGGGATTTAAGAGACACTTTCAGCAACTGCAATGTACAGCACTTATTTGGATCCTGATTCAAGCAAGCCAAGAGTACATAGGAATGAGACAATCAGAGGTAGCGAACACTAACTTAATGATAATATTGAGACATTTGATATACTTAAGATTTGATCATGAGAAATTACTTTTGAGATATGATATTATGTCTATATCTGGGGGGCACAACCCTTCCTTACCTTTTATTTTTATTTATTTATTTATTTGGGGGGTGGGGGGGTGGGGACAGTTCCCTGGCTGGGAATTGAACCCAGGCTGTGGCTTTGAGAGCACTGAAGCCTTAGCCACTAGACCCCCAGGGAACCCCCTCGTCTTTACCTTTTAGAGATGCATGCTGAAATATTTACAGATATGATGATGTTGGGATTTGTTTAAAAATAATCCATTGGAGGAGAGGGGTGGGTAAGAAAATACATGAAACAAAGTGGGCCATGAGTTGGTAATTGTTAAAAGAGAGTTCATTAAACAATCCTTTCCACTTTCATATATGTTTGGAATGTTCCATAATAAAGTTTTTACTTTAGGAGCAGAACAGAAAATAAGCATGTTTTGCATAAATAAGAGAATATCTCTCTCTCTCTCTCTCTCTCTCTCACACACACACACACACACACACACACGCTCATATTTGCAAAATAAGCAATGGTGTAATTAACCAAAGGTGAATAAAGATTATCTACAGGGAAGGAGGGGCGGGGACAGGACTAAAAGACACGGATGGAAGCAAGACTTCTCTGAATGTCTCTTGTTATATATTGTTTCAACTTTGGAATAAAATGTTTTACATAATTTTAAAATAATATGAAATTAAACTAACTAAATAAAACTATTTCCTAAAAATTGAAAAACAGAAACAAGTAAATTATATATGAAGTAACTATGTGTCAAACATGAAGCAAAAAGACTTAAATTCCAGTGACATTTCAAACACAGTACTCTGACCTACACATCCTTAATGTGATACATTCTAATAGGCA
Organism: Lyroderma lyra; assembly: GCA_004026885.1. NCBI lineage: Eukaryota > Metazoa > Chordata > Mammalia > Chiroptera > Megadermatidae > Lyroderma > Lyroderma lyra. Next base: position 119,194 of record PVJL010000978.1, on the reverse strand, counting down.
AGACCTGCCAATACACATTTACCTTTATGCAGGTGTCCTAATGTTACAAATACCATTGGCTTTGATACTTTGAAATGTCTGTGTATCTGTGTACCAAGATTTTCAGTAAAATATAAAATCAGGTGCATAAAAACCCTATGCCCTTATATTGGAATACTAGTATAAGTTCATGACCTTTGTTTCCTCTTTTTAAAAATTCATATTCCTTAGCTTTGGCCACAGGAAAGGCCTGGAAACAAAGATGTAGCAGTGAGCATCTCTCATGTGGCCTCTAAATACCAAGTCCTTAATGGAGGTTTAGCACGAGAAATGTGCCCAGGACATCTTCTTGAAGCTGAAAGGAAGAAAGCTTCTTGGGCTTAATGGGCTCACTGTTAAATAAACACAAGCATCAGCTTGACGGGGCACACACTGACCAAAGGTGGGACAACCTGAGCTCCAAAAAGAGTGACCGAGTACACAAACACTGTGCATATGTAAAAATCAGTGAGCTCATCACAGTGCTACAACTGAAAACAATCGAGGGGGTCCGCTGATGCCTGGCTGCTGTAACAAAACAAAAACAGAAAATAGCAAGTGTCGGTGAGAATGTAAAATAGTGCATCACTGTGTAAAACAGTATGGTGGTTCCTACCATATGATCCAACAATTACATTTTTGGGTAGAATCCACCCAAAAGAATTGAAATCAGGGTCTCAAAAAGATTTGTACACCCACATTCACAATACCCAAAAGGTAGAAGCAACCCAAATGCCCATCAACGAATGAATAAACAAACTGTGTTCTATATGTACAATGCAATATGATTCAGCCTAAAAAAGAAGGAAATTCTGACACGTTACAACATGTGTGAACCTTGAGGAGATCATGCTAAGTGAAATAAGCCACTCAGAAACACACAAGTATTGTATGACCCCGCTTCCATGAGCGGCCTAGAGTACTCAAAGTCACAGAGAAAGAAGTGGAAGGGTGGTCTGGTGGTTGCCAGGGGCTGGAAGGAGGGGACAGAGGTTCAGTTCTGCAAGACCAAGAGCTCGGGAAATTGACTGCAAAAGACCACGAATGTATTTAATGCTACTGAACTGTACACTTATAAATGATTAGGGGAGTTCCCTGGTGGTCTAGAGGCTTAAGGCTTCGGCGCTGGTGCTGTCAGTGCTGCAGCCTGGGTTCGATTCCCAGCCAGGGAGCTACCCACATACTACAAAAAGCAAACAAACAAACAAAAATTGTAAAAAAAAAAAAAAAAAAAAAAAAAAGATTAGGATGGTAAACTTCGTTTGCGTTGTACCACAATTTAAAAAATTACAGAAGAGGAACTTTTAAAACACTATCTGAGATTGCTAGGGCATCAGTTCACTACTATGAAAACTGGTAACTAAGGAAAACAAATTCTGTATTTATCCCATTTGCCAACATGACCTACATTTCGGGGTAACCAGACGGTCCTCACAAAAGAGGAAAAGGTGATTTATGCAGAATCCAAGCTAATAAACAAAAAGCAGTCATAAAATTAGGAAAACACCTTTCAGCAACTCCCAATAACACGACTGACCCCAGCAGTGATCATTCATGGAGGCTGAAGTAGGGAGGTAAAAGACAGGGCATTTGACGACGCAGGGGTCCACCCCGCCGCCTGGACGCCCCCATGACTTCTGCAGCACTAAAACTGTGGCGATCCAGCACCTGGCGAAGGCGTGCAATGTGGTACCCCAGTACTCCCCTCCTCGGCGCCCAACCTGAATCTAATCAAGTCTTACTGCTAACTTCCAGTCTACAGATGAAATAGGGGACACTGACCCGGTTAATTACATGAGGAAATCATTGGTCCGACCCAAAATGATCTGGAAAGCTCTCAGGAAGCAATCAGTCAAGCTCAGAGTCATCCTGGGAAATCCTCAGGACACATGACCCAGTTTCTTCAACACATCGATGACATTAAAAAGGGGGGGGGGGGTGTCTGATGGGGTGCTGGGGGATGAAGTGCTGCTCTAGATGAGAAGTTCAAAAGACTTAACAAACACATGTAAACTGTGGTCCACGTCTGGATCCTGATTCAAAATGAGCCTAATGGTAAAAACACAGTTCTGACATGAATGGGAAAATCTGAATCTGGAATTGTACTAGGAAATAGTAAGGAACTGGTATAATTTTCTTAGGTGTGACAATGACATTGTAGTTAAAGGGAAGGGCCCCTCCAGCCACTGCAGAGAGAGACAGGTCCAGGTCCAGGTCCAGGCAGACTCCCAGGAGGAAGCCAGATGGTCCGAATGTGCTGGCCTGCAGTCCCGACCCCAGCGTGGAGCCCCACGCCGCCTGGCCACCCCCTGCCCTGGACATGGCCTGAAGCCAGGGTGCTGTTCCGGGAAACCGAGGCCAACAGCCATCAAGGCTGTAGGTTCTGATCCCAGAGCTCAGGCCTTAACCTTCTCTGAGACTCGGAGGCCCCTTTTATCAGCAAGAGATTTTGCGGGATTAGACCCAGGCTGAGAGAATCCTGACAGCCCTCCTGGGTACCCCTCCCTCCCCGTCACGGGGGCCACCTTGCCCAGTCCCACCAGGGGAGCAGGAGACACAGGATGAGAAGGGTGCCAGCCTGGGGTCCTCCACCCAGACTCCCAGTCAGACTTTACCAGACGGGTGAGGGACAGTGTGGGGAAGAGCCATAGGCCCAGGCGTCAGACACCCACCGGCTGTGGTTCTGATCACAGGGTCAGAAGCAGCAGTCCGGGACCAAGTCAACCACACTGACACAGCCAGAAGCCCCACAGCCCCACCACATGCCACCTCCTGTCTGCACCCCGACGCTCCTGACAACTCCCTGTTCCTCGGACGCAAGAGGCACTGTCACAGACCACCTGTGTCCCTCTACCTGAACACCCTGCCTCTCCCCATCCCCCCCCACTCACCCCGGGCAGGTCCAACTCAAATGTCACATGTGGCGTCACAGAGAATTCGTGCCCCTGAGGCGCTCCCTGCAACTATGTTGATAAGCCCGTTCCTGCCCCGCTGCCGGCCTGCCCGCAGTGCCGCTGTTCGCTGTTCGGGTGGGGAGCCCTGCCCTTGCTATCGTGAGCTCCCGGAGACGGGGTGCAATGCCCTCCTGCTGGCGCCCCTGCACTGAGCACGGAGCCGCTGTTCACACCGTGCAAGCTCATTGGCACTAGCGGGTGTGCAGGCCCACGCTGACCGAACGTGCAAAGAGTCGTTTCGCTGCTTCCACCCCGGGTGAAGGGGTGGGCTCTGCCAGGCCACGGAGAGACCCCTTCTGCCTGGAGGAGGAAGAAAGAAGCCTTCCAGAGGCCTGCTTCTTCCCAAGACCTGGCTGACACAAACAGCAGGACACAGGGGGTGCCTGAGGGCATTTGCAGCCCAGACGCCCTTTTGTAAAACAAAGCCAGATCTCCTCAGGCACAGCCGAGAATGGGAGCGAGCAGGTAAGCATGGCCACGCTGAGAACAGACGGAAGGACGAGGCCGGAATGTCCTTCCTTCCACGTTGCCCCTGACACTGGCCCGACGGCAGCCCCCCGCCCGCCCCCGAGGATTCCGCACAGAGAGCTGGGACCACTGCGGCAGAATGACACAGTAAGGCACGTTTCTCCGAAGGGCAGACCGAGGTGTCACACCTACCTCTGTCCCCGAGTCCTGTGGGGACCTTGGAAGGCTGCACAGACACGCGCCCGAGACCAGGGCTCCATCCAGCAGTGACCCAGCCCAGGCCTGACCCTGGGCCCCGGGAGCCCACTGCAGTGGGGGCTCCGTGAGCGCACTCACTGCCTCTTCGGGGTCTCCCCTCAGTTGCTGGCAGGACGCTTTTCCCAGTAAACACCAAGCACCAAGGATTCAAGCAGGTCGCTAACTGGCCAGCCAGACATCCTCTTCTAAGACGCGTCGATGAGCCTTTTCTCTCCCTGCCCCAAACGGAGCCCGTGTGAACCAGGGCCTGAACCCGCCACAGAAGGGCCACTTACCAGCCCCTCAGTTTCCTCCGACGTCCTCTGGAAGTGTGCGGCCATGACCGTGTGGTCACGAATCTGCTTGTGACATTCGAGACACTTGATTCCGTGCCGGATGAGCCTCACCGGGTCTGGGTAGAGGGGCAGAGCGGGAATGGGGTAGCTGTCACTGGCCGGGGCGGGGCTGTGTTTGGGGGAGGGAGGGGCGGCGGGGGCGGGGGCGGGGGCGGCGGGGGCGGGGGCCGCCGCGAACATCTGGTCCGGGGAGATGGGCTTCATGAGCAGCTGCGAGCACTGCATGACGAGGCCCTTGCTTTTGTGCTCGCGCGCGTGCCGCAGCAGGCTGCACTTGTTGAAGAAGAGCAGCGTCTGGGAGCAGAGCGTGCACAGCACCTCGATGTGCACGCTGCGCCGGCCGTAGTGCTGGCTCAGGCTCTTCTCTAAGGCAAACGCGTCCCCACACTCCAGGCAGCAGTACCCACTGGCTGGCACGTGGATCCTGCTGTCGGCGGGCGGGCTGAGGTTTGGCGCGTACAGGGGCACGGGGTTGGAGCTCTGGAGGACCTTGTTGAAGACCTCCACCACCAGCGGGGCGGCCTTCTTCACCTGGTGGACCAGGGGCACTGACATCTGCGGGAGTGGCGGCTGGCTCCGCCTCTGCGCTGAGGACTTGGCCGTCACAGACGCCGCGACGCTGTGGGGGACCAGGTTCAGGTTGGCCAGGTGCACGGCTTTGGGCAGGAGGGTGGCGGGGGTGGAAGCTGGCAGCACAGTGCTCTGCTGTGGCTTCTTGCTCCCGTGTGAGCCAGGGGCAGCCCCCTTCAGGGCCCGGGCCCCAGAGCCGCAGCTGGGAGACGCGGGCTCACTGGCCTTTGTGGTGCTCTCAGCCCCTTTCCTGTCACCCTGGGGGCTCCCTGAATTTGTGCTCCCCTCAGGAAAGTGCTCTGCTGCAGGTAGGGCAGGAACATCGTCCTCGGGCACCTCGCTCGGGGCCTCCGCCGTGGCGCTCCCCAGAGGTGACCCAGTGGGGGACCTGCTGGGATCATCAGGGTCCGGCAGGATCCTTGTGACAGTCCGTTTGATTTCCCCTGATGACGTCTTAATGGTTTTGATTCTGACTTTGGGAATTGCTGGTGGGGAGCTGGCAGCCACAGAAGGGGAGCCTTTGCTGCTGCTGTCGCTGCAGATGCTCCGGGGACTGTCCGATGGCTTGATACTTTTCCTGGTAGCCTCCAGAGGGCTCCGGGGACTCTTTGGTGACTTGGGCATTTTGGGGCTGCCTTTGGAGCCCTCTTTACTAGACCCTAAGGGGTCCTTCATGTGGCCAGGCGGGTCCTCCTTGGAAACACCCGCGACCCTTTTGGCCTGCAGGGCCACCAAGGCTGCGACGCAGGACGACAGCTTGGAATGAGCCGGCTTAAGGCGCTGCCTCGGGGGCACCGACGAGCAGGCGCCCAGCTCCGCGGCCAGCCCCTTACCAGGGTGGCTGTTGAACTCCAGAGCATCCCCGAAGAAGCGGCTGGCGTCCAGCTCCTTGGGAGGCTCCAGCGCCCTCTGCTCACCTCGCTCGTGCTCTTGCTGACTCCCCAAGGGCAGGGGTTCCGGCTTGGGCTCGCTCTTACAGAATGGATCGAACATATGCAGCTCTGGGACCGGAAACTTAGCCAGGGCCTCCAGCACCGGGCCGCCCATGGGCCCACACCCAGAAGGGGGTGGGAAGTAACTATCGGGGTGCTTGGGCTTCAGCCCCCCACACCCATTATCTTTGATGGCATCCTCAGGTTCTGGGCTAGAGATCGGGCTGAACTGGCTGAAGGTCGGTAGTGGCTCGGACTTGGAAGGCTCCATCTTGCCTGAGAAACTCCTGGCACTGTCTCCATTCATGAAAGTGGACTCAAACTTCCCGCAGTTGTGGCCCAGGCTGTGGGCATCCGGAGGCAGGTCCGAGCCCCGGAATCCATTGTGAAGGAGACTGGGGGCGACGTGGTCTTTCTCCGCTTCCGACGACTCCTGGCGGCTCGTATTCTTGACAATGACACTCACGGCCGGCACATCTGAGGCCGACCCTGAGTGAGACAAGGACACACTCTCATCCATACACATCCCGGCAGGTTTGAGGGGACTCTCATTCTCCTCACTGGGGGTCTGGATGGCTTCCTTGGCATCAAGGCTGGTGGGGTCTGGGATGTCAAAGGCAGCCAGAAGGTCATCAAAATCTGGAGTTTTCATATCCCCCATGGCTAGGCGCTGACAAGGGCTATAAAGGAAACAGAACAGAATCTGTGATCACCACATCACCTTCAGCACACGCTAACGCACACACACAGCCAGCATGCACTCGTGCCCAAACCTCCATACTATGGGAAGTCACCGGCCTCTGTGGTTTCCAAAATGCTGGAGACATAGGGACAGGGGCAGAAAGAGTAGTTTCTATGTAGTGACAAGCCTGCCTGGCAGTCCCTAAACCTCAACACCTGCAAATTCCTGGCTGGTTGCATAGCCAAAGAGGGTACGTGCATACCCATGCTCCCTCGATCACTTCACGATCATGTGCACTAGCAAGTAATCAATCACTCAGCCCCATAAGAAAAAAAAAAATGCACGGCTCAGCCCCTCCTTTCTGTATAAATGTGCCTTGGCTATAAATTCCACTAACTTACTTAGTAATGATTAACTTTGTATGACTTTGGTTTTTTGCCACACGAAATTCAATCAAATTCCAAATGATTTGCTATTGCCAGGATTTATGCTGTCTCATAAATACACTTAAAAATGATATTATCCCCTAGGTGCTTTTCTCTCTCATCAGCATCTACTTAATTCCTTAACTTTCGCCCTAAAACTATTATTGGTTGGTGAATGGACCTCTGACCCTGAGGGGCCGGACGAATCTCAAAGCATCACAGAGTTATAAATTGGCCAGGGACCAGTTGTAGAGAAGCCCTAAATTTTATTTTAACTTAATACACAAAGAAAAGACAATCCACCTGTGTCCTTCATGGTCTGGAGAAGCAGAGGTACAGAAGTATTGCGATTGAGGAAACCCAGAGCCCTGAGAAAGAGGCTTTCCCTTAGGAAAATTACTGCTACACTCACTTAGTGAAACATGGCGCTGGCTGGCTCAAACCTGCCAGAAAGAGGGATAAAGAGCCACCATCCTCCTCGTTCAGCCATAAATCCTGCATCAGCTTTGACATCTCAGAGCCTTTCCCACTTACGTTATTTCTTACACCACGTTTGTACTGAAAACCTTTCTGGATGAAGACTGACACGACTCTGATAAGAAAGAATTAAGATGCTCCACAGAACCAGGTTAAGTGGCAAATCCTTGGGTCCAGGAACTCCACTACCAGAAATTCATCTTAAGAACAAAACTTTCCAAAAGCTATATGCAAAAGTATACAGTATTAAAACAACAGAAAAGACGCACACACATACACTCACAGACACAATCTAAATGTCTAAGAACAGGAACTGGTTGACTGGTAGACTACTATGCAGCCATTAGAAATCCTAATTGTGCTAGGTGCCCTCCAATGACGATTGCATAGATGTGTATGGATATACAATGAAGTACCACTCGGCCTTACAGAAGACGAGAGACTGTTGTTTCAGCACCAGGGATGGATCTTGAGGGCATCACATGAAGTGAAATAAGTCAGACAGAGAAAGACAACAATCATATGATTTCACTCACATGTGGGATATAAAACAAAAAGTAACAAATGAACAAACAAACCCATAGATATAGACAACAGAATGGTGGTTACCCAAGGAGAAAGGGGACCAAGGAGGATGAAGGGGAAAGGGGATCACATATATGGTGACAGGAGGAGACTAGGCTTTGGGTGGTGAACACAGAATGGAGTACACAGATGTTGTATTATAAAGGTGTACACCTGAGATTTATACAATGTTATTAGCAATGTTACCCCAATACATTTAATTTTTATAAATTCTAATCCTATAATCTATGTAACAACATGCAAAACTACTTACAGTGTTGAGTTAAAAAGAAACTAATACAAACTGTCATGTCAGACTGATTGTAACAATTAAAACTATGTATGCATTTGAGCCAAGATTAAAAGAAAAAGAATTATGCAGGGTGGAGGGATTACCGGTGGGTTATTTTTTTCAAAACTTTTTGTGCTGATAGAAAAGAGGAAATAAAGACAAAAGAACACTTGGAACCACAGGGGAGCAGGTAGGCACCACAGAGTTACATCTGTTACCACCCACCACGGGATGAACAGACTTGCAGGTTTTGATTCTTGCCCCCTCCCCCAATTCCCAACCAACAAATTACGTCTGCCTGCTTAAGAGTTTTCAGAGAAAGTGAAAACTACCCACCTCCCATTGGGAAGATAGATACTAATACAGTGAAACACCAATTACTTACACAGAATATGGGATGGCAGACTATCTCGCTGACATGAGATATAAAGTTTCTGGACAAGAAATGACTGTCTCCTAGGATAGGAAGACAATCATTTGTTGGAGCCATAACCGAGGAAAATATACTGGCTATCCGTGAAAGCACTTGGCATCCCAAAACCAGGGAAGCAGAAAGTAAGATGGTAGGAGGAGGGCAGGAGAGGCTGGTCTTTGCAAGGAGCCAGGGAAGCATGTGGGGGAGGGAGGCAATTGTTGGCAGTGTGTGCAGGGAACAGCATGGGGTCTACTGCTGCCTAACTTGAAGCCATGGGGGCCTGAAGCAGAGAGAGTCTACATCCGGGGAGAATAATGTTCTCCACGCAGAGACGTCGCAGGGACTGGCTCGGAATGGCCAGGGGCAAGAAAAGGTATCTCTTGCTGTAGGCAAATCAGAGGTAGTAAATGGTGTGGCAGTTCAACATCGGCAGCAGAAAAAACCTCTATACCCTTTGGATGGTAAGTACCAAAGCTGAGTCTTCTCAAAGCCCAAGGTCCAGTGCTGTTTTCTATTTAGCTCGAGTAAGAAAAACCAAAACCACCAGATAGCAATAGGTAACAGGGACTAAGGGACGCGTGGTACACCTGCATGTTTGTATTTAAATCTTGCTCTGAAGTACCACACTGTTTACAAGTAGAAAATAGAAATTAATCAAAATGTACCCTGTTATAAAAGCAGAGGAACAAACTATAAAGAAAGCATCTACCAATAAAATTAGAGAAATATGAGTTAAAATAGTGAGAAACCATTATGGCTTACCAAACTGACCAACATTTTCAAAAACTAACAACCTTAGTGCACATACAATCCTTACAGATGTGGTAAAGTAAGCATTGTGAAGATAGTATAAATGGATATAACTTATATTAAGAGCCATTTAGCATTGTCTGTGCCAGATGGTCTCCTGACCCAAAGAAAAAGATTCGACCTCAATAGAGAACTGCTGTGGTTTAAAACAGTAATATTTATTTCTTGTAAAGCAGTTGTAAAGCAACCCCCAGTACTAATTTTAGGTCAATTATGTCGCCTGCCTTAACGTAGCGTGATTCATGCATGACACACACATTCAGTCTGACATGACATTCATCCATTCACCCAGAGAGGCCTCTTTGTTAAGTAAAAATGTCTTGTAAAACAAAAAACAAGAAAACAAAACCCAACCATAAAAGGGTAATTTAGCAATGCATACATAAGGCCCAATAATTCCACTTCCAGAAATTTATCCTAAGGAAATAAATATGCACATGACAAAGATAATCATTACAGGATTATTTATAACAAAATTACTTTATAGTCAGCCAAGACTGTTCCCTGAAGACCCCATGTTGCATGCTTCATCACAAAAGGCCCAGAAAACACTGGGCATTACCAGAGAGGACAATGCAAACAACACAACACGTGTGAGCCTGCCCTCGTTCAAGACCACCTCGTGTCTATGGCTGGGTGTGCGGCCCAGTTTGGGGCCCCCACACCTTAGGAAAGACACGCCAGTGCTGGAAGAGGTCCTGAGACATGACTGAAGTCACACAGTAGATATAGAGCTTCCTGATAAAAGCCCCAAAATTAGAACTCTATTTTATTCTGGGGAGATGAAGATTAGGGGGAAACGGGGAGCCTAAGTGAAGTACAGGTCTGTTCACCAACCCTCAAAATACTGGAGAGGAAAGGGCAGCATTCTGAAGTCTGAAATAAAAGATGCAGGCAATAAAAGATAACTTTATCCACAAACCAGAAAATATACTTAAGTTCTTCCAGAGAAAACATATACACTTGGAATGTCCACACTTACTCAAATTTAGAAATAAAAAGAAATATAAGACTCTGAGGACCTGAGAACAAGGAATTGTCACTAAACTGATGAGCTTTCTCTCCCTCAGCATTGAAGCTTCTGAATTTCAAATTAACCTTAAACTTGATCATCTGTTTCTCTAAACAGCATTGAGTTCGGTAATAGTCGGTTCAGAGACAGGACATCGAGGGGACAGAGGCCCTCCAAAAGCACTAAGGAAAATCTGACCTCTATCCAGCACACAGTGTTTGAGACAAAGAAGCAAGTAACATGTCACAGGTTTGCATAAGGACAGTGAAAACCACACACAGTGGAATCCGAGTGCCCTAACAATGAGCTGTGAGACGACCAAAGCAAATTTCCTTGAATGTGCCAAGGAGGGACGTGTGTGTGTGTTTTACAACCTGCAGGTGAACTCTTTACCCTCCACTCCCCCACCTGACTGAACACGGCCGACATGCTCATGTAATCTGTGTTCAACAGGGTTTAAAAACGGGTAAATACAAGTTACCCTCAGCTTTCTAGCATCACAGGGGCAAGAGAGCAAAGAGTAACTCCAGAGAGAGAGAGAGAGAGAGAGTGATTACTCAGCAGAAGTAATCAGTTCTGGGACCCGAAGAAAATGCTTGAGTTGGCTGCCAGGCCAGAAGCTCCTTCTGTACCAGGAGTGGAAGCTGGCACAAGGGCCAAGGGCCAAGGGCAAGGAGAACAAGCCAGCGAGCGCCTGAGTGAGCCCTGCCCCTGCGTCACCTGCAGGAGCTTCGGCCTGGATTCTGGCTGGCATGCTGACCAGAAAGAGACACTGCTTCCATGGGTGGGGGAGAAGGGAAAAAGTCGGGCTGGACCAAAGGACACAGAGAGTCCCACCTTCCTGGATGCAGATGAAGCCCCTCGAGTGCGAATAGCAGAACTAAAAGAGTAAGCAACTGTGAACCACAAGGACTGACCTTCACCCCCGTGCAGTCCCCAATCACCTGTGTGAAGACCTGAGGCAGGTCTCAGTCTAATACATAAAATTAAACTGACCTGCAGGATCTCTGAGTCCTTCAACAGGCCAGGCTGCAACTGCTGGTCCAATTCATCTACAACTACTGGATTCCTCGTAAAACTAACGCCCAGTGGACATATGCCGCCCTCCTGAATGCACGTCCGAGGCCTGCTTACCGATCTAAGTGACCCCAAGGCACAGATGCTCTAAGTCAGTCAGCTGCCAACATTTCATTTCAGGAGGCACCTCGTGTTCTAATCCTGACCCAAAAGCAGCCCAGAGGTTTTCTGTGGTACGTAAGAAAGCAGGTGCCACGGACCTAGGCAACACCCAATGGGTAAGCTCAGGCTCGTCCTGGCAGGAGGATCCACTCCCACGTCTCCAGTCCCTTCCCAGGGTCCCTCTCACTCACTGGTGGTGTTCCCAGACCTCATGCCTCGGGGTCAGGGCCCGAGCCACTCCTCCCAACTAGAGAAGAGTACGTGATGCCCTACGCCACTGGCCCCAAACGGAAGTCTTCCGGAGTAGTCCTCATCCCCGAGCTTCTGCCCTCTCCCCCAGGTCCGCTGCCCTTTCCCCCCGTGTGGAGGCCCTTCCCACAGCGGGCTGGGAGCCTGAGTTTTCTCATCTGTCTGTGAGCCTCTCCGGAGGCGGGGTCATGTCCTTAACCTCTACTTCCAGGACCTAACACACCTGGCTGATGTGCCTGCCCACGCCTGCCCTGCCCAGAGGCAGCTGCTCTCCCCTTCCAGGCCCGTCCACCCCGACCGAAGGTCCCATTTCCCGAGAACAGAGCGATGCTGTGCACGTTCTAACAACACTCACGGGATGTCAGCGCTGGGGGGCACCTCAGGAGTGATGCGGTCCAGTGGCTTCCCCACACCAGTCTGCAAACTGCTGCCGGACTGACTGCAGAAAAAGAACAGGGGGGTGACTTCGAGGCACAGAACCTCCGCTCCCACCAGGGGTTCTGATTCAGGAGGTCTGGGAGGGACCCCTGCCGTTTTTTAAAGCTTCCCGGCTGACCCTGCTGCACCGGTCTAGTCCCACCTGCGCACCGTACACGTGGAGAACTCAGGCTCAGAAAGGGAGGGTCACCCATCGAACGTCTGCCGCGGACACGGGGAAGGCCCAGACCTTGCGCCCGAGTCCCCACACACCTGTGGCCCCACTGAAGGCTCCCCAGGGCCCAGGCGTCCCATAGGCCAGGAAGGGAGCGGGGCTTCCTCCGTGTGCCCCATCAGGAGCCCCCGCGCTCCTGGTGCAGCGTTCTGCTTTTACCGTGGTTATCTTGGAAAGATGTTCTCTCCCCTGCTATTTCAGAAGCCCCTCAGAGGCACTCACTAAATTCTTAATCAGTACCCCCTCACTTCCAGACATGGACTTCTACTTGGATGGGCACCCCAAACTTATTGCGTCCAAACCCAACCCTGGATTTCCTCCCAGCCTTCCTCATTTCAGGAAGTGACAACTCCACCCTTCCAGGGGCTTAGGCCAAAACCTCGGCTTTTCTCTCACGCAAATCCTGGGAACTCCACCCTCAAACCACACCCACACCGACCACTTCTCACCCCCTCCACCTGCCCCACCACCCCTGCCGCCCTTTCCCTACACAGCTGTCCACGTGCTGCCTTTACACATCCACCAGGGCGTGTTCCTCCTGTCCTCCAACACACCCACACCGTCCCACGCCACACAGAGTGTCATCCAGTCATCACCACGGCCACCTGGAGGGGATGACCCAGCCAGCCTCCGTCCCTCCCCATCTCTCAGTCACCCAGTCTGCTCCAGGCATGCACAGGCCCCTTCGCAGTGCCTCTAGCACGCTGCACCCGCCCCTGCTCAGAGCCTCTACCTCTACCATTCCCTCTGCTTGGAGTGTCCTCTCCCTGCATCTCCCCGGGCTCACGCCTCGCCTCCCTCTGGTCTTTACTCACACATCACTTTGTCCAGAAGCCTTCCACGATCCCTGTACACAAGACACCAGTCCCCACCCTCACCGTCAATCTCTGTGCCCATAGCCTGTTCTAATTTTCCTCCTAGCACTTACTCTGCCACCGGACCTCTGGCATAACTGCCCACTTCCTCAGTGTCCATAACCTCCGGCGTCTTTACAGGAAGGACCCCACCACCAGAAGGCAGAGTGATGTGCCAGCTCATCTGTGCAGATCTAAGACTGTCCAGGGATGGTCACAGGTTCCTGAGCACATTTATTACCACGCGAGCAATGGCAACTCGGCAACATTGTTTATACTTAGCTTTAAAAAACTTGCTATAAATAGGAAGGCCTTGAGTGGTGATGGGACTGTGCCAGTGGGAAGGGTCTACCTGAAGTATTACAGCACTTGGGTGAAGAGTACACGGAGGTTTATCAGATTATTTTCTCTACATTTGTACCTTTCAGCACAAAAGGCACCAGACCCTGGTTTAGCGGCTTCCGTGGGTCCAACTAGATAATCACCAAGGTCATACCCATTGGAATGCTGTTATTATCCATAAAAGGAAAAAACAAACAAAATAACAAGTGTCGGTGAGGATGTGGAGAAACTGGAATCCCTGTTCACTGCTGGTGGGAATGTTAAATGTTAAATGGTGCAGACACTGTGGAAAACAGGACAGGGTTTCCTCAAAAAACTTACACGTAACATTACCATATGATCTGTCAATTCCACTCCTAAGTATAGGCCTAACAGCAGGACCTCAGAGATATCTGTACACCCACGTTCACAACAGCATTATTTACAACAGCCAACACGTGGAAGCAACCCAAGTGTCCAACAGCACACGAATGGGTAAACCCAATGTGCTGTAGATAGACGGTGGAGTACTATTCAGCCGTCAAAAGGAATAATGTTCTGACATTTGCTACAACACGGATGGACCCTGAGGACATCATGCTGAGCAAAATAAGCCAGACACAAAAGGACAAATGCTGCAGGACTCCACTTGCATGAGGTACCTTGAGGGGTGCAACTCATAGAAACAGGGAGTGGAATGGGGGTTACCAGGGATGGGGGCGGCGGGAGAGAGTTAGTGTTTAATGGGCAAAGGGTTTAAGCTGGGAGATGCACGGGGTATGGGGATGGATGGTGGGGATGGCTGCACAGCAGTGTGAACATACTAAATGCCACTGAACCAAACACTTAAAAAGGGTCAAAATGGTCAATTTTGTTATGTATATTCTACCACAATTAAAAATAATAATAGTAACTACCAATGAACAAGGACAACAGCAGCAAAAATAACTTGCGTCCAAACTCTCAGCGTGTGAACACGGCCAGCTCAGGTCAGCCTAGACATCGTGCCTCAGTGAGCGTCTCCAAACCCGGGTGTGGTGAGTGTTGCTAGGGGTGCAGAGCGGCGGAGGAAGGATACCTTCTACCTAGGCACATGATCTAGTGTCCAAGCACCACCTAAGGAAACAAAAGAGAAGGTTTTTAATAGGCATGAAGGGAAATGTTGAAGTTAAGATAATAATAATTACAGTGTAAGTCAGAACCAGAGAAAAGCCCTCAGGAGAAATTCAGTGCAGGCCTCGAATATGCACACAGCCGAAGACAAAATGTGTCCCAGCCCCAGACCTCCCTTCCTCCTTCCGTCACAGCGTGCTGTGGTTCAGTGTTGTGTCCCCAAAAGTGAAATGGGTGTTAGCGGGGATTAAATGAGTTGATTTTTGTAAAGCTCTTACAACACGGCCTCAAACACAGCAAACACAGGTTCATGAAGTACTGAGCCAGCAGCCTTGGGGGCCAGCAAGCTCTGCTTCCTACTTTCTCAGAGTGCCCCAGAGGCCGGCAGAACCCACTTTAAAGTTGGTAGTGCCCAACGGCAGCTGGCCACCAGAATCATCTCAGGCACTTTGGAAACTGCGAGAGCTCGGCCATGAGCCCCGAAATTCTGATTTAACTGCCCTGTGTGGGGGTCCCTGGTGAATGGTCCATCAGGTACATGTGGAAATGACAGAACAAAAAGCCTCATGTCTGATTCTTCGCACTCTCCCTGGACCCCTGCATTTCCTGTCTTAACTTTGAGGACAGACCAGCGTTTAGTTTGGATTCTAAAAAGAATACAGAAACAGTCAACGGGAAAGCCTAGAAGGGAATGAAACTCATTAATGCCATTCCACAGAACGAACATACAGAGAAAACCTTTTTTTCTTGAAACTTTTCTTTTCCTTATTTGGACCCTGACATTTCAAAATGTAAACTACCAAGCACACACGGTGCTGTCCAAACGAAGACAAACATCAAACACTGGGGACGGGGAGGCTCAGATCCGATGTCCTGAGTTAGTTCTGAGCCTCTCCAATGAGTATGCCTGGTGATTCCTTGCAGGTGAGCCTTGGTTTCCGTGGCCACTGGATTCTTCCGGGTTGTCAGACCATCGCTCATGCCCAGTGACAGTTTGGCACCGAGAGGGTCTGGCACACCTGAGCACCAGGCATCACTGACCCAGGCCAGCCACTTCTGCCCCGTCACCTTGCCATATACGAGTATGCACGCTGGGATTTATAGGAGCTTTACCATTTACAAAACAGTGTCCCCACTTCATGAGGAACTGCCAGGGGGTGGCAGGGCTCAGGCCCTTGCGTGCCTCCAAGGACCGGGTGGCCCTTCAAACTGGGAGGCCACATTTCCCGTTTCCCAACAACTCAGCTTCCCAAGGTGCTACTGCACGCAGCACACGTTTTCTTCTGTTCGGTCCTGAGACAGTCACGACAGCCCTTGCCGTAATTACGACGCAGCTGAGGATGGCGTAAGAGCGAGACGGGAAAGCAGTGCCTGAGAACACTGTTCTGGATTCGCGGTTCTTCCAACACCAGCAAGACCAAGAACTGTCAGAGCCAAAGAGACCTCAGGGAACCATCACATTTAAGTCACCGATTCTGCAACAAGGAAACAAGGAAACAGAGGCCTAGGGAGAGGTGAGGTGATCGTGCGAGATAAAGTGCATAAACTGAAGAGCTTTCACTACTGTGAGAGGCTCCTGTCACCCCTGGCAAGGGGACGGGCCCTGCCTCAGTCCTCCCAGAGGGGCTGAAGTCTCCCCTCACAGTCACCCCTTCAGTTCTCCCCATCACATACCAGCCTCCGGCTCACGGAACCCTCAGGCCAGTGACTGCAGCCCTGCATGCACAGCAGCAATATCTGGAGAGCAATCCTAATGCCTAATCCCACCTCAGATCAACTAAATCAGGATTTTTAGGGGTAGGGGGGTGGGATCAGCCATTTTTCAAAAACACGCAGGTGACTGATATTGTCTGGGGCCGAACACCACTGTCTTTAGCCCAGGGATCACTGGCTTCAAAAGTCACTCAAAAAGTTTACCAATACAGACTTGTGGACCCAGCTGGAGACTGTGGAGTGGGCCCCAGGAATCTGGAGCTGTGACAGTTACAAGGGCATTAAGTGGGTCCCAGAAGTCACATCTGTGCTCCAGCTGACTTGGACACCCTGGGTGGCCCCAGCAGCTGGCCCGGGAAAGGCTCCCAGATGACTCAGACTCCCATGCCCACTCCTGGCTGAGCTGCCAATCAGCAGCAGCCAGGCTGATCCTCCCACAAAGAGGTGGAGCCCCCTGGGCTCTGCACAGCCTCAGGGCCCCTGTCTCACTGCCCCACCAGGACTCACCCCAGTCTCCTCTCCCCACCTTCCCCGGCCCCAGCCATGCCATGCTGACTTCCTCGCTGTTCCTTCAACTCCACTCCCTTTCCTCTGCACTCCGACAGCTCCTCCTTCAGATCTCTGCTCAAATGTCCTTTTATCACTGAGATGTCTCTGACCTCCCTCCCCACCAGGCCTCCCTGTCCTCCGTCCCTGCTTTGTTTTTCTCCTTAATACTCTCCACCATTTCTCATGCTTTATATTTTGTTTATTGCCTATCAGTCCATACACACCAGAACAGACACTCCACGAAGGTAAGATTTTTGCTTACTTTGTTCCTGTTATATTTTCCCAACTCCTAGAATGGGGTCTGGCACTTAGCAAGCACTCAAATATTTATTCTAGAAATGAGCACATCAGAAACTAATCTCAAAACATATTATACCAAAAGGCCATGAAGAAACTGATTATACCAAAATCACTTCGCCACTAGTCACAACTCAGCAAAAAGCCTTTAAAAAAAAAAAAAAAAAAAGAGGCTAGAAGGCTAATGAAATAGAGACCATTTAAAAATACGTATTTCCAGTCAATTAACCCAATCGAAAAGAGTCTGTGAGTCAAAGACAATTTGATCTGAGAAACACATAAAACTTTGGAGACAGAAAATGAGGGTGAAGGAGGTGATCAAACACCTGGATTTCAGAGACCATCCTGGGATTTCAGAAGAAATCCTGGGAGCACTGACAGCTACTCTGGGACAGACCGGCTCCCCGCTGGGTTACTGCCACGCCAGCCCACGCCAGCCCACGCCAGCCCACGCCAGCCCAGGGCGGGATCTGACCGCGTGCTCTCACCGCCAGGCCCAGGAACCTGAGGTCCCCCTCCCCTCCCTTCCTCCGACGTTCACCCCACCGGCTTCCGAATCTCATTTGAAGCCACTGACAAAGCTTTAAGCTCTACCCGCTGGGGAGACTGGGAACCTTGGACAAGGCCGCTACACAACAGCTGGAGAGCATCCTGCCAGCAACCAAGTCTCGCCGATGTCGCCTGTCCCACTGCACGGCTCTGTCCCTGTCTTTGCTCCCTCTTTCCTCGCCACCTCCAGTCTCTCCCCACAGCCATCTAAGGGCCATTCTGCTCCAAACGCCACTTTCGTCAGGTCACTCACTCTGCTCACGAACCTAAAAGAGTTCCCTACAGTAGACTTAATTAATTCCTGGTAATTAAAGCTACTGTTTGGTGCGAACTGTTAAGAGTCTGACCTCTCCCGGGGGGGATAAATATTTTAACAGTGGACTCTACATGCAAATGCAAAAGCCTCAGACTCGGAGGAATGGAGCTCTAATGGTGGCATGACAGGCACTGGGGTTCAGACAGGTGGCTATCTTCTCCTAACGGCTCAGCTGCTGAGAGAAGCGGCGTCAAGGGGAGACAATGAAACAAGCAAAGATGAGATCACATCCTTGCCACCATCTCCCTCCCCCCAAATAGCCATTCAATCCATTTTGGGTACCAGAGAATGTTCCCCAGAGGTAACCCCAGCCATCTCAGGGGAGGCCCTGTGTCAAAGTAACCACCACCCACAGAAAGGAAAGCCCCCCCCAAGACACGTCTGGTCTGGAAGCAGCATTCTCTAATTGCTTTCAGTGGGGACTCCCTGAGGGCAGAGTTCACCTCACATGGTGCTTCAGGCTCTGGGGAGGGCCCAGCTCTGGGGCGGATCTTCCACAAGCAAGTGATCAGTGATGGCCCAGTTGCCAAAAAGCTCCTCAGGATCTTAAATACAAGTAAACACCTAAGATTAACGGTAGCATTAATGAGACATCTAACGTTGTTAAGGACCTGAAGACACACAGTCTTACAGAAGCATCGGACTGTAAGGCAGTGTTTAGAACCTCAGCCAGTTCGGGCCAGGTCCAGAGGGTCTGTTCAAGAAGGCGAAGGCCGAGGGCAGCCCTGGCCCACACAGACCAGAGCCTCGGCTGCGCCAAGCCCCAGAAAGATCTGGACCGCCGCTCGCTGCCCACCCCTGCGCTCCCTTCTCCTCTGAAAATGCCAAAGCTCCGCCCCGGTCGGATGTGTCTGCAGGCCCTGGAACAGCCCTCAGAGGCTGGCAGTTAGGATGGACCTTCGAGCCCCCGCCCTCTGGCCTCACTGTGCCCTCCACCTGCGAAAGGAGCAACCTCAGCTTCAGGAACTGGATGGGTAGAATGGAGTCGCATGCTGTCAACGGCAGCACACCGGGGGAGAAAAGCAGAGCCAGACCCACTGCCGGGGCCCACACTCTGCTCAGGCCTGCCAAGGGGAGGGTGCGTAAAATGCTCCTCTGCCCAGAGACTGGGTACGTGTGAGGAAGGAGTGCCCCCCTCACCCCTAGGACAGGCTGAGGCTCACACACAAGAACCCCCTCTTTGGAATGCCATTAGAAGTCACACAGCAATGCCATGGGTGCTAGCATCCTCCACATCCACATGCAGGAGACTGAGCCCTGCGGTGCACGCACGGGAGAAGGCCCAGGGCCTCGCCCAAAGGAGTGACTTCTTAAGCACTCTTTTCCAAAAACACACTCGTGAAGAAAACAATCCACAAACGGAGCCGGAAGCCGAGTGAGCCTCTACTCCCCACTGCTCCCCGACAGGTGCAGCCCTGCACTCTGACTTCAGGGCCAACTGCCTCACCTGCCTGGAAGAGCTGTGTGCACTGCTCGTCCAACAAAGGCATCTTCGTTGAGATGTGACCAAGGAGGAGCAGCCAGCTCCAACAGCACGCGTCTGCTAGAGGGACAGAGTTCTCGGCAGTCTGAGGTTTTGCTTTTGGGCATTCCATGTTTTGTTTCCAAAATGAAAATAGACATACTGGTTACACTGGTTTTTGTAAAGGGGTTTTCTGTAAGTCCGTAGAAAATTCATACCAATAAGAAAAATATAAAGAAAAGAGTACCAACCACCCCAACCCCACTACTCAGCAGTAAGAACTCTTCTAGCATATTCTGTTCTACAGAGAGGAAGTGAGTGGTCTGAGTCAAACCTGGGATGTAGGTCTGTGGATTTATTTTTGCAAACTATCCTTAATGCCACCTCTGGACTACCCAAAACATTTTCAGGTGGCTCCAAGAACTCTGGAGCTCTCCCAGGCAGACATGACAAAGTCACACAGACCGCTGCCCCGCACACATACTGATTAAAGGCCAGGCGTTCACCTGGGCGGCAGACATACACACCACGTTTTCATCACTCAACACCGTGGCAGCCTTTCCACAATAATGTACACCGATCCCATCATCCTTTTCAACTCCTGAGTGTGTGAATGACAGACGTGGGCCACCAGGACCTCTCGCTCCAACCTTCAGAACCTGAACCAGAGAAGAAGGTCAAGGATTTACCCACAAGGCACACCGGAACAAGCACAGCCCACAGTGCTCACTGGTGGGAGCAATGACTCCGTGCAGACACCAAAACTTGAAAGGTGTGCATGAACTTTTCTTTGAGTCATAAGGGTCAGCGATGTCCTTGCAACACACACACGCTTCCCGCTGTCAAATAAAAGCGAATATTTGCATGAAGGAACACTCTGTGTGGCTCATGGATATCACACCCTGCACACCTACAGCATGACGGGGAGAACGCTGGCCCAGATGCCCACAGGTGGGAACACACAGACTTGGGGGGTATGCAATTACTCCACCTCACAGGCGTCAACACTCAGAACTCTCTCCTACTCATTATGGTCCTATTCTTGCAGGAAAGGGAAAATTAAAACAAACTTACATATAAAGAAAGAGCTGGAAATCAAGGTCTAGAACAAGCACTAAGCATTAAGATGTTGACAGCAGCTCCAGGTGGTAGAGCTAACCAGTTGGCTTTATTTCTTTTGTATACCTATTTGTAATCCCTAAGCGTCCGACCATGGATGTTCCTGGGTAGTGAACTGCACGGTTTCAAAAGACAAGTAATTAATACACAGTCCAGGCTGGTCTATTTGGATCTTATTTTTCACCGCAGAAAAAGATAGATTCAAAACTCAAGAGGGTCCACCAGTCTTTCCGGTGCTGCAGAGGCAGGAGGGTAAGAGGAAGCCCCAAACCTCATGAAGAGTGCAGTCCAACAGGAAAGCTCGCCATGATCAGGCTGTGAGTAGAGGGCAGGAATTAACTGCTTTCTTTTCTGTCTCCAAGGAGTAGGGGAGATAAAGATTTTAAATCAGTCTCTCCTTCAGGTACTACCAAAAGTTCACAGACCTCTGCTCCCAGAACAACTTCCAATGCATCCATCTGTCCACAATCACTCTGGAACCACAGAACAACCCATCACCAAGAATCTGCAAACCTCCTCCAGGAACCCAATGGGAGGGGATCCCCTTTTCCAATAGTTTATTTTTGTTTTGCAAGTCATCCCTCCTCTTCCTTAAGTTTCACAAACACAAACACAAGATCCCACCCCACTGATATAGAATCATTCGTTCTATCAATTAATAATCACTGTTGACTACACTATGTAGCACTTGAGGAAAGATTATATTAACAGAAAGGGTTAGTTTTCATGGAGCCTGAGAAAAACAAACAGAAATTGAGGAGAAAGAGTTTGTTAGCATGTCCCAGCCCTGGCCAAAAAGTGGGTGGAGGTGGGGAGGCAATGGCCAGAGGACAGAAACATCTGTCATTCTGCAGTTTCATTTCTCACAACCAGTTAATACTCTGAGTTTATGCATCTGTCTCTTCCAAGTTTGATTAGGAAGTTAGTCTCTCCGGACCCAATCAGCTGAGTGCCTTACAAAAACTAAGTTTTGGGTCAACAAAACTGAGAACCAGATCCTGAAATGCAGTGATCCCACCCAAATAAAACCACCCCCAGGATGACATCTGTCTCTACCCTCTAACTGCAAGACCTATCACTGTGTGTAGGTGATATATCAAATACTCCCTAACAGCTCCCCGTGCTTTACAGAGTAATTCTTGACTTGCTTTTCACAGCTCCAACTCAGCTTTTCAGCCTCATTCCTGAACAAAGCAAGCCTCTCACAACTCCGTGCTTTCATACACGGTTCTCTCTACCTAGAATGTTTTGCCCCAGTCTTGCCTGTAAAATCCCCATTCTTCCTCCAAAGCCCAGTTCAAAAGTCACCTCTTTCCGGAAGCCTTCCCTACTTTCCCAGGCATTTAGTTCTTACTGCTTCCAACAGCTCTCTAACGACAGGTGCATTAGAGAACTTCTTAAGTACCTTGCAGCTTACATCCTTCTAAGTACCTGACCTCCCCTGATACCCTGAGCCTCTTCCTGGAAGGAAGTCGCTTTGTATCCATAAGTCTCAGCACAGTGTCAAGAATGAAATGGGAGATCAAGGCTGAATGATTGATTACAATGGAACACTAAGCTATTTAGAGGAAAAGGGAAACAACAAGCTTCTCACAAAATTTAAGAATTCCATTATGTATATATATTTAATTTCATCCAAAATGACCACAACATGCTGAGAGGCAGCATGGATGTCTGAAAGTCTTAAATAATAATAGCAACTAACATTTGAGCTGCTACAGTGTTTACATGGCTTAGTTCATTTGATCCTCCCAACAACCTTGAGATAGGTTCTTTCTATCTGCAGGTAACCTGGGGAAAGCTTTTCCAAACAGGAAACTGAGGCTCTGAGAGGTTAAATAACTCAGGGTCATTCAGTTAGAAAGTGGTAGAAGAGGCAAACTCCAGTAGTCTAGCACCAGGAACCAGGCAGACCTGGGTTTGAAGGCAGATTGTATTACAAAGGTGGCTTCTGGGCTTGTTTTCTGTCCCCTCTGGGCCTGTATCTGTCAAGGGGCAGGACAACCCCTTCCTTTCAAGGTGCAGAGAGAATCAGATTAAATATGATCATGTAGGCAAAAGTCTCTAAAAGTGATTGCCCCCACCTAGCATTGGCTCCGTAAATGCCAATTCATTCTCCCTCCTTTTCCCCAAAAGCTGGGAAAAAAAGACTCACTGAGAAAAAGGATCTTCCCCCGGACTGCTGGAGACCTTTCCCAGCCATCAAGTGCAGTTAGGCCACCGCACAACACTGGAAGCCTGGCCTTACTTACCTGCTTATCTAGTTCCCACACAGAGGCCAGAGACCTTTTAACATGTAAATGTCATCAAGCCACAGACTTCTAAACCGTCACAGGTTCCTAATAACACCAGGGATACAACCCAAACTAAGGGGGCAGGGAGGCATTCTATCCCCAACCCCCAACCCCACCCCACTCCACGATCTGACCCACCTCTCTACAAACTTATCTTTCTCTCCCTTTTCCCCCTCCAGTCACACTGGCCCCTTTCACTTCCTCCCACTACAACGACGTGCAAAGCTCTGCCCTGCTCCACACATGGTTAACTCTTAACCCTCCTAACGTCACTTCCTCTCCGGAGCCCCCAACCCAAATCAAGGCCCAGTACTCCTTCTCCGGCGCTCTCCATCTTTCTTTCCTGGCACTTGTCACGATTTGAAATTATTAGTTTAACCCTGCCTTCAAAGCCTTATTCAAAAGACACCTCCTTAGGCGGCCTTCCCAGGCCACTCAAATGTAAATTCAACCCCCACCAGGTATCTCACATCCTCCTTCTCTATTTTCTTTTTCTCCTCAGCATTTAACACTTTTTAACAGACTATATTTTTATCATACAGTTTGCTTGATTGTCTTTCCCCCTGTGAAAATTAAACTTTCACAAGGGCAGTTATTTTAGCTTGCTTCTAAAACAGGCATCTAAAACAATGCCTGGCCCCTATTTATTGATAAATATTTGTTTCAAGATTATTTGATTGTTGGACCTTCCCACTAGGCTATGAGCCCAAGCGAAAACATGCCTTCCTGGTTTACCACTGTCATCCCAACATGCAGGCCAGCGCCGGGCATATAATAAGTGCTCAGTAAAGATTTACTGAATGAACTGCAGCCACGATCAGTGGGGGGGGGGGGGAAGGAAAATGGTTAAAATATGTGTGTAAGCGCCATACTTCCTCTTCTCTTCCCCGGGGAAGGTACCTGTGAGTCTGAGGAAAGAGATCCCTGAAATCCCACCAAGCACCCACCAGCCCAGGCAGGCGTCTGTGTGTCCACATCCTGTGTGCTCCGTCACACTGTACACGCCACCAGATGCACGTACAGGCCCGACAGCAACACAGAGCTGGAAGGCGAGGGGGCTAACTAACCCCTAGGCCCAACACCATGTTGCCCCAAGTCCCTTTCTCCTACCCACCGCCAGTCCTATTCTAGGCAAGTTCTGGGTGTCAGACATGCTTTCTGGGTGGGTTTATGGGTTTATTCCAATTCAGGACCTTTCATGCCACCTCTAGCCTACTTACAAAAAAAAAAAAAAAAGAAAAGAAAAGAAAAGAAAATAATAATCCCTGAGCAACTCCCCAAAACCGGGGGTTCTCAAAAGCAGACATACCTAAGGTCGTAGGGACCCTCCCCCTCACACGCGCTGATCCAAGGCCAGGCGGCCATCTGTCCAGCAGACACTCCTCTGCCCTCCCTCGGGTCACATTGAGCCTCCCCCCCAGGTTGGCAGCAAGAGCTCCTGCAGAGAGACCATTTCCACAGTGACCCACAGGCCCGGTCACCCCTCGTGAGGATCCCCAAGTCTGGGACGCGAATACCTGTCCGCCCGGGGTCAGAACTTGGGCGGAGGTTGGCGCGGGGAGGGACCGAGGGGCGCCCCAGAGGGTCGCCCCGCCAAGTGTCTGCCTCGGGACGGCGCCAGCCCTTGGGGCGGCGGGGACGGTCGGGCTGACAGGGCGTCCCGGCGCGGGGAAAGTGGCCCCGTGCCCGGCGGCCGGGCGGGGGGGGGGGCCCACGCGGGGAGGACAGCGGCGTGGCCGGCCTGCCCGCGGGTCGCGGCGGCGGCGGCAGGGACCGGCGGCCGCCCGCGGGGGCGGGGTGGGGTGGGGTGGCGGCCCGGGGCCCGCCAGGCGGCGGTCGGGGAAGCGGCTCCGCCTGGGCGGGTACGGGGGTAGCCGGGCCCACGGCGGCGCGAGTGAGGGGCTGGTCCCCTCCCCCCGAAGGGCCCCCGCCCGGCCCGGCCCCTCCGCGGGGGGCGCTTACCTGGCGGCGGCGGCGGCGGCGGCGGGCCCCGGGCTCGGCCGCGCGCGTCCCCGGCGCCGGCTGCGGGAGCCACAACATGGCGACGGCGGTGGCGGGCGGGGCTGCGGCTCCGGGGGCGGAGCGGGGGCGGGAGCCGGCTGGGGCCGCGGGCGCGGAGGGCGGGAGGGAGCGGGCGGAAGGCGGCGCCGGCCCCCCGGCGGAGAGCGAGCCCCGCGCCCCCTCCGCGCGGCCCCGCCGGCGGCGCCCTGCGACCCCGGGGCCGCGGACGCGCCTTCACGGGCCCTCGGCGAGGCCCAGGCCGCCCGCTAGGGGGCCGGGCTGCGTCTGCGCGGCCGGCGCGCCTCAGCGAGCGCCTCGGGAGCCGGGACGGCGGGCGGCTTCGTCACGGGGAGCGGGACTGGGGCGGTCGTGACGGGACAGCAGCGCGGGGCGGGGGGCCCAGGCCGCCCGCTAGGGGGCCGGGCTGCGTCTGCGCGGCCGGCGCGCCTCAGCGAGCGCCTCGGGAGCCGGGACGGCGAGCGACCTCGTCACGGGGAGCGGGGCCTGCAGCCCCCCGGGGGGTGGGGGCCCCTTCGCAGGCGCGCCCCGACAGCGTGGCCGGACGGACGCACACGGCTGGGCGCCTCCCGGGGCAGAGCTGTGACGGTGTGAGGTGACGGGCGGCGCGGAGGTCAGGGTGCAGAGCCCCGCGGGAAAGAGACGCCCCGTCCGCGCGGGAGGCGGGCCACTGAGTTCCCGCCGCCGCGCCGAGCGGGGCGCCGGGGTGAGGAACGCGTGTGCAGGCAGTCATGGGGCGGGGGCGCGGCGGCTGCTTCCCAGGGCCTGGGCAGCCGGAGAGCGTGCGCGCGCGCGCGCGCGGTGCTGGTGGGAATAAAGGACAGGGGGGTGTCGTTGGGTTCTGTTCGGTGTTGTTTCCCTTTGAGGAGGAGCTCTCACACATGGAGGCGCTGGGAGCAGGACGAGAGATAAGAGGTAAGGATGATGGATGGTGCAAGAGCTCAGAAAAGGCCCACCGCCTCCCACCCCGCTTACAGATGCACAGAGAGAGGCACGTGTTGGGGTGGGGAGGCCTGCGCACGGAGCCCTGCGCGTTTGCCTGGATCAGCTGCCTGTGCGACCCCGCCCCCGCCCCCAGAGTCATCCAGAGGCTGCTGGGGTGACGGTCCTTTAACAACAACAACAAAAGTGCTATTGGCTCAAACCTCTCTTCCACTTAAAGTGGGAAACCAGCACGCCTGAAATGGATCTAGGGATTCGTGGGGGACTTCACGTTTCTCTTCATGATCACTGGCCTCTATTTCCTATTTCCCAAAAGTACTCTGTCCTTCTCTTTTAGGAGATGTGTCTGTATGCTCGGGACACTACCCCGTATATACGAGGGCTGTGGGGAAACTAAAGGCATTTATGGCTGGATTTTTTCCAGACAACCCTCGTATAGACACTCCCCCAATACAGCACAGTATGTGAAAACAAGCAGAATGCCCAGTGTTATATGATTGTTAAATGATTGTTTATTTGTAGCTATTGAAATTCACTTTGAAGAAAAAAATGAAGACGATATAA
Source organism: Lyroderma lyra (assembly GCA_004026885.1). Taxonomy (NCBI): domain Eukaryota; kingdom Metazoa; phylum Chordata; class Mammalia; order Chiroptera; family Megadermatidae; genus Lyroderma; species Lyroderma lyra. The sequence continues at coordinate 92,790 of PVJL010000978.1, read as the reverse complement.
TACCAACCTTGTAATATGTAATTATAAATTGTGTATCTGTGATTTCTGTATTTTCTTATTTTTATAGTACATTAATGTTTCTCTTCAAGTCAGGAAAAATGGTATGGTATTCTTAAATATATTATTAAGGTATTTTTAAGGAAAGTGGCTTTTTTTTTTTTTTTTTTTTTTTTTTTTTTTTTTTTTTTTTTTTTTTTTTTTTTTTTTTTTTTTTTTTTTTAAGATATGTTTGGAATTCAAAGGAGAGATATTAGGAACCAGGGAAGGGAATTGGGAATGGATCTTTGAAGAAGGGTGGATGGGACTGCCGCGAGCGGAGATGAGCAGGCTGCCCTGGGCAGAAGGAACAGTGCAATCAAGGACGCAGAATGAGAAACGCACGCGGGGTTCTGGGAACACCCTGAAGTCAGTTTGGTTGGAGCACAGGATTCCTGTGGGAGAAGACTGAACCCCTGAGTCAGCCTGGAAAGGTAAGCAGCTAGGGCTACCGGCCTGAATGCCAATCTGAATCTTTTGTAATTCGCAGGCTGGGAAGAACCCCTGGAACTTGAACTAGGTAGATAAATTCTACAGGAAATTTCCCTGCCCCCTCTTAACATAGTGAGATTCTTGATCTCGGCCATTCTGTGGTAATATTTGGACATGTGATTGACTCGGAGCCATGGAGCAATAGTTTCTGCCTTCCACACTTTCAGAGCAAATTAGCAAAGAGCAAAAAGTGAAAAGAAGAAGACATGTGCGTTGTAAACCAGTACTTTGCAAACTTTGTATTTTACAACTTCCTATGAGTTTGGCTTTTTTAAGATTCTATATACAAGTAGAATCATCCAGTATTTGTCTTTCTCTGCCTGACTTATTTCACTCATAGCATAATGCCCTCAAGGCCCATCCATGCTGTTGAAAATGGCAGGAATCATATATTTTTTTTAAGGGTGAGTAATATTCTCTTCAAGCTTTTCTGACTGTGGCCCTCCATGAGTAGTACATTCCACATCTGAACCCAGAAGGTACGCATGTGTGCGACAAATACACACACTTCTGAGACAAGTTTCCTGAAATATTACCCTTATTTGATGCAATGCCTGTTGATTTTTTTTTTTTTTCTATTTCAAGTTCATCTTCATTTTAGGGAGAATTTTTTTTAATGTTTTTAATAGCTTTATTGAGGCACAGTCAACATACAATAAACCACATATACTTAAAATGTGCATTTTTGTTTTGACATATATACACCCATTGTATGCAGATTTTTTATTCTTTTTATTTTTAAATACTGGTCAGGACCTACCACATTAATTTTATGACTCACTGTAGGGTTACAAAATGGTTTAAACCACATCAAAAAGAGGCTAGACTATGTTTACAGTTCTCATTTCAATAGCCATAGAATCTGTGACCCTAAGCTTGCTGTGTTTACCTGTCCCACAAACAGGAGGGTAGGTACAACACTCAGGATGCCGTGGGGGAGGGGCTAGAAGGATTGGCAGCAGCCATGGCTGGGTTCTCCCTCTCAGTCAATACTTCCTGATAATCAGTATTTCTCAGGAGCCGTAATGTTTTCTTGTTTGTCTGGCTTGAGATAACAGACTGAACTTCACCTGCAAATGAGGGACAACTTTTCATTTGAATGAACAGAATCATGGACTGAAATGAAAGGGAAAACAAGGTGTCTCAATTGTAACAGTACATAGAGGTCATCTTCTCCACTACTGTTGGAGTATTACAGGGACAGTGAGTACCATCCCTTTCTTATACACTTAGAACCAATGAAAAGATGAAAATACCAACTTTATTACCAGTGAAGCGGAAATGAAGAATGTGGCTTGGCCTATGAGTGAATGGCTTTTTAGTATTCCCTAAAATAAAATTACTCCCCCCCAAATGCCAACCTCCCCCTTGTAGGAGCCTAGGAACTTTAACCCTGTGTGGTCAAGAAGATTGTACTCTCCCTGAGGGCAGGCAAGCCACTCGTTCTGGAAGAACCAGGACAAATTCTCCCTTACCTGCCCTCCTATGGAAACAGAAGGATCAGGGAATAGAGAGTTATCCCTACCCAAACAAATTGGATCTGGCCCACTGGGATATCATTTGGAAAACTATCGTCAAGCAGTGATTTATAAAAAATGACACATACACACCTTAACATTTCATTCACTTAAAAAGTGTTGGGAGGAGTTCCCTAGTGGTGTAGTGGCTTAAGGTTTCGTCGTGATGCTGTCAGTGCTGCGGCCTGGGTTCGATTCCTGGCCAGGGAACTATCCATGTTAAAAAAAAAAAAAAGTATTGGGAACACGCACTTTCCAATTTTTCTATGTGTGACCAAACCTTTCCTTTGAGCAAGAGTGCTGATTAGTGTTTGTGAGCTGTCTTTCTTACCTAAGCCATACCCATGATGTATTTTCTGTGCTTTCCAATTGGTTTCTTTAAAGTTGACTAAGGACTTAAAACTTCTTGCAAAGCAATGTAAGTAGAGCTCCTTCTTTAAAAAAAAAAATTTTTTTTCCTTTGGAATCATCTCACCCACATCTGGGTTGAGAGTATTTTTCAACTTGTCTTTAGCTAATATTTCCAAAGCATTCAACTGACATTTCGTAGAAAAAACTCTTCACGCTTGTTTCATCTGTTTATGTAAATTTGAATTAAGTTCATTATACTCTGGCATACAGCTGTCATAAGCAGGTTTAGGACCAAACACAACAGACTCTTGGTAGGCATCTAACTCAACTGGTAGAAGAAATGTGTAGGATCCCAGAGATGAATCACGACTATAGTGAAAGTCTGAAACACGAATGGTTAAGTAACTTATGATACACAGCACTGTGGTAGTCAGTGTATTTATTTGGAGGGGATGGAAAGTGTTGATTCCAGAGAATCCATTAAACAGAACTATTCATGCTCCTAGACTAGCATGACCAACTGTGGGGGCATATATTTTCACATTTTCCTTCCATCATTTATTCCTTTTACAAATATTTACTGTTATTCATGTCAGACCCTATACCAGGCCCTGAAGATGCATAGCTCATTGAAGAGGAAGAAACTGGATGAAAGAGGAATATTGCATAAATCACTTTACCTTCTCTCTACCCCACCCTCTCAAAATCACTGCCCTTCCATTCCTGTTTATTTAAGGGTTTTAAATGCCTTAGGATTGGTGTCGTTATGAAAGAAGTTTACATGGTAATGCCACCTACTCCTTCAGCAATATGTATACGCCTGTGTATTTTCCGGTGCTAATGAGATGATGCAGTTGGTACCTTCAGAGAAAGCTGTGGCAATGTGAATTGGCATAATCCTTTTTTAAACAAATTTTTAGTTTTCAATTATATTTGACAAACAATATTATATTAGTTTCAGGTGTGCAACATAGCGATGAGACATTTATTTAACTTACAAAGTCATCGTTCTGCTACATCGGGTACCCATGTGACACCGTATAGAGTTATTACAATGGTATTGACTGTATGCCCCATGGTATACTTTATATCCCGTGACTGTTTTGTAACTATGAATTTGTACTTAATTTCTTCCCCCTTTTCACCCACTTCTCCAGCCCTCCAACAAATCTAGTACCCATCTGACACCACACAGAGTCACGACAATATTACTGACTATATTCCTTATGCTGTACCCTACATCCCCGTTGTTACTTTGTAACAGCCAATTTGATCTTTTTAATCCCTTCCCTTTATTTCACCCACACACCCACAATCCTCCTCCACTCTGGCAGCTATCCAAATGTTTTTGTGTCTGTGATTTTGTTCCTGTTTTGTGTGTTTTTCTTCTTCTTTAGACCCCACCTATAAGTGAAATCCACTTGCATCTGTCTGTCTCTGTCTGACATTTCACTCAGCACGGTTCCCTCCATGTCTTCTGATTGGAGCTTTTAATACATTTAAAGTGAAAGTAACTGTTGATAGATATTGCCATTTATTATTCATAATTTTGCCTACCCCCCCTCCCCACCCCATCTTAAAGAAGTCTCTCTGGGAGTTCCCTGCTGGTGTAGTGGCTAGGCTTTGGCGCTGTCAACGCTGTGGCCTGGGTTCGATTCCCACCCAGGGAACTATCCACATAAAAAAATAAATAAATAAAATAAAATAAAATAAAATAAAATGAAGTTAAAATGTTTTTTAAAAAAAGTCTCTCTAACATTCCTGGTTAATACTGGCTTGGTGGTGATGAACTCCTTTAGCTTTTTCTTGTCTGGGAAGCTCTTTATCTGTCCTTTGATTTTGAATGCTAGCCTTGCTGGATACAGTAATCTTGGTTGTAGATCTTTGTTCTTCATCATGTTGCATATTTTCTGCCAGTTCCTTCTGGCCTGCAAAGTTTCTGTGTGCATATATTTTAACATTTTTTTTTCCATCATTTATCCCTTTCACAAATATTTATGGATATTCAGGACAGTGCCAGACACTGTGCCAGGCCCTGAAGATGCATAGCTCATTAAGAGGAAGAAACCCACGTGGAAACCGGATGCAGGAGGAGGAAGGTTGTGCAAATCCCTTTGCCTCCTCACCCGCCCCACAGAATCACTGCCCCTCCATTCCCATTTATTTAAAAATGGCTTTAGGGAGTTCCCTGATGGTGTAGTGGCTTAAGGCTTTGGCTGTCAACGCTGCGGCCTGGGTTCGATTCCCAGTCAGGGAGCTACCCACATACCAATAAAGCAAAAAAAAAAAAAAAAAAAAAAATGGCTTTAAATGGCTTAGGATTGGTGTGGCTATTGAAGAAGTTTAGATGGTAATACCACCTACTACTTCAGCAATATAAATATATGCCTTATGTACCGTCCAGTGCTAATGAGATAATGCAGTCAGTACTTCAAGGAAAGCTGCAGCAATGTGAATTGGTATAATCCTTTTAAAAAGCAATTTGAGAGCACTTCTAATAGAGGTGTGACTCCCTTTTGACTCATCAATACCACTCCTAGAAACTTCCCCTTGAGAAATAATCCTCCATAAGAGAATGGCCACACTCATGACATTTGCTACACCTTATTTGTAACAGTGAGTGTCGGAAACATGAATGGTTAAGTAACTTATGGTACACAACATTGTGTTGGGGGTTCCCTGATGGTGTGGTGGCCAAGGCTTCCACGCTCACAACGCTGCAGTCTGCGTTCAGTTCCCAGCCAGGGAACCACCCAAAACAGTAAACAAAAAAACATTGTGTAACTTACCAATGAGTAGTCAGACAATGGGTAACTCGGGAAACTTTCAGTTACATATTAAATGGAAAAAGATACAGTTTGCTCAACTTTACCAAGAACCACTGAACAGTACACTTTAAAAGAGTGAATTTTGTAACTCATCTCAATTGAAAAAAAAAATACACGATCTGCAATTTTGCTTTTGTATCAACCAAGATCGATATCAGAATGTATAACTGAAGAGAGTTAGTAAGTGGACAGTGTACAACAATGTGGGCAGGGAACTAGCATCTGCTGAAAAGCCATTATCAGCCATAGACCTGAAGGGACCAAGAGATGGAACCAGTACTCAGAGCCATCGCTGAAGGAGAGGGAGGACCAACAGGAACTTAGAGGAATACAGCCCATAGGCCATGTCTCTCTCTCTCTCTCTCTCTCTCTCTCTCCCTCTCTCTCCCTCTCTCTCCCCTCTCTCTCTCCCTCTCTCTCCCTCTCTCCCCGTCTCCCCCACCCCCCGCCCTCTGTCGTCTCCCTCAAATCTCCTATGCTACCTCCCATCCCACGAGGATGACCATGTGAGAACTGTCTATAAGCCTATGACCTTAAGGGAACCGGGAAAACTACAGTTTCTAGAGACACAAAGTGGAGGTAGCTAGAGAGCAGGTAGGATAGGTAGAGGGGCAAGGACGATGGTTAACTCAGGCTGAGACAAGCACAAAGGCCACAAAGGGAACATTTGATTTGATCAATTACTCCATTAGAGTCTGATCTCAGGAAGAGATGACAGGAGATGTGGATGAGGTAAGCTAGACTACAGCAGTAGAAAGTCTCCTGTTGGCTAGTTCCCTGTATTTCTCCTTCCTAGCTAAAACTTCATACCTTGAACACATTGTGGGTTAGTACCCATCCTGTACCCTGGAGATGGAGGGAGTGAAATTAATCCTTTCTCTACTGGAATTTCCATGCTGGAAACAGACAACAGGTAAGTAAACATGTCGAGGGTGATACATGCTTTGTAGACAAGCACAGGAGAACAGGGAAATAAAAGTACGTCCATTCCACTTAAAAACCTGATTGAGGGGGCTCCCTGGTGGTGTAGTGGCTAGGCATCGGTGCTCTCAACACCACGGCCTGGGTTCGAGTCCTAGCCAGGGAACCACCAAAAAAAAAAAAAAAAAAAAAACAACCCTCCTGACAGACCACATGTGCCCATACACGCCAGGGCTCCTTCAGTACTTCTCATCTGGACTAAGCTCATCTCCTAATCGATCTTTCTCCAGAACCCTCCGCCCTGTTGTCTACTCTGCTGTGAGAACCTTCCTGAAATGAATCTTGTCACCACCCTGCTTTAAATTCCCCAATGTGCTCTCGTTTGTTCATGGTGTGGGATAACGGCTGACTTTCCTGGGACCCCCTCTCGTCTTCTGCCACTGTCCCTTGACTTTCCTGAGACCTCCTCATCTCCTGCCTCCGTCCCTTGGCTCGATCGCTCATTGTCCTTCTCTGCCGGCACTGTCTGTTGACGGTGCCTTTCTGCACCTGTCCCTCCTTCCTGGGCCCCTTCCCATACTGCTCTTCCCACCTGGAACGCGCCCCCACTCCCTCAGGATTGGCAGTCCTGTGCTCATGCCTCTTGGCCCACTGACTGTCCCCTCTTTGATGATTGTCCCCTCTTCGGTCACGCTTCCCTGACCTTCCCAGGACTGAGGGAATATCTCCCAGCTCCTCCTTTGTGTTATCAGTGTATCCTCCCAGTGTCCCTGCAGGTATTTGTCATAACAAGTACTCCAAGTACTCTCTTCTCTTAGGCCTCAGGACTAACCACAACCCCTGGGTCGGACCCCGTATTCACTGGGTTTTGTGGAACCCTCTTGTGATTTATAATTCACCCTAAAAACCAGAATTGACAACTTACATATGAGTATATCCCCCTACCCAGTGCTTAATTTTGTATTTGTCATTTTATTGTTCTTAAAAATGTTTAAAATATTTTATTAAACATAAAAATTCATTTTAAAAATTGCCCTAACTTGATAAACATTTTGAACTTAAAATACCTTGCTTTTCTAAAACACTAAGGTTGAATGTCCTTATGTATATTTATTAGCTATACCTATTTCTTCTTTTCTGAAACATCTGTTCATATCTTTGCCAATTTTTCTATTGGTGGTTCATCCTTTTCTCAGTTTCAGGGTTTTTTAATCTACTCTTTTAATAATCCTTTCCAGTTTTTTTCCTTGGAATTCAGGTACACAGAAAAAATTTGGGGTTTTTTAATTTTTAAAAATTATGTATATACAAACGTATGTGCGTCTGTGTATAGACATGCATACACATTTCCAAAACATAGTTAATTTGTTTTCTTTTTATTAAAAGAGGGTCATTCCCCACACACAATCCTGGGACTTCTTTTTCACATTATAGTGCTAAGACGTACCTCGGGCTTGTTGCGTGTCATTGCGTTCATTTACTGTGGCTGCTGCAGACTTCCAGTGTGTGAGCATGCTAATATTACTTTATCCCTTGCAGCCAACACTCCTGGGACACTCTCGTCTTCCCTTTGGCCCACCTCTGACGTTAGCTCTCAGTTCCTGACGATTCCCACTACGAGGGCTAGGCCTCCGATCTCTCCAGATTTCTGCTTCAGGCCCAGCCTGAAGGCACACAGAGTTCACTCTCAACCAAAGGGGACTGCGAGCTGAGGGCTGACTCGCCCAGGCTCCCACCCTTCCGGGAGGCATTTTGTACGCTCCTCAGAGGTCTTCGCTCCTCAGAGGTCTTCGTAGAAGCGAGTCCCTACATACTTCTCCTCCCCGCCTCGCTCCACTCCGCTCCTTCACTCCTGCTGTCTGAGATCGCTTCCCAAACAACAACCAGCACCTGAGGCCTCGTCCCATTCTCCACTTTAGGGGTACCCTACGTAATAGAACCAGTTTCCTAAGAATGAGCATTTGGGTTGTTGCAGGCTTTTGCTATTGCAAAAGTGCTGCTAAAAACATTTCTGTAAAACCCTAGAATTTCTCTTGTGTGTTTTCACAGGAGTAGAATTGCTGGGCCCGAGGCTGAGGGAACTTTCAACTCTACAAGATAATTCCAAACTGTTTACCAAAGTGGTTTTTTTACTAATTTACAGTTCCAACATTGTATACAAGGCCCTGTTGAACCACATCCTCGTCAACACTTGGTATTGTCAGATTTCTTAATTTTCACAACTCAAATAGATTTCAAGTAGAATCTTAGTGAGGTCTCAGTTTGTACTTGTTGATGATTAATGAGGTTGAACATGTCTTCATGGATTTATTGACCATCAATGTCATAAATGTTGTATCTTCTGGGCAATGTCTATTCATAAATTTTACCCACTTTTCTATTTTAAGAAAATATTTGTGAGCTTATGTGAGACAAACTGATGACAACGCCTGGGAAGCAAAATCTCAAGGGACTGAGAAAATGCCCCCGAGAGCAGCAGTTTTGCAGGGTCATTTTGCTAATTCTCTGGCAGTTACGGTGTTTCCCCTTTGGAACTCAGCAATCAGAATTGAATTCATTGTTAATTGTTACCTGATGTGACTTTTTTCCTGGTTACAAAATCCATGCGTGCTTGTTGTAAAGGAAACACATAAAGCGTGTGGACACGTTCACCTTAGAGAAAACCTCCTTTACGCTCAGCTTTACCCTACCTGCAGGCAGGAATGAGACCCCGTGATTTGGGGATTTTGTTTGCACATCTCGCCCCCAAATCTGACGGATAGTTTCTCAAGGGTTAGACCTGTGTTGTATTCATCTGTGTGTTCTCAGCCCCAGGCACAGTGCTATCCATGAGGAATGTGCTATGTACATCACTGAATGCACCACGAACAGGGAGCTTAGAACAGAAGTTGTGACATTACAAGATCAGTGTGGAAGAGAGGAGAAGAATGGGGGTAATGTGCTGGGGGCTTTTATCTTGGAGGCAGCCAGCCAGGGAGGCATTCGGGACTCTTTAGGCGGAGGGTGGTTATTTTTCCCTAATTTTTACCAGTGATGGAATTAAAACAGAACAGTGACAATCTGGGCATCTAACGGCAACGTACAGGATGTAATGGGGAGGGAGCTGGCAAAAATGAAACTAAGGACAGAAAAATTGAATGAATGAAGTTACTGACTTCTTTTGGACACAGACGCCTATGAAAAACTCACGAAAATGATGCCTTCTTTCAGAAAAAAGGACATGAACCCCAGCCCTGTTTTTAAGAACCTGTTGATTGGTGGGTTATTCTCCTTGTGAGAAGACAAGCACCCGAACCGTGGTGGAATAGGTGCTCATTCGTTCGGCGTATTTACTGATGTGCAGCCACACACACGGGTCCGCGCTGAGAACAGACCTGTTCTGCTGGAGCCGTGGGCCACGTGCGGCTTGGTGGTCAGCAGCACAGACTGACCCCTGCTAGGGGAGCGTGGCTAATTCTCGAACGCCACCTGCCTTCCACAGGTATTTTACTGAGGCACTGCTATCGCCACCCTCATCTTTGAGGGAATTGTCATAAAGCACTGAGAGGTCAGGGCAGGCAGGGAGCTTCCTGCACAGCCCTAGGGCAGAAACCTGAGTGGGAAGCAGGAGGAGGAGGCAGAGAGCACGGGCTTGACTTTGAGAACTGGAGCTGAAATGGAAGAGGAGAGAGAAGGCGGTGACTAGAGGGGAAGGGAGGGCAGAAGGAAGACTTTTTTGTTCAGGGTGGAAGAGATCCTCAACACAGGGAGCACGTAGTGGAGTGGCAGAGGCTCCACACACGTCACTGATGGTCTGTCCTCGCCCCTGCAGCTGCCCAGCCGGCAGGAGGGGAGGGCGTCAGGGCCCAGCGTGAGCTAGGCAGCCACTTCCGCCTGCGCGCTGGGGCGGAGCTGAACGTGCTGTGGCTGCAGGTGCTGGCTCGGAAGGAACCACAGGCCACGGAGACTGTCACGAGTGGGGGGAGGAGCAAGGAGGGCTGGCTGGCAGGAGGCCTGAGAAGAAAAGCTGTGACACACCCTTCCCAACAGGGGCTGCCTAGTGACTAGAGAATGGGCACGAGACTGCCAGGGCTGAGTCCGGCCAGCACGTTTCCACGACAACTGCTCGGCCTGGCCAGGTGGCTTCTGGTGGCAGTGGGAGCCCCAGGAGGCGTGCCGCGTGGCACAGTGGGGACATCAGTCAGGGTGGGGAGGGAAAGAGGACGGCCACATTGGCCGACTGACTCGTCCTTACCGAAGTAGTAATGTCGTAGGGGTCACTACCGTGTCACAGCGGAGGACACACGGCAGAAAGGGAAGCGGAGAGGGTCCGGTGTGGCGGCAAATCACGTGCGGTGCAAAGGCCTCGTGAAATGAAAGAAGAGGCCGACGCCGACCAGGGCGGAGCTGAGTCCAGTGGGGCCCGGGTCTCTCAGTCAGGGGACAGAGCCGTAGCTGACACAGACGGACAGACAGGACATGGACGTGCTTCTGCACCGCCGACGAGCAGGAGCAACACTGCTGCTGGCACTGAGGGACGGAGGGGCCTTGGAGACGAGTGTGCCTAAGAGCAGTGTGTACTTAGCACCATTCTCCTAAAAACAGACAGACTTTTAAAGTTGGCATGACTGAGACAGTGTCACTTTACATAGAAGAAGATCCCGGCCAGGTCCCCGAGCTGACTGTTCTGTAGGGAGAGAATTAAGTGAACATGGCAGAGGTCACAGCTGAAGACGCTCCATACTGTGTGGCCAACTGACTCACCCGCCCTCCGCCCGAACGGCTGCCTCATGCGAGAATCAGCCTTCCCTTCCTGCAAGGGCACGAGGGCAAAGACAGTTTGCACCTGCACGTATTAACAAGTTCATCAGTTATCGACTGGAGGCATTTGGTGACGTATTTCTCATCTACGTTCCCACAGGCGACTTCAAAATGGCTGCCTAAAGAACAAACCTCATTTCTCTTTGCCCAGTTCCCACATGCAGTGGACACAGAGAAAGCCAGAAACAGAGCACAGCCCAAAGGAAACTGGGTAGCATGATGGTCCGGTCTCGGCAAAGGCCAGAGACAGAAACTGAGAGCTGTAGTGACTAACTGAGCAAACAGGACCCAAGGACAGGACACGGGGGCAGACCCTGTTGCCATACCAAAGTCCTAGTCCCAGAGATCACACCAAAGGCAGTGGCGAGAATGCCAGGGTTCAAGGGCATCTAGTTGACCAGGGACAGAGTGAAAATGCGGATCTGAGCAGAAGGAGGTAGCCACCTGACCCAGCATGCACATGAACCCTGTACATGCCCACATCTGTAATGTTAAATGATCTACTAGCTGTATTGAAAAGAGAGAAAAGAAACAGGTGACATTCAAAGTAATATATTTTAGCTCTAACAGACGTCACCCCAAAAAGTCTAACGATAAAAATGAATTAATTTAAAAAAATATATTTTAACTCACTATGTCGAAAGTATCATCATGTCAACTTGTAATCAGCGTGGCCAACAGTTTACATTCCTTTCTTCACACGAAGTCTTCGAGATCTAGGGTGTATTTTATACTCGTAGCACATCTCATTTCAGACTAGTCCCATTGCAAGAGCACAGTGGCCCAGGTGGCGACTGGCTTTTATGCTGGGCAGCACGGGCTTCGAGAAAACCATTCTTAACATCTGGGCTTTAAAGTGTTTTGTCTGTCTTTTTTCGTGTCTTTTCATCTTTCAAAACGTTGAATTGGGGAAGGCTTGAATTTGAAGGAAGTGGGAGAAAACGCTCACATTCTGAGTCTAGTCTGAAATTTTAAATGTTTCAGGTCCAGCTCTCCAAGTCAGTTTTCTTTCTGTGTCTGAGAGGTGGCTTCCCCCGACCTCCACGGTGCTTAGACTCCCTTGAGGAGATAAAAAAGGCAACTACTCGCTACCAAACAGGGCAGGGAGGAGGAGCTGCGTGGCTACCTGGGAGAATAATTTCACTATTTTGGGAGATAAGAGAAGGCTTGGGGTGAAGCGTGGAGGGAGGGATGAAAACTGAAGAAAGGATGGCTGAGAAAAGGGAGAAGGGTGGACTGGGAAATGCGGGAAGCCGAAAGAGCAGCTGCAGGGAAGGCCCAGGAGCCTTCTGTGGGACCGAAAGAAGTTCGGTGTGCTTGTGGCCTCCACAGAGAGAGGCAAGGCATATCATAGCTTTGAATGTGGTTAAGAAAAATTATTATATTCAAATGTAGACTTATACAAGCCACGTATCCATTGGTGATTCACTGCTTCAGCAGGTTCCCATGGGATCCCTTAAGTTACCAAGAGCCAATCCACTATCAATAAGATCTAAGATGCAAAAGCTCAAAAGGCAAGTCACCAGTGACCAAGGGGGCATAAACCCCAGGTTACAGGGGAGAGAGGCTAACCAAGGTCACTGCCATTTGTGGCCCTTCATCACCCACAGGACCCCCACATTCACAACTCAGCTCTCCTCTCTGAGAACCTATAACACAAAGAGCAAGGCCCCTTTCTTCCTTCAGCCAAAACAGAATGGCCAAACAGGAAACTGGTACTCCCCACCCCCACCACACATACGTACATACCAGCCCAGAAGGCTGGCATTTCCTTCCCCCAGCTGCCCCTGCAGCTGTCCAGGACATTTGAAAGAGCGTGCTCCAAAGATTTTCTGGGGGAGACTTGAATGACTCTAATAATCTCTCTGCACAGAAGGCACCTTTGATTTTGGGGAATGAGGTTCCTTCCTGACAACCCATGTTATTCAGAGTTGCAAAATTTTTTAAAAACCATGGTCTCTGATGTCCAGAGCTATTGCATTGATAGGCAGAAAGTCCCAAGTCTCTAGCCCCTGTTCTGATTTGGGAGGGGGGTGGGGGGAGTGGGGGGCATGGGGGCTGAGTGGATGGGTCCTCCCAGCAAACCTAGATAGAGCCTTTTGGGAGGTGGTACCAGGGAAGAGCTAAGCTTCCAGTATGGCCTGTGCACTAGCCTGACCTGGCAGACCTGGGCCACTTCCTTCCCCAGCATGGTCATAGGGGGGCCATCTCCTTCGACCCACCACTTCCCCCATTAGGAAGGTCAAGGAGAAATTGGTGAGGTCGTGATTATTTTGAATAGCGTTTTGAAAAAAAGGAGTCGACTTTGCTTCTGCTGATACACACCCTTAATTTGTACAGAAGTGAGCATCTGGCCATCAGTTTGAACCCACTTCTTGTTTTTAATAACTACTAACATTTATTGTGCACTTACCATCTGTCATCCATTGTGCCAACAGCTTTACTAACATGTACTATCATGTTTAATCTTGCAGTGATGTAAATTACTTTTTTATTCCCACTTCACACACCAGAAAACTGAGGGTTAGAAAAAGAGTTAACTAGTTGGGCCCAAGATCACGCAGCTAGTGAGCGGTTCAAAGCCAAGTGTGTCTGACTTAACATCTATCAAGTGCCTCCTTCAGGCAGGCCAGCAGGCTATATATAAAGGAAAATACCAGACATGCCATTGGGATTGATTGGGTCCAAAAGACTTATGTATTGGGATGATTGGCAGCCCAGTGAGCAGAGAAAATAGCAAGTGAGAGTCCCACATTTGGAAAATTTAATTCCACTGGCTTTATGTCTTTATCCAGTCTGGGATCACCTGTCCTAAATATCTGAGTTATTTTCATAAGAGACACTGTTCCTCGCCACCCCACCCCCCACCGCTGCTACCCGCCCCCAACACACACACACACACACACACACACACACACACACACACACACACGAGAAACCTCATTAAGCCTTTGCAGACTTACCCAGTTTATATTAATCTCTCCAGGTCCTACTCCTTCCAAATGCATTCTTTTCATTCCAATCATTCTCATTCAGTCTGTCTTTTCCTCAAGAGTGTAAGCTCCCAGAAAAGAAGCTTAAGTGTTAGCCATCTCCCCGCACTAACTCCATTTCTAATCTGTGCTTGACGTTATGCTTCCTCTTTTATAAAGCAAAGTTGACCCAGTTGTGGCCCAGTTTCTCTTAAAAGTCTGTGACTAAAGCAATGCCTTTCTCCTTTCTGAGTTTCTATAGCATGTATGGGCTAGCAGTTATACCTTAACGTCTCCTTTCAAAAAGATACGGTTTTTTGGTTTTGTTTTTTGCTGCTGCTGCTGCTGCTGCTGCAAATGATACCGAAAGCTCTTTGAGGACTAGGGCTGTATCTTCTGCTTTTTAATTTGATAAATTCTTTCAGCCTTGAGCACACACTGCAGGGTCCCCGTTGATCTGAGTGAGAATAATCCAAATCCTATCCTTTTGAGTCTTGCTTGACGCCATCTGTCTGGAAGGGCTGGGCCTCGTGGGCTTTAAGAGATCTCCATTCATTCATTTGACCTTTTTTGAGTGTTTATTTCATGTAAGATATTGAAGGGGGGGAATACAAGAAGGCCCTTGCCCCCCAGTGTGAGATAAACAGCATTTCGAATAAAGAATAGCAAGAGCCCAGCTCTAGTCCTTCTTGTCCTAGGTGCGTATTAGGAACTTCAGCCAGTCAAATCAAAGGCTGTTTATAGTATGACAGAAGGGAGCGAGAGAAAGGGCACATTAAGGTGCAGGAGGCAACAAAACCAGGAGGTGGAATTCAAGAAGACAGAGCCTATTAGCGAGGTCAAGTTCAGAAAGAGACTTCCCAATTGCCCGCACCACGGTGGTCTCATCACACGGTGGCATGATTTGGTTGTTTTCTAATCGAACTAGACTGTTGTCTCTCCAACCAAAAGTTTCTTAAACTCCTGGGAGAGTCAGGCAATGCTTTCAAAGTCTCTCGCATCCTCCACCCTTACGAGAAAAGCACCTACTGAAACCTCAGCTGCCAGTTTCCCGTAGCGCTGGAGACCAGACCCACTCTAAAGACCGCAAGGGCCTTGCGACACATCCAGTGCCACACCCAGACGGGCTTCACCGCGCCGGCCACTCAGGGGCCGCGTCTGCCCTCAATTGCCGGAGACACGGCTCCCTATTGGCCAGGCCTGCACGAGAGCCCGCCTTCTGGAGGTTGCATGGTGGCCTCCCCTCCAGCCCCGCGCGTCGACGCCTCCGCTAGGGGCCGCGGTGAGTGAGCGCGGAAGTGGTCTCCGGTGGTGTCTCAGCAGGCGAGGTCCGGAATGAGATAGCCCTCCCACAGCGAGGCCGGGCCGGGAGGCCGAATCAGGAAATTCGCGAGTCCTTTTGTCCGCTCGCCGCAGGGAAGGGGCGGGCCGCTCCAGGTCCCGCCCCGCAGGGAAGGGGCGGGCCGCTCCAGGTCCCGCCCCGGAAGCGGAAGTGAGGCGACGCGGGGTCCTGTCCTGTGTGAGCTTGACCCCCCGACGCCAGCCGTTCCGTCCACCGGTCCTATCGCGCCCTTTCTCCTGCCGGTGTCCCCCCTCTCGCCGGCCCCACCATGCTGTCGCTAGATTTTTTGGACGATGTACGGCGGATGAACAAGCGGCAGGTGAGGTTGGCCGCCCACCGTCTCCCCGGGCTCCCCTTGTCTCCGCGACGCTGGCACTGCGGCGTCCTGCGGGGCCTCTGGGCCCCTGTGTGCGAGGGCCTGAGCGGGTCTGCCGTCTGGGTCCTTCCATTTCTTTGTGGAGTCTGAGGCCAGAGGCCTCTCTTTCCGCCCCATGTTTTTTTTTTTTGCTTTGTTTTGTTTTTTGTTTTTTTTTTAGCCCCTAGCTAATTCGGGGCCCGCCAGGGGCGGCGCGGGAAGCCGGGTCTTCCATGTTCCATTCCTCTCAGAGAGGCAGGAGAATAAATGAGTGGGAACCGGAGGGAGTCCTGTCAGCGGGAGTCGGGGTTGCTTATTGTCTTAGGCTCGGTAAGGCGGCACCCTCGGGGTTCCTCCGACCGCAGCGACTCCCGCTGGGCTCCATACACTTACGGGTATATCAGGTCGCTGCTCCTGCGACGCTCGGGGAGGCGATGGCAGGCGTCGCACCGAAGCCGTGTGGCTGCTTTTCAGCGGGTCGCAACCCTTTCTCGTTCGGTGGGGGCCCCAGCAGGCTGCACGGACTTGCTTGGACCACCTCTGGCTTAAGAGTTGGAGCAGTTGTCATACTTGCCCGAGAGTTCATTTAACGTGAAGGTGGCAGCCCTCGGAATCCTCGGGTCTACAAACCAATGTTAGTGGCACCAGGGTTCTTGAAAGTTAGATCTTCTCATTTTGCCCTGAAATCTCGCTGCATCTTGAACTCCTAAGTCGTCTGTCAAATGGTACTGGGAATGCTGATGTGAGTATTCAGACATCAGAAGAAGTTGCTCTTTCTCATCTTCTACACCAAGTGTGTCTGTAGAGCCTAGGTTTGCTTGCCTCGGACCTTTTTACAGTATTTTGCTGTCAGGAATTATCCTGATGTCACTCTTCAGGATTTTTCTCTTGGACTTGTATTTTGCAATATTTACAATTACCGTTTAGGGAAGTTGATATGCAACCTCCCCCCCTTAGTTCCCTTCGGACTTTGACTAGATCAGTGTCACCATCCCTTAAACATATTTCTTAATTCTTTCAGTCTTAATCGGTTATTTTCGTTTCAAATTACACAAAACATTTATGTCTTTAAAATAACACTTCAGATTCTCCCCTGTTGTAGAGTGTTGTCTTTTTCATCCATAGCTGAATTTCTAGGTCTAACAGACATTTCTCTGAAGAAATACTTATTTTTGAGATTACTATGTATTGTACCCTACGCTAGATACAATCAGAAAAATACAAAGATAAATAAGACAGACTCTGCCTTCACGGAGCATAAATGGGTAGAAAATGGTTAAAGCAAAACAATAACTATTTTGAGCTCTTGCTGTATGTGAAGTGCTTTATGTGCCTGTGAGGTAGACAATGTTATTCGCATTATACAGTTGAAGAAAATGAGCAGCCTCCCAGGTTAAGATGGGAGGGATTGGATAGCATGGGGATGGGGTGAGGGAAGGTACTCAAATGAGGTTTGACCTATAGGTAATATCTGGGGAAAAAGTTGACAGTGATTGTAGAGACTGAGAGCTCATCACATGAAAAGAGGGAAACTAGAAATTTGGTTGTACTTCTCTAAAATTGCTGTCATTGCATAACTTTTCCATTTATGCCTAAGGGCTATCCAGCCATGTAATACGAAAAATAGAGGCATTTATGACTGGAATTTTTTTTTTTTTGAGTTGTAATTGTTTTTCTTACTATATTTATAGAGGAATACTCTAGTACAAGAAACCCCATGTATTTACAATGTACCATTTGGGGAGTTCCCTGGTGGTGTAGTGGCTTAGGCTTCGGTGCTGTCAATGCTGCGGCCTGGGTTCGATTCCCAGCCAGGGAACTACCCACATAAAAAATAAATAAATTAATTAAATAAAATGTACCATTTGAAGTTTCTACGGATACATACGCCCATCACAGTGAAAATACAGAACATTTCTGTCACCCACAAGATTCCTTGTGCTCCTCTGTAGTTCATGTCTCCTCTAGCACTCAGCAACCACAGATTTGCTTTTTATCAGTATAGATAGGTTTGTGTTTTATATGAATGGAATCGCAGAATATGTATTCTTTTGAGCTTTGAGGTTTAATTGATTTTTAATACCTAACTCAAGACTTTCATTATATGTAATGTAAATTTTTTGGTCTGCTGCACAATTTTCAGAAATGAAGTGTTTCACTACCTTCACTGACTAACCTCTTCTCTTCTGCCCTCAAACCTTCTGTAGCTCCCCAGACCCCTTAGGGGTTAGTAGAAAGTCCCATTCATTTTACATTCTGCCCTTCCTCACTATTTTGGTCTTTTCCAACTTTATTCTTCCTATTTCATATCAGTGTCCCTATGAATGTTGTTCTATTCAAACCTTTTCTATGTAACAGGCCTCAGAACACCCCTTCTGTTCAGAGTATCCATGGTCTGCCCTCAAACATTACGTGACCTCTAAAGTCCTTTTAGCTGTTGTATACCATTTTATTTGTCTTCTCCCTTTGGAGTGTGGCTCCTTGCTGGAGTCTGAGATCGCCGTTTCCCTGAGGCATTTTCTAATCCATGAAGCCCTAATTTGTAGAGTTTGCCTATTTCTGTGGTGTAAATACTCCCAGCAGGGCTGATTTGAAGCTACTAACGTGACATCACTGAGTGTGGAATTAAGGAAGAGAAATGGTAGTATGCAACTGTAATTCCCACCTTATGGATAAAATAGAAAAATTAACCTGAAGAACATAGCTAATAGTAAAATGTAGTAAAAAGATTAGGAACTGATGGATTTAGGATATATTACCTTTGTTTTTAATGTAATTTAGTTGTACTAATTTTTAATAACACTGTGTTTAACCACCAGCTTGCAAAATTCCTAAAAATTTAGCCTGTTGGCTCAGCACAACACTAGTTGATGTAGGTTAGTTTTTTAGTGCCCACCGAGATGGGCTTTGTGTGCAGAAAGGCCTATTTACAGTCTTTTTCATTAAAAAAGTTTTTTCCAATTTGTAAAAGCTAAAATATAAAAACTGAGGTCTTAAGCTTTTAGAATCAGTTTCCAGATCTTTTTTAAAGTCTGGCAAATTTTAATAGTCATTTCTAAGGGCTTTTGGTTATTTGGGCTAATTTACAAACTTACCTATCTTAAAAACATTAATGCATAAATTTAAAAAGTTTTCTTTTTAAGAATATCAGTTAACAAACAGCACTGCATAGTTTTGTTGTTGTTGTTGTTGTTGTTGTTTTGCTTTTTGGTATGTGGGTAGCTCCTTGGCCCGGAACCGAACCCAGGCCACAGCACCAACAGCGCCAGCGCCAAAGCCTTAAGCCACTACGCCATCAGGGAACTCCCTAAATAATTTTTATAAATCAGGAGCTTCTTAAGTTCTCAAATGTTTCAACACTGTGTAAATAATAAATTTTCTGATTAAATTAATACATCTACAACAATTTATTATACATCTTAAATTGGCATTACAAACCTGACCTAGTACTTTAATAGGCCAATGTTCTTCAATTTTACAAATACTTAAAATTAACTATGCACAGTCCTTAACATTAAAATATAATATCCTTTAAGCACCCTGTTCTTAATTAGAAATTGGGAGAGTTCAAAAATGTTTACCCACTGAGAAAATATGCATGCCATGCCAAGTAATTTTTATGTTATTTTCACATGTAATTTTTGGGATTGTCTTCTCTGCTTGCTGAGAATTCTTAATAACCACAGGATATTGGCCAGGATGTGATTAGATCCATATTTGAGCCCTAATGGGATTAATCTGACTTTCACAGAATTTGCTGCTTATTAGCTCCTCCTCAGCCCTCTTACTTACTCCATTGAATTTTGCATTTCTTTGGATTTTAATTATCTGTATGTCTTTCTGCCTAAATCTAAAAGGCAGTACTTGGCAGAATCCTTTATTTTTGTATCTTCCTATTTCTTAGGATCACTTAACTCTTAGTGGCTATTAGAGTGATATCTGATTGAATTCTGGAAATCTTTGATAACTTTCTTGGTTTGTTTGGTTTTTTTAATGAATTGGCCCTCTTGTGAGGCATACAGAAACTAGGAGGTTTTTCTTAGACTTGGACCTAACATGAGTAAATGTACAGCAAATAGGAGGTGTATGCAACACGGAGGACAGATCCATTACTCTTTTGATTATTGAATGCTAATCTGATCATATTTGGGATCAGGAAAACCTTTATCGCTGGCAGGGTGTCAACACTCAGTAATGAGTTACCAAGTTTCGATGTGGAAATGCTAACATCAGTCTCCATTACATACAAAAGGAAATCCCAAGTAAAATTGTATTATAAACTGTCCAAGGGTGTATTCTTCTTAAGCATCAGAAATCATTCTTTATCCTTTGTAACTTTGAGCAAATGTAGAATACACTGCCGTAGTAGGATTAAGGCATTTACTTGCTACAGTTCCTAGATACTTCATATTTTTTTAGTTAGTTATTTTTTTGTTGTTGTTGTTGTTGTTTTTTTCCTGATATCCTCTCCTTGGACATAAAGACAAGCTTGATTATTCATTCCCAAACCCAGGTGGCACACACCTACAACAGTAAAGATGAGCTCCACTTAAGCAGAAATTGTGATTATAACTCATATTCAAAGGAGTTCTCTTTTCTGACTTCAAGGAAGGAGGTGAGATGTGGTATCCAAACACAGACGGTGTCCACGGCGACAGAAAGCTTTGCCTAGAAAACAAGGTTCATCAGTCCGGGTTTAGTCTGGGAAGCAGAACCACTATAAATACTGTGGAATTGAGGGATTTATTATGAGAATGAGATCTTACACAGTTGTGGGAGGTGCTGGGTAAGTAAGAGCCTAGAGCTGAGAGGTGGTGCATCAGGGAGATGTCACTAACCCTGTGAAACCCTGTTATGGGTGGACAAACTCACACAAGCCTGAGGTTTGGACCTCTTTGGCGAGGGTGTGGCGGCCACAGGAACAGGCAGACCTCTCGTGGTAATGACATTGCTGGAACAGTGAGCTGGAGCTGATCCCGAAAGTGGCCTGCTGGGAGGATGAGAAATTTGTCAGAGTGTGTGTGGGCGACAGTTCGTCTGTGATGGTCGCTGAGCTGAGTGCCACCGAACCTGCACACACAGATCCACACTAGTGACGGAGTGGAATAAAAACACACAGAACCAGGAAGAGAAGCCTCTTCCTCCATCACCGTGCAGTGGCCCTTAAGCACCTTTTATTCATAAAACCTGACGTCACTGAACCAGTTAGAGAAGGAGAGTTTGTTTCTAGGGTTCAGCTCTAGTCATACAAAGAAGGAGGGATCTGGAGCGAAGACAGTAGGTTGCTCACTGGCCTCCGGGTGTGCTGTTTGCAGGCCTCAGGGTGACGGGAGACAGAGCAAGCTGAGTGAATTGCATGATGACGTGCCCACTGCCTTAATATCCCATAAAGTAAGTTCCCTAGTCAGAAGCAGTGTGGTACAGAAGACCATGATGAGGAGCAGGCATTTTGTAACTTCATGGTGGTGGTGACGGAAACTCTCCAGTCTGTAAGTTGGGGCTCACCTTCTCGGTTTCTCCATTTTAAGTAATAACAGTCCTGTGCTGCCTGGACACAGTTGCGTGTCCAATGTCTGAACACCTTTGTTCCAGAGATTGTTTCATGCAGGAAAGTAAATTTGGTTCCTGGTACTCCAACTTGACTTAAACAGCGTATTTTTGAGATTCATCTATTTTTGTGTCTCAGTAGTTCATGCTTTACTATTCCTGAGTAATATTCCGTTATGCAAATATTGCATTTTATTTATTCATCTGTCAATGGACATTTGGTGTTTGCCCACTTTTGAGTCAATTATGAATGACACTGCTATACATGTGTTGAAAAGGTAAGTTTTCCTATGTCTGATTTTACAATGGTTTAACACGTTTTTTTTTAATGAAACTTATCTTGCTGTTACTGACATTATGTGCCTTTTTGACTTTTCAGGATTTTTTATTATTGAAGACCCTCACTGGGACCAGCAGTGACTTTATCAGGCCTTAGTGTCTATTCTGAACATACTTCAGTTTTTTCAGACAGCATCAGTTTTACGTGTAGCTGCTACCAGTGTGTCTGCCTCCAATATCCTAGCTTCTAGTCACTTCTGTGAGTTAGAAAGTAAGGGAATTATGGCTATGGGCTGATGGATTTCTTAGTTTGAGGTTCTAAAATAAATAGAATTTAAGACTTGGGCCAACTATGATTTTGTAGCTCTAGAACACATTTTTGCTGCCATGGTCATTTCTATCTTGGCTTGAGATTGCTGGAAGTCTGACTTCTATGAAAATATCCTATATGTTGAACTTCAAATATCTCTTATGAGAATAGAAAGTATAATTGGTATATTTGATAACTATAATAGATAAATACACAGTACATACCTTTCAGATGATGACCTGTTAAATGATAGTATTTTAAATTGCTATCAGCCTTTATTTTGCTGAATTTTATGTCCTAGGTTGTATCTCTTTAATCTGGAACAGGGTCCCACCTTTATTTTCATGATACTGAAGTTTTGAAGACTAGAACAGTTGTCTTGTAAAAAGTCCACACACACATATATTTTTTAAAATAACAAAAATTGAACTTATTGTACATATTGTTGGAAGTTTTGTTTTTTTCACTGTACAGTATTTTATGAGTGTCTTCACATTTTCAGTGGTACATTCAAGATTCTCCATTACCTGAACTTAATATGCTTTTTCAGATTTCTCTCAGTACTCTCCAATACGACCTTTTCATTTCTCGAACCATCTGCCATGGTGTCCGGTAATCCTCTTTACTTTTACCCATTATCCAGCCTTAGTCCAACAGAATCAGCCCACAGTATTTCCCTCACTTGAAATGCCTTTGTGGTGTTGTATCTGCTTATTCAAGTCATAGAGTTGGACAGTTTGTCAAGTAGTGGAAACTTATTAAAACAGAAACAAGTCCTGACTGTGCCTGGCAAGCTGTATGGCTTTGGTGAAGTCGCTTCCTCTCTCTGAGACTGTTTCCTCAACTGGAAAACGAGGGGTGGGATTAAATGTCATTGAACAGCCTGTGACTCACAAGGGATAAATACTGTAGAAAAGTAAGCACTAGAGGAGTTCAGACGCAGGGGTTTATTACTGTTGGCTCGTATGTGTCATGGATGTGATTGAATGTAAGCTGAATGGTTGTGAAGCCCAAATGAAGTAACTTCTATGAAAAGTTCTGTCATTAACATATAAATGTAACGTGTTTTAGCAAACAAACTAGAGCAGTGTAGGAGGGTTCCCTTGTGGTGTAGTGGCTAGGCTTCAGCGCTCTCATGGCCACGGCATGGGTTCGATCCCCGCTCGGAAGCAACAAAAACAAAACAAAAATAGAGCAGTGTACATGGGATGACAGAAGGAAGGCTGCTCTGGGATGCTGATGGTATAATTATTATCGAATTTTAGAGAATGCGTCAGAACTTCAGCTGTCTTAATAGTGCTACTTGAAACTTTTAAATTGTTGGTACTCTCTGTTGCTTTCCTGGGTGAGGATAATCACGGATCTGATCTCTTCTCTTTTGTTCTTACAGCTCTATTATCAAGTCCTAAATTTTGGAATGATTGTCTCCTCGGCACTAATGATCTGGAAGGGGTTAATGGTGATAACTGGAAGTGAAAGTCCAATTGTAGTGGTGCTCAGGTAATAAATTTCTTTT
This sequence comes from Lyroderma lyra, assembly GCA_004026885.1. Lineage (NCBI taxonomy): Eukaryota > Metazoa > Chordata > Mammalia > Chiroptera > Megadermatidae > Lyroderma > Lyroderma lyra. The sequence goes on along the minus strand of PVJL010000978.1, from coordinate 69,524 downwards.
CAAGGCATAGAATTGTATGGCATTACGTGGGAGAAAAACTGAGGTGCTGAATTACTGCTGTATCATTCCTGCAGCTTCTCTTTCCCAGAAGAGGGCCTGGAAGAACATTAGTTACTGTTTAGTTACACTTTCAGTTCAGACCCCAAAGGGCTTATGAGCTCTCTATAAAACATTTATGATGTGACCTGTGTTTTTGGCACAGCGTTAGTGTACTTTATTTTCCAGAAATTCTTCTGTCTTACACTCTTCACTTTGATACGAGATATCAAGGCTGATATTTAGTTGTTAGTTTTCTAGATTGTATGTCAACTCCACATTAAGAGTTTTTCTGCAACATGTTCTCAGTGTCAGTACAGAAGCATCACTAATGATTTTCATGTTTCCTGCTGATGTTTAAATATCACTTCTAAATAGACTAAAGGAATTCTGAAGATACTAAATTCCATCTCTTCGAGTGACAGTATATAGGACTGAAAATTTTCTCCACTGTACTTCCTTCCCTGTCCCTGTATTCCTACTCTTAGTGCTTTAAAAACCCTAACTTACTAACTCATTTTTAGAGAATTACCACTTGGTTTTTTAATTGAATCGTTACACTTTTCTGTTACATTAGACTTAATTATACAAGCTCTCTGAAGTTTTTTCTGAAGATAATGGCATATAAACCTAACATGATTTGAATCGTTAATGTTATTGAGACTCTAGATAGTAGTACGTTACTCTTAATAAGATGGATTTGACTCTGTCCTTGTCCTGCAGCAGGTGGTTGGAGGCACTGGGTCGCCAGTGTCTTTCTCATACCTTACTCATATGCAGCCGTAATTTTGGACGTCCAAAGAAATGTATAGATTTTATTAGCTGGGAAAGCATTTAATGTACTACTCTAAGAGTGTAGAGAGAGACTTGGGTCTCTAGCTCTTTCATTGTCTAATTACAACCTTGTGCAAGTCACTTACTCACTGAACCATAGTTTCATCTATAAAGTGAAGGCTAGCTCCAGATGGCGTCAGAAGACTTTTCCATTTCTAAAATTACATGGCGTGAGTTCCCAGACAGGCTTGAATTCGTGAAGAGCTTCAGTGGGTGAAGTGTTCAGACACTTTACTGAAGGAGAAGCCACACTAATTGTCACTGTGCGGACAAGGTATAGAGAATGGGCCCGGTGCAGGGGGCTTCTAGTGGAGATTCTTCTGGGATTATTTCAGATGGAGATAGGAGTGAATGGGGGATTAGACCACGGACTTGCTGAACACATTGCAGGTCCTGAAAATAGTCTACTTTGGCTACAGCTAGGAAGTTTGTGTTACCAGCTGGGGTTTAAAAGTGGTGTTTGGATAAGTTACTTGGTAGTGAGGTTATTTATACATTAAACTTTTTTGGTTGCCAATGTGGTATAAAGAAGAGAAATGAAAGGAGACCAGGTCATTTAGAAAAGAGTCTGGTTAAGACTGGAAGGAGCTCTCTAATTAGAGAAAGGCAGTTGGTGTGATTGGGCGGCCTTGCAGCTTTTACCTGGCTGGGGTTTCACTTCACTCCAAGGAATGTCATTTTTACCTGAACCTCAGAGGACTCAGGGCAGCTGAAAGCCCACGTTTGGGACTTGTGTGAGGCCATATTTACTTACTACTTATTTTGTTACCTGACATTTCAGGAAACATTCAAAACTGATTTTCCCCCTTTATGGACTTGAAGTCAGTTTAAAAATATTTAGGGAGTTCCCTGGTGGTGTAGTGGCTTAAGGCTTCAGCGCTGGCGCTGTCAACGCTGTGGCCTGGGTTCGATGCCCAGCCAGGGAACTACCCACATACTACCAAAAAAAAAAAAAATGATTTATGTATAACTTGTTCTAAAATTTATCATAGTTGATGTTTAAATTTAAGAGTGTCATTTAATCAGATAATACTAAGATGTTTACGGATGATTTATTTAATGTTTAAATTTTTCCCCCTGGTTTATTTCTTTAATGGTCTTTTCGCTATACACTTTGATCTGTTTAATTGCCGTCTGTATCTGAATGCTTAAATCTTTTTATTTCCCATCCATCTTTCTTCCCTGAAGTCTAGACGCGTGTTCCCACCCTACCCTGGACGTGCACCTGGACGCTCCCCAGGCATTGGAACTCCATAATAAAAGTGAATAATTATCTTCTTTTCCCACGTACCTATTCTTCCTCTGCCCATTCCTGTGACTGTCACTGCCGTCGGGCTCAGTTGCCAATGTTAAAGACGGAGGCATCAGTCCTGGCCCCGCCTTCTGTCACGTGCAGCTGCCGTCCAGTTCTCTCTGTCCCGCCCTTCACAGGGGTCGTCCTGCTCCTGTTCACTTGCCCCCGCGTCCTCCTGCCTGGGTCAAAGTAACCTTTACAACAATGATTTTCTAACCAGGGGCAGTAGTGTATTTTCATTATGTGAAACGTTGAAAACACACAGAAAATTTTCGATGAAACTAAGTCACCCATAGTTCTGGGATGTAATCACTATTAATATTTTTGTCTCTCTCTTTTTTTTTTTTTGGTATATAATTTCTTACGTAACTGAGGTAAATCTGTATATGTATCCTTTTCTTTATTTTTTCCCCCCTTATCATTCTCCTGTATCCATAGTTTTTATTTTTTAAAGAGAAGTAAGGCTTTATTTTCTTGTTTCACAAATAAACGGTGTCCATATTTTTATTAACACTTTTAATAGTTGCCAAGTGTTCGATTATAAATAATAGTCTGGACAATTGGTCTCCCAATCTATCTGCTCATCTTATCCAGTTTATTCATTAATTCAATAAATATTTGAATGTCTTTTATATACTCTATAGGTTCTGAATTGATGTTTCTTTTTACTTTAATATTTTCATTTTTTAAAATTCTTTGTTGAAGTGTGGTGTTCTTCACATATGATTATGATACTCCCTGTTTAAAAGTCTAGAGTGGTTCAGAGGCAACTTAGCACAGTGAGAGTGGATTCTGTTGGACTTTTGAGTCAGATCTCACCTGTGTCACTTTTTCTGATTTATCACTTTAGACCTTTCTAAGCCTCAATCTCCTTATCTGTAAAGTTGGGAACACAATAATAGTAGTATCCATGTTATACAGTTGTTCTGCAGATTGTTAAAAAACACTTAGAATAGCACTTTGTGCCCAGTGAAGATGAGTCATCCAGCAGCTCAGCTTTTATCTGTTTTATTTTATATAATCTTCAAGCAAGGTTTTATTTTCTACCAAGTGAACAAAGAATGGAACTGGTTTTTAAAAAATTAGTCAAAGTAAGAACTTGGAAACTATAGGGCTGGAATGCCTTCTGTAATATTTTTACCAAACATATGTCTGGTCTTCTGTCTCAACACCTTCTGTAGAAAGGGAACTCAGTGCCCCATGAAGAACCTTAACAGAAATTTTAAAGACTGTAAATGTACTGAATATCCATCTTCCTTGTGGATCCCAAATTTTGCTATTATTATGTTGGAATCACCCATGAACTTTACACGTTCCTGATACCTTTCTCCCATCCCGACATTCTGATTAAATCATTTACTATATGACTTAGACATTGGGATTTTTGAAAATGTTCCCCACGTGAACCTAGTGTTCAACAAAGTTTGGGAAGCACTGCCATATTCCCCTTCCATTGAGGGACTACAGTCTTCAAACAGAAGCGTTTGGACTTTGTTGTATTCCTGTCTTTTAAATTGTATTCCCTGTCTGTCCATTGACCTCTTACTGAATCTATCGTTATTGAAAACTGGAGCTTGAGTTTCCAAAAATAATGCTGATGGGCTTCTTCATAGAAAGAAAAGCTTCACTAAATAGTAGAAATATGTTAGGACCTTTGGAGACCTTGGTATATGGTAGGACAGGTAGGTAGAACGGGTAAGAGATGAGAAGTTCGTCCTCACTAATTACCATGGAATTGAATGCTTTCTGTGTATCTGAAATTCTTAGGCAAAAATATCTGCTCTTGTCCTTGGTTTTCTTTCTTGTTTCTCTTTTTAAAATAGATAAATTGATAACACAAGCATTATCTCTGTGACTGACTGTTCTTTGACTTGATGAACTGTTCTTCCGTAATGGGTTGAAATCGTAATAAGGTCATCTTGGTCTGTATCTTTTTAAATGGCAGAAGAAGATGATCCAGTTCTCATTTGAATATTTGAATATATTTAAGTATTTTCAGATGAAGTGAGAATAAGGGCAGTGATTATAAAGTTCATTGTTTTGTATGCCATTTGTCATTTGAAATTTTAAAAGGTTAAGGAATTATTAACATTGCCCTTTTCAAGATTTAAGCGCCTTTGAATAGTAATGCTTGAAATGAAACTAGTTAATGAATGCTAATAACTAAAGAAATCTTTAGTGTAACTCATCAGTCTGAGGAAACCGTATTTTCAGAACAGTACACATTATGTCAGTGTAGTTGGTTCAGATACTAGTTTCCTCGGAAGGTGGTGCTTTTGACGGTTTTGTTGACTATCTCATTTTGAAAGCAGATTCAATCTCAGCCTCTTGATTGCTGTTCTGTTCTTCTTTCCCTCCCAGTGGCAGCATGGAACCTGCATTTCATCGAGGAGATCTTCTCTTCCTAACAAATCGAGTGGAAGATCCCATACGAGTGGGAGAAATTGTTGTTTTTAGGATAGAAGGAAGAGAGATTCCTATAGTTCACCGAGTCTTGAAGATTCATGAAAAGTACGTGCAGACTGTCTTCTCTGTTTTAAAATATATTTATGTTTTAGTGTTGGTAGTATTTAATTTTGATAGACTAAATATTTAGAAAGGGTGGGTTCTTCTTCCAATTAATTTTATGACTGCTGAAGGCTTGGGGAGCATTTGGAACATTAAATTGCTATTTATGATGGTTGGATTAAATTGTGAGCACATGGAGATCCTTGAAGGTAGACAACATTATTCGGTCCCTGCGTTAGCAAGGGGAAAGTCCCGTATGTATGTGTCAGCAGTCAGTATTTTGGGCCTTGGCATTGTGAAGTGCTGGAGATGGGTCTAGTAGGAGCTGGTTGCCACCAGAGAGTATTTGTTTCATTATTAAGTAAATGGAGACCCCTGCTGTTTCAAGCAGCTATAGTGGTCTCTCCTGACTGTATCACAGAGTGGGGACTTCGGGTGTGTTTGGTTGGTTGGTTGGTTGGCAGGCAAATCAAGTCTTTGGGAATGGCCCAGATCTCCTGTAGCACCCCTTTCCTTTCCTTTGGAGTTTCCCACTTCCCAGTCTTTCCTCATACCTGAATTTACTTGTTTGCCTCTGTGGGGTTGCTGTTATTTTCATGGTTGAGTGGATACCTCCTTCCTATAGCCAGCCCCTCTTGGCACCTGTACTCTACCCCTCCAGCATTTTTCAGACATCCTTTCACTCGCTGAGGTGTCAGCTGCAGATTATTTTCTCTGTATACATTTGCATTTTTTTCTTTTTGGAATCTCATTTTTAACGAGACTGTTTGCACCTGTTTTTGGTGTTGCAGCACCTCCCAATTTAGTTTTATCTGCACATTTATTGTCTAGGGAACCAGTTTCTGGCTTAGCATCTAAGTGGATATTAGTGGATAGCAATTGGAGTCTGAAGCTAATTTTTTTCATTTTAGTATAGTGGTTAACCCTAACACACTTGAATTTAATTTTAAGATAGTCTTTATCAACTTTAAAACATACTTTACTTTCAGTTAAATTTTATAATTACTGGAAACCTCGTGGTTCTTTAGTAGATTAAGCCAATAATTTTTTGCTCAAATAAGATGCTGTGATTTTTGCTTTTATTTTATTTTTAAATAAGGAAGCTTTCTAACATGTATAAAAGTAGATAAAACAATACAGTAAACTTCCCTGTACCTATCACCCAGTCCCAATAATTATTAATCTATAGCCAATTCTCACCCCCCACCCCCACACACAGCCACCTCTTCCCCCTCTCCTGCCTTTATTATTTTGAATCAAATCCTAGATATCATGTCATATGTAAATATTTCAGTAAATATCTATGAAACATTCAATGAGCTTTTAAAAAAACATAACTACAGGGGACTTTCCTGGTGGTGCTGTGGCTGGGCTTCGGCGCTCTCACCACCGCGGCCTGGGTTCGATCCCCACTCGGAACCAACCCAGAAAAAAACAGTGAACAATGATTTCTTTGCATTTTTAAGTTTACAGTCTTTGTTCAAATTCCCAGGTGTGTAATAACTTTTTTTAATGGTTTGTTTGAATCCAGTTTCAAGTAAGTTCCTCGGCTGCGGTTGGTTGATACAGCGTTCTTTCTGATGTCTCTTATTTAACCTATAAATTCCTTCTCCAACTTTCTTTGTTCCTTACAACTTACTGGTTAAAGACGCTGGGTATTCTGTAGTTTCCCTATCTTCATTTTGCCAATTATAACCTGTGGGATAGTTTGATGTGTTCCTTTGCCCTTTGTATCTCCAGAAAATTGGTGGTTTGTGTTACTTTTAATATAAAAACGAGATTATACTGTACATGCTATTTGGTAATCTTTTCTTCTCTTAATATGATTTGTGTACTCTCCCAGTTGTCATTAACTATTCTTCTGTGTCATTGTACTTAATGCTTAATATTACATTTCAGCTCCTGAATGTTAGGCTTTTAGCTTGTTTTCAGCTTTTCCCTATGATAAACTACACAGCTGTGAACATCCTTTTAGCTAAATAAAAAATTATTTGGATACTAGGAATAATGATAAAATACCACAGTTGCAAAGAAATTTTTAGTTAACAAGAGCAAGTCTTGTGCTTCCAAATGACATGAAGGCATTTGATGGCGTGGGTTTCCCTTACTCTTTTAAGGCAAAATGGACACATCAAGTTTTTGACCAAAGGAGATAATAATGCGGTTGATGACCGAGGCCTCTATAAACAAGGACAGCATTGGCTAGAGAAGAAGGATGTCGTGGGGAGAGCAAGGGGGTAAGTGTGCAGGAGAGCATTTGCTAAGTTTTTCGCGTCACTTGACACATGGCCCTCTCAGTTGTGTTGTCTGCTCATACACATGGAGTATAATGGCTCAGTCCTGGTCCTACCAACTCACCTTGTTGTATCCTTTGAAAAAGTATGCTTCTTAAAATGCATCTTCAGGTATACTGCTCCAGAGGGGAGGAGGTGGGTGCAAGGAAAGGAAAGAATGTTAGTGATGCAATGCCAGATGGGAATGACAGTTTTTAAAACTCATTTGTTTATTTAATTCATTCAAGAAATGTTACCGGGCACCTTCCATGTACCCTGATGTCTGTACTATGCTAGGCTCTGGGGCTCCAGAGAAGTTATTAATCCTGCTTCATGAGACTGACATTTCTTAAGCATTTACTGAGTTGGCTACTTAAAACGTTCATATGAATTAATTTTGTCATGTTAATTTATTCCATACTGTTATATTTCTACTCTTGTAATTAGTGAGCTCTAATGAAATTAAAAAGTTATATTAAGCCTGTTTATTTCAGATTTTATCAGGAGAACAGATCAGTGGAGGACAGGAATTGTAAGTTACTGGTATGAGGAAGTATGGAATTATAACTACCTTCATGTTATTAATAGTATTAACAGTAACTCACATATGTTAGGGCTGACTATGTGCCAGAGCCTCATTCTAAGTGCTTTATAATTATCACCTCATTTTAACCTCAGAACAACCCTAACATTTCCATTCTACAGATGAGGAAACACAGATGAGTTTGGTTGCTCGACCTGAGCTCACACTGATGATAATAAGTGGTTGGTGACTCCAGAGCCTGCCTTCTTAAGCACCACAATTACTGGCAAAAACTCTTCCGGAACGGGTCGTTGCTGGTTCTCACTACTTAGACGTCAATGGCAGGGCCTCCTGCCACCGTCAAAACATCGGCTCCTTCTTTCTGACTTAGGATCCTGTGTGATTCAGAGTGACTTAGTGACAGGCCACCACACTGAGGAACTTGGTTCCCATAGAGAAGTATGTGCAGGTCATTAAGCGAAAGCTGCCTCGTTACAGCACAAGAGGTGCTCAGGCTGGGACCGGAGAGATCGGATCAGAACAGGCACCCACGTGTTTTGTCTCCCGTAGAGGTGGGGGTTTGTGCATGCCTCCAGGTCGGAGGGACTTAATTTCCTGTGATAGAGCCAGTATCATCCAAATGAGGTCATCAGTGCTCCTGAGAAATCATGGTCCCCGTCTCCCTCAGGTCCCAGGTGCTGCTCTTACAGTTATTCACTCATCAACCTCTTTGAGTCTTTCTGTTTTTCCTTTCATTGTAGATGTACAGGTTCGTGTAGGAAGATAAGGAAATCAGCATCAAAAAGCCAGTTCTCTTCTTTCAATCTTTTTGTTTTGTTTTGTTTTGTTTTTTGGTATGTAGGTAGTTCCCTAGCTGGGAATCAAACCCAGGCCCCAGTGCTGACAGCACCAGCACCGAAACTTTAAGCCACTACACCACCAGGGAACTCCCCAATTCACTTCTTTCCTTCTGTTCCCCCTCCATAAATATTTCACTTTTTGGAGTATGTTTTTTTAGCCTTTATTGTATGACGATGCAGAAGTTAACATATATGTTTGCATACATACAAGCACATTTTTTGTATGGGGAAAGAATGGTCACACTGTTTATAACCTTTTCTTCATCCCCCAGAGTTATTAGTATGTTTATAAATTAAGAGTTTTAGGGGGCTCCCTGGTGGTGCAGTGGTTAGGCTTTGGCACTCTCAGCGCCGCAGCCTGGGTTCGATTCCCAGCCAATGAACTACCCCTGCCCCCTCCCCCCTGAAAAGATTTATCTTCATATCATTAAAGCTGTATGCTATTCCACTGTATGGATAGATTGCATCTTTATTTAGACAATCTCCTATTGTTGGACACTGATTGTTCCTTTTTTTTTTTTTTTTCCTGTGGTGGTGGTTCCCTGGCTGGGAGTTGAACCCAGGCCGCGCCGTTGAGAGCACTGAAGCCCAGCCGCTGCGCCACCAGGGAACCCCAACCATTTTTTAAAATTGTAAACGATGTTGTGATGAGAATGCTTGTTTCACATATCTCAATGCCTCTTCCCAGTCATTCCTTCACAGTACATTCTTGGGAGTGGAATTACTGGGTGAAGCAGCATATTTTAAGGCTTCTGACAACCTCTGCCATGCCGTTTTATTTATACTCCTGCTGGTGTAACAGCGTGTCCTGCTCACCCTGGCCCCCGTTTGGGTAAACGATGCATTCCCACGAGAGGATGCCAGGCTTCCACGCAAGCAACGTGTCTTTCTGAAGAGTTTCAAAAATCCCAAACAATATACAATGTTATTTCTAAAATTCCAGAATACCCTTCTTGTGGCTTTTAATTAAAAAGAAATAAGTAATAGCCTGCTACTCTCTGAATTAAGCAGCTTTCTATGAAGTTTAAACATCTGGGCATGAACAGCTGGAACAGAGGATCGTAACTGTGCTGGTTTACTTTCTGTTGATTATATCACCACTAACCGTGACACATAATGGGGCATATCACCTCCCTTTGTGGAAATCGTGTTTATAAAACCCTAAACTGATATTTCCAAGTCAGACTGTGCCCAGACATTGAGAACAGAGCTTTTCCGCCCACCATTCATCCTGTGACTGGGGTACAAATGTCTTTATACGTTAAAAAAAATTTTATTTTCCAACAGCTGCACACTAGAAAACATTTACCCTTAGGCCTAAGGCCCTAAATAAAACAAGTTACAATTTTTTTGTTGAAATGTAATTCACAGAAACTGGGGTATGAAGTTCACCATTTTACAGTTCACTGGACTTTATTATATTTACAAGGTGGTTACAGTCTAATTCCAGAACATTTCCACACCCTAGAAAGAAAACTCCATACTCCTCAGCAGTCGCCCCCCATCCCCTTGTCCTGCAGCCCCTGGCGACCACGAATCTACTTTTCTGTCTGTGGATTGCCTGTTGCGGACATTTTGTACAAACAGTCTTACAACATGTGGTCTTTCGTGTCTGCTTTCACACAGCATCATGTTTTCAAGGTTCGTTCATGTTGTAACATGTAATGAGAACAGTTTTAGAAAATGAAACTAGTACTGACTCAGCCAAGTATTTGATGGGGGTGACTCTTTCTGAATTCAGGGAGTTGGGAAACAGAGAGCCCCTGTTATTCCAAGAAGAGCGGAAAGCAGCAGGAAAAGAGTGAGAGCTAGTGGGGCGCAGAGAGAGGAAGTGAAAGCAAGGGAAGCGTGGAGTGAGCGAGCTCCCTGCTGACTCAGATCGGTCTCAGGGATGAGGCTTTTCAAGTGTACTGTTTACTTGAAACGGATCATTTGGGGACGGAAACAATGATCCTTTTTTGAAGTGAGCTCCTGGCGTCCAGACTTCTCAGCTACAGACCCCTTTGGACATGTGACAAGCTCCCGTTAGGCAGTTCTTCCTTCTGAGCCTCCTCAGCAGCACGTCGGTCCTGCAACCCCTCACTCAGGCACACATCCGCCCTCTGCCTTCTCGGTGGTGACTGTGGTGACTTGGCAGTCGCGTGTCGGAGTTGGCTTTGTAGGTGGCATTTGTTTCACTTAGTTTAAGCTTTCTGCTTAGCAGACCTAATCTGAGTGGGGGAGGGAAAATGCAACTGATTTGAATTTGAGATGACGGGTGGTAGCAGCCCGAGGCACTCTTTGCTGTCGCTGTCCAGGCAGGGAGACGTGATGCAGGAATTTAAGTCTTTCGTTTGACTTTGGACTGCCTGTCATGTTCTGGCAGCCTGATGTTTTGCTTGTAGTGCTCCTGAAGATCAAGGTGCTTCCATGACACTCACGGTGCCAAAGCAAAACCAACCTTAGGGGGAAAGTGGTTCTGTGGATAATTCACAAGCAGACTACGTGATCCTTGAGCATAGATATCATTGTGTGGCAGTAAGAGCAGAAGTTACTCCCCTGAGAATGGCTGCTGATTGGCTGTCACTCACTGAAAGCTGTTGCTTTTATGAAGGGTCTATAAATGAGGCAAAAGAGATAGCAGTTACTACATTCCAAAGAAAAAATACGTGTATTAGAAACAGAGGGGCGTTCCCTGATGGCGTAGTGGCTAGGCTTCGACGCTCTCAACGCTGTCACCTGGGTTCAATTCCCAGCCAGGGAACTACCCCCACCCCCCACCCCAAAATAAAACAAAACAGAGAAAGTCTCTAAATTAACAGTCATATTGGTCTAGGAACATTAAATGTGATATTTTTCCCATTTGTATGGGGGTAACATAACTGTATTAAATATGTAAGGTCTTATCTACATGGGTTTGATTACAGAAACTAATATTCTCTAAATAATGGGGGGAATAGAGCGAGAGAGCCTCTGTCTGCCCCCCTAGAGCTTAGCCTTGCCGTCCTGTAGTGATGTATTTTCAAACTTAGGCTGGGCCCAGGAGGGGTGGTGTTTGCCACCACATGCCTGCTCCGTGCATCTCAGTGTGTGCAGAAATGGCGCTTGAGCCTCACATCCCAGAGGTGCTCTGACTTAGTAAATCTGGGGAGGGTACAGCGAACTGCATTTTTAACAAGCTACCCAAGTGATTCTGACAAAGGAGGCCTAGGTTTTAAGAAATACCAACTTATGGAATGGGAGAGAGATGGGTCTGGGTGATGTTGCCAGAGGGATGAGGAGCAGGACAGGGTGGGGACAGGAGACAGGAAGGAAGGGAAGTCTTAAAAGGGAGCGAAGTGCACCAAAGACAAAACTTGTGTTTCTCAAGGTTGCCTAAGGCTTTGATGGTTAGGTGTCATGTGGGAGGTAACTTCTGTTTGTGCACCTTTGGCACGGTGCAAAGGTTGTGGATGTTCTGAATAAAAGTATCTGTGCTGTTTTAAAGTAGGCCAAGGTCAGGCTCCACTTCATCCCGACCTCCCGTCTTTAGGACAGGCTCCGGGACAGTACCACCCTGTCAACTCAAGTCCAGTGCGGCTCCCTCGCACATCGATGGGGCCCTGCTGACTTTGTCTTCTCCCCTGAATTCTTAGCATGTTGATGAATCACGTTGTACTGCGGGGAGAGCTCACGTCCTGGGAGAAAATGAGAAGCCCCCTGGAAGGAGGGAGGAGGCAGCGCGGACATGCAAACATCCCGTCAGGCAGTACTTCCTGGGTGCCTGCTGGGTGCGAGGCTTCGTGTCCGGCTGTGCAGATGCAATGGGGAACAAGATTGGCACCCTTCGTGCCCCTGTCGAGCTTAAGAGTCTAGTAGGGGGGAGAGATGGTGTGCAGCGAGTTCCACAACTAACTGTAACTTCCATCGTGATGAAGACTTCACAGGAAGTACATCAGGTGCAATGAGGTTATTGAACAGGTGGTTTTGCCTGCTTTGAGGGGACAGACTTGAGGAGGAAACGGAAAGAACTGCTGAAAAACAGGAACGTGTAGCAGGCAAGAGGAAGGCGTTGGCCATGAACCTGTGGTGTTTTACAGAAACTAAGGGAAAGGGGGTCTCGGGCAAGTTTGTGATCATCAAAGTCGAGTCAGTAGAGTAAAGGACGATGGCAGCTGCTCTCCTGCATGTGGTGACTTACACTGTTCTGGAAAGCCTCAGGCTTAGGAGAGCCAAAGCCAGTTTGCAGGCGTTTAGAAAAACGAGAGGGTGGGGAAGTCTCAAGTACCGGAGCCGGGCTCCTCCACTGCCATTTGGGTGCCCAGCACGAAGTACCTTGTAATGCTCTTGGCTGTGCTCCCCGAAGGTGACGATGACCAGCCAGCCCCCAGCACTGAGTCAGCATGTAGCTTTAGAGTCACCAGCAAGAGGCCCAAGCCCTCGGACCTGGTGCTGGCTCCACCCCACGGAAGAGCTGTGGGCATGAGCACCTGTTTCCTCATCTCTAAAATGGTGATGTCCCTAACTTCCCCATCGCCGGGCTGTCAGGGTCTCATAGGACGGTAGCCCATGGATGGGCTTTGTGAACGGAGCGTGCTTTCTACGGAAGGTCCCGAAAGCGCTCAGTAAATGATCACGGCCACTTAGGAAGCCCTGTGACGATCGCTTTTTTGTTTGTTTCTTCAGATTCGTCCCTTATATTGGGATCGTGACGATCCTCATGAATGACTATCCTAAATTTAAGGTAAGATCCTGTACTACATGTTTCATCAAAAATGTGATCTCGTGCTAAGTTTTGGAAATTCCTATCTGGATGACAGTTAAAAGGTAGAACACAAGTTGGATCGGTGTCCTGGTCCCCAAGGCCAGTTCCCTTACTCGGAGGAGGTGTGACCTGTGGAGGCCCCCCTGACCGTGCCCCTGTGTTTCTCTTGCAGTACGCTGTGCTCTTCATGCTGGGTTTATTTGTGCTGGTCCATCGCGAGTGAGACGTCTGCCTCGCTGCTCCGGAAGATGCCGCAGTTTTTGTTACCGACGTTTGGAGTCCATACTGGTCTGTGATGGGTGGCGTGAGAGCACACGTGGTGGCACTTCTCGGTAGCGCTGGTTTGCGTTCGTTTGTGTCTCCACGCCAGAGTCTGTGGGCGGGTGTGTGCGTACCACCGCGTGCACGCGAGGGGACTTTCAATCACAGGATTTCGTATGTTGTCATGGTCACACTTTCCCATTTTTGTACATCCGTGAACTTTTTATATTAAAAGGTTGAGCCAAAGCCCCCAGTGTTTGTATTTGAAGCCACGCTTCACTTCTAAAGTGCCTACGGAGTCCTGTGCACGCGGCTCTGCGCGAGCTCGCGGCCGCCGCTCCCCCTCGTGGATGGAGTGGCGCGGGCTGAGGTGGTCGGAAGTCTTCACTTTGCAAAATTTTCAATAAAAGACTTTGCCTATCGAACCCCTTTCCCCTGACTTGTGTTTGTCGGGAAAGCTTCTGCCGTTGACCTCTCTGGGCTGCTGCTCAGTGGCCCTGGGGGGCAGGGGGGGAAAGGCTTTGATGTGAACACCCTTCGGCGGCTGTGCTACGACTGTTTCCTTCGGTGTGTCGCACTTTTGATTTTATGAAGTGGGAGTACCACTGACATTGTAGGAAGTCTCTTAGTCATGAAATTGCTTCTCGCCCAGGGTGTGACTCAGATGTGTGTACACCCAGCTCGCGTTGCCGAGAGGCTCAGAACATGTCACTGCTGTGCAGACGTCCCAGCCCCGGTGACACGAAGGCCGCTAAGCATCTGGAAGAGGCGGGAGGGAGGACAGGCTCGCCGCGCTCTCCTTTGACCTCCAGTGTGCGGGGTCATGTTCTGTTCTGGCTTTTTCCTGTCGCCTTTGGGAGGCACGGTTGCCAGCAGTGAGCACAGAGCCACAGGGCTTGTCTTCTTTCACTGTTGAGGCCATCGGGGGCTGGGGGGGCAGGGTAAGCTGGTGTTTTAGCCCAAAATGCTCTATTTCCTTCTTTCCTTGTACTAATGTGACACCTCAGAGTGAGCGGGTTGGGCAGAATGCACGACCTCTGGTTTGGTGAGCTGAGGTGGAAGTCAGTGCATACTTGGACGCCAGTGGGGTGAGAAGAGAGACGGTTATTCTTCTGCGGGGAGGAGTGCCGCCCCAAGTCCACTAACAAGGCTCAGCCCTCGAGCTTTGGACCAGGGGCTCTCGGCGATCCCATGGGGGACAGGACCTGGCACGGCGCTGTGACGGACCTGCCCGCGAGGCTGAGCGGTGCTTCCCTGTCCTCACCGCCAAGGAGAGGGCTGGAATAACCCCCGGTGCCGGGTGGCAGGAACTTGCTCCTGGCTCCGTCTCTCTCTCTCCTGACTGTCCGCAGGGGATCCCCTGGGGAGAAGCTGTGTGCTCTGCTGCCCACGGCCGGGCCCCACCCTGCCCGAGTACGACTGCCTTGTCCCCGTGTCCTCGGCCGTCCCGACTCTCCTCCCTCATACTCTTGCTGGGAGGAAAACGTTAATAGTTTCCTCACCTCCCTGTTTTCACACCCAGTTTTGGGAAATTACTGTTTCTCCTCCGTGGCTGGATGCTCTAGTTGGAAGCAGCAGCTGGATTTCTCTGAAAAGGAATCAGATCACATAAAAATGTTTGACTTGCTCTGTCAGCCCAAAATGGGAAAGATTATCTGTGAAGACCAGGCGTTATATTCCCAGTTTCATACTGTCTCGTTGAGTGCTAAAAGACAAGACTTAAAACGGGGCGGTTGTACGAGTACGTGTGACGTGTTTTAAAAGCTCCTGGGAAGTGTGGGCAGCGCCGAGGTGCGGGATTCGGTGTCTCCATGGGAGCCCTCTGAGGGGTGGAAGAGCTTGACGTCGTGAGTGAGGGGAACCGGAGAGAAGGTGCGGAAGCTTCCCGTGGGAGTGCGGTCATGGGGTTGGGCCGGGCCGGGCCCTCCTGCTCTCCGTCCCCAGCTGTCCCTCCGCACGCCCTTTTCCGACGCCCGGCCTCAGATCCAGCCTCGCGTCTCTCTGTTCCCACTGGACGCTTCCAGTCGTCGGCCCATCCGCCATCCTGAGCTCGTAGCGGTTCCCGCACACCTGCCCTCCACGTTTCACCCGTTTCGTGACGGAGCGTTCACTTAGATTTTCCATTCCCGTTGTCGCCACTGGAGTCCCCGCGCCTACCCCATGGCTCTGTGCTGTTGGGGTGACTCCGTGTCCCAGTTTCTCTGTAATGTGCGCCCTGTGCCTATTGTAGATCGTTTCCCCCCACCCATTGATTTTAGTTCCCCCCTCTTTGTCTCCAAGAACCCTGTTTTTAGACCACAGACGCGTGTTTACATATCACCTGGCTGTGAAGTTCGGGCCTTGAGTTCAGCCAGCACGGCGCTGTCCTGGGGGGTTTCCACGTGCATCATCCCTTCCTCTCGTTTCTGCTTGTCTGAGCCTCGCTTTCCCCATGAGGTAATCCTCCTTCCTCCGGCCCTAGGCTCTTCGTGCAAGTGTTTGGATGTGGCCTCGGGTTCCCCCATCAGACTGGAAGCTTGTCCAGGAGCCCTGTTCTCTGGGCGCCGCGCTGTTCTGCCCTGTAGCATCTAGCAGCAGATTGTGATTTTTCCGTGTAACCCCGAGTTGGAACCGGAGGCAGGAACTCAGGCGAGCGTTGTTGTTGAGCTGTTGTTCTGGGCCAGAGCGTATGGGTATGAATCATTAAAGCGACCTGTGCTTTCCTGTTATTTACTAAGTACGTTATCTTGGTCTTGCCAAATTTGAACCTGAAAACGTTCTCAGGGTTCCATTTAAATAGCATGTTCCCTTCCTAGAATGTTCCATGTTAATTCTGTTTGCTGCTTTTGTGTCTGTGTCCTTGGATTTCTCCTGCGTCCTCTGCCTCACTGGGAGTCGAATTGGTGTTTGTCCTTTTTCTCAGGGAGCCACAGCCTTCTCAGAGAACCTAGGCTTGGAATAAAGGCTCTGTTATCCTTGAGTGCATTGGTTGGTCATTTGCTGAAGTGTGTCACCAAGCCCAGGGGACCCCTCAGAACATGGTGGGGGGACTGGGTCAGCCTCGGAGGGCAGCCTTAGATGTGGGTGCTTCAGAAATGATGCAGCTGATTCTCACGCTGACAGGGCCGTCCCGCTTCCTCAAGGCGCTCTTAGGTCGGGACGCCTTTCCCGGCTGTGCTTCAGCCGGGCACGTCTTTGTCACCATTCCCCTTTACTAGAACTGTAAGCAGGACCAGATAGGCGTCTAGAATAAAACCGCAAATCAGACCCTTTGCACATAGCTCTGCTCAGTCTGGATGTAGAAAGGATTCTGTATAACCAGGACGGGTGAGAGACTAGAGTCTGCGAGGATTCGCAAACACCAGTGAGGACATTGCCTTGCAAGCGTCACGGAGCATTCTAGGCCCTCAGGCTTCTTTCCAGCCTCAGCTCTCAGCAGACCCTGCGTTCTTGTACCCTTGACATGGGTCTCACTGTGCAGACATCCAGCCTGTTGTTTGCTTATGCTGGTTGCTCCGCCGGGAGTGCCAGCTCATTGCTCTACCTGCTGAAAGCTTTCTCATTCAGCAGACATTTATTGAGCATCTACTCTGTGCCAGATCTTGGACTAGGCCCTGGGGACACAAAGCTGAGTGAGGCACGGTTCCTCCTCTGCCAGTAAGGAGCTCAGTGCCTGAACAGATTTTTCCACATGGGATCCTAAGTGCAACGGTAGATGCGCAGGGAGCCCCAAAGAGGAGTGTTCTTATTCTCGAGTAAGCTCTCGGCTGTGCAGTGCTGCCAGGGCCACGCTCCTCTGGGACACTGCACTCAGGGTGTCTTGTGTGATGTGTGTCCCACTCCCCGACCAGCTCCTGGAAGGCGTCGAGGCAAGGCCAGTCTGCAATTCATTCTTGTACACTCGTGGTCCCTGTCACCGTGCGTTACCCATGTTTTATTTACTTATACCCTGTCTTGTTCCAAAAGGGGTTTGCAGTGGCTCACAAAGATACAGCTAATTGTGATGAGATAGAAAGGAACTGAAGGATGTGAGGTTGAAAGAAGTGTGGGAGGAGGAAAGGATGAGAGAAGAAATGGTAGGACGCTTCAGAAGGTTCTCTTTGTTTGCTGGAGATGATCCAGAGCATTGGCTCTCCACTCCTTAGGGCTTAACGTAAAGAGTCGCTTCCGTGCTTTATGGAATAGGCATCGCAGGGTTTTTTATGAAATCCTGTAATGGTACGGAGAACCAAGAAGTCTCTCTTCTGGGACCTCACCGCAGGGGCACCATGTGATGTTACGTGTCGATCCCTGCGCGAGCGGGAGCCTAACGATCCGCACAGAGCTGACTCAGAGAAAGTTCCCTCAGCGTAGGTAGTTTGGAAGCTTCTGCAGAGAGCCACCTCGCAGAAGACCAGCTGCCCGCCTAATCAGCCAGGAACCCCCTGCTAGCTTCCTTTCACCTTTCAAAATGCATGACCTCCTTTAGGAAACAGGACAGTTTCATACCTCTTCTCCATTCTCCTAAAAGCCCCCTCCGGTCTGTTACATCCAACCTCATGTCCTCACCCCCTGACAGTCTTTTACCTTGCTGCTTCTTAAGTCTGTGTGATGGGAACAAAAGCTACTCGGTTCTCACAATTGGTTACAATTATATTGAATGTGACTTTCAAACTAGATTCTTGGTCTGCGAGTCTCAGCAGTGTCTGCAATGCCACCCACTCTCGACTGAGAATCATGGCTCTGGAACCCTTACTTTAATTGGCCAGTTTACTTTAGATTGGGAAGCTGGATTCCAGCTTTAGTCCGAAGAGTCCAGTTAAAAGGGTTCGTGCTCTGCACTTACGTCAGGCCCGTGAGTAACTCAGCTAGCACGAAGTTTGATCAAAGCTGCGAGCCTGACAACTGAAAGTGAAAAAAAGGAGCGGACCTTGTATAGAACTCGTTTCTTGGCATGGGTCAGAAGTTGAGGTTGCATTTTAGTTCATCGAGCGTCTCGCGACGTCACAGGCGCTTTGGTGACTGTCATGTCAATACCGGGGCCTCAGCCGCTGTCCAGGGAACCTCTTTTCCCCTGTGGCGAGCTTCAGATGTAACGCACGCTTTGCTTTCCCCGGGATCCAGCTGTTAACAGATTTTCATGGGCTCTCATGGAGTCCTCGAAACAGACTCTTCATTTTACGAAAGAGAGGAGCCGGAAGTTGAGAGATCCGACCCACGCCTTCTGGTTCGTGGACAGCAAGAGCCAGAGCTCACCGTCAGTCGCTTTTGTCCTGTCACACTGCCGGGTGTCACAGCCCAGCCCTTCTCCCTTTCTAAGGTCTGATGAGACTCTGATTTGGAATCAGCCCCACGACCGCGAAAACTCTAGGATCTGCTCAGATTAGTAAATTAGAAATAGTAAGATTCCTGGCGGAATTCCAAGCCTTTCAGCCTCCTCGAAGTTTCAAGAGTATTTATTCCTGCTACCGAAATACCCCCCTGAAATACAACTGTGACACCCGAATAAGAGTGAGGCCTGGGGACGCCTCACTTCCGGAGCTCCCACGAGCACCTGTGCCATGTCGCTGAGCAGCCAGCAGTTAGTTGCTCAGCTTTCTTTGCCACTGTTGGGACTGTCACACTTCCTCATGACAGGCAGGTATCCTCTCTTTCTATGAGTCTTGCCTTTAAGAAAACAAACAAACATTGTCTGTTTGGGCAGTTGACTTTGGGAAACGGTATCAAATATCCCTGTTTCTCCCTTCTGCCTCTCTCTTTTCTTTTTTCATTGTTTTAAATCGTTAAATCTATTGGGTGACATTGATTCGTAAAAATTACATAGGTCCCAGGTGCACAATTCTACGTTACATCCTCCATGCGTGGCAGTACGTGCTCATCACCCGGAGTCCCTTCGGCCTGTGTTAAAGGTTCTGCTGATGCTGTGTACAGAGCAGGACCTGAGCTACGTGCTTCTCCTCGGGTCTTTAACCCGCCCGGCGGGCCGGGCCGGGGGTGGGGTGGGGGTCTGTGTTCAGAGTCCTCCCGGGAGAGGCGTCTTTCTAACCTGAGCAGCTCCACGCTTGCCGTCGTTTCGTTGCGTTATGTTCGTTTCTGTCCAGTTCAAGTGTCTGCCTTCGCTTTCTCTGTTGTCTCCTCCGCCTTCTGTGTGTTTGAAGCCCGCGCTCTGGCTCTTCTCCATTGGTTTAGTTTCTCTGCAACTTACTTGCCTTAACGTGAGCTGACTCATCTATAAAACACGCACAAACTCGTCTTCCGAACAATGTTGGTGATCCAAGGAGCACGCGTGCGCTTGGGGAAAACCACGGCTACGATGTGGTTGTAGAAGGTGTTACTTGTCATTACCAGTTTAATGAAAATGCAGCAAACAGTCGTACGCATGTCCCCTCCTTCAGGCAATCTTTGATGTAAAACCATGGTGCAGTTTCAATGTTCTGCGGGTGTTGGTGGTAACGGGATTTGCTGTGGAGCCTTCCCGCCTCCGTCATCTTCTGGATTGTCCATTGAGTCTTCTGCGTTTTCCCTGGCTGTCCTTTAATGTCGTAGAAATGCCGAAGAGCTTCTTATGCGCCACCGTGTGATGCTTCCCGGTGGGATGGCGGCCTTTGGACGTCCTTGGCCATGACAGTGCACTTGGGGAACAAGCAGGTGGCAGTTGAGGTCCTTATTCTACACAGAGCCTTGTCCTCTCTGGAGACCCCGCATGGAAGAGCTAGCTGTCTTGGACAGCCCACCCTCTCTGCTGGGCCTAACACACCCCACTCCTGGGACAGCACCCCACTCCTGGGACGGCACCCCACTCCTGGGACAGTGTTTTATCGCTGGCTATGGAGCTGCTACCCTGGTCTTTCCCCAGGGTCCCCGGGGCGTCTGGACTTACTGTCAGAGCCACGGTGGGAGCTGTGAACCAAGGCAAGCTGTGTCAGGAGGCTTGGTTTTAAGTGTCAGTGAACCTGTCAGAGCAGAATCCCAGGGTCAACTGCAGAAGACAAGAGAAACCTAAATTCAGTGCCTGCTCCCCCTCCTGAGAAATCTGAGCCGACTTGTTGTTTAAACTTGGGGTGTTGAAGTGGAGTGGGTGAGGTTTAGGAAGAGCATCACCCACCCTGTACGACTTAGGGGCCCGGAGGGTGTGACCCAGCCAGACCTGCGTTCCGATTCCAGTGTGACATCTGGGCAGGTGACTCAGTCTCTAAGCCTGTTTCCAGCTATAAAATGAGAGGGGAGCCCACCAGGTTCCTTCAGGCATTTGACTGAGGCAGCGCTCAGTACCAGCTCCTGTGTGTCCCCACCATGACTGCATCCGTGAACCAGAAAATGCAGGACAGACATGTGACCGACACAGAGGGACAGGAGGGGACCATTAGGGGAAGGCGAGAAGAGCTGTATCTGTGCACCACGGTTGAGCAGTGACAAGAATGCAGGGAGGTGTCAGTGCCGGGGCAGGGGGTGACAAGCACGGAGATTGGGGAGAAAGCCAGGGATGGAAATGGAATGTCCCCGTCCCGTGTGTCATCCTTCTGAGAGCCCGGCACGACAGGCACCGCCAGGGTGGTGACCCACGGAGCAACAGGCCGAACAGCAGTGCCATTATCGAGCAGGTGCTGTCACGGCCACACTGCGGTGTGTCAGGGAGTCCGGCGCCCTGCTGCCCTCCGTCGCTCACTCTGAGGAGCGCACACCCCGGCTCTCCGACGCGCCTGTCATCCCCCTTGGGAGCAGAGCCTTATCTTGGGTCTCCTTCCTGCAGTGTCGGGCTCAGTGCTCTGAGCTCGGGTGTTTATCGTGAACGCTTCCGTGCAGGACAAGGTATCGTTGTGGCGCTCAGCGTGTTGCCCCGCTCGCCCCACACGTTTGGTCCAAGGCGAGTCTGGACGGCTCCTTGGGAGGCGGCCGTGCTGAGTGTGAGGGCTTTTCTGACACCCCAAAAACTAAAACCCGTACGAGCATTGCAAATAGGGCGGTGTGCTTATTCCCGCGTTCTAGTTGGAGAAAGTGAGGTTCGAGCATGTGGCCCAGCTTGTGTCACCTGGACTCCTGGTCCAGGGCTCACTCCCCTGACCCAGAGGTCTGCCTCCTGCCCACCTGACAGGCCAGGCTCTCCCCAGCAGGGTGCCCATTCCTGGGTGGGGGCAGGGTGGTCCTCATCCCACCAGCCTTCCGCTGGGATTTCTAGGTTACCTGGTGAGTGCTAGCAGAGAGCGCAGAACACGGGTCAGAGTTCCCACGAGGGAGGGAGCCCCTCCGGTGCTTGTGGCCCTTTGCTGGGCACTGAGGCCAGTGTGACAAGGGGGGCAGCATCCTCCTCCCCACCTTTTCCCTTACAAAGGGAGGCTCGGAGGCCAAGTAGCCCCTCGTTGGCCCAAAGCCGGTGGCAGTGGGGTGGGAGAGCCAGGCCCCCAGCCTGGCGGTGCTGGCCTCGGGTGCCCACGAGGGGCAGGAGTGCGAGCGTACAGGTTGTGGGGGCCCCTGACCAAAAACCCCGCGAACGGGCGAGAGGGCCTGTGGAGCGCGGTGGGTTTCATGAGGGCAGGGGCGGGGCGGGGCGCCGGGGCGGGGCGGGGCGGGCACGGCCGCTCCTCAGGCTCCGCCCCCAGGGGCCAGCTTCATTGAAAAGCTGGCAGCGGGGGCGCCCGAGACCTGTGCAGCCAGTGGCGGAGGCGCGGCCCGGGCACAGCCATGCCCCTGCGGGCGGAGGGTGGTCGGTGGCTTGCGGGCCTCTTGCTGTTCGCTCTGCTCACTGCCGGGGCCGCCCGGCCCAGCTGGGGTCTCCCGGAGCTCCGCAGCCTGGCCAGCAAGATCCGAGTGCACCCGCGGGGCAACCTGTGGGCCACCGGTAAGTCTTTGGGACCTGGACAAGCACCCCTGACCTCGCTCTCACCCCTTTTCCCTTCTCCGGCATTAGTGTGGGGGCTGGTGGGGACCCTGGGACTCATCTCATTTAGTGGACGGGGTCCTTGGGACTCAGACAGATCAGGGACTTAGCTAAGATCACGCGGCCAGTTTCAGGCAGAGCTGGGGTCGCATCCTATCTGCCTGCCAGCCGGCGTCCCTTCCCTGAAGCAAGGCGCTGCCGACTCCTCCAAGCTCTGTGCGTCTCTTCCCTGCACCCGCAAGCTTCCAGACACCTCTTCGTCCGCACTTCCTTCCCTGCCCTCTCCCGTCCCTCTGCTACGCAGCCAGCGCAGCCAGCAGAGTTTCTCCCTTGCCCATCCCACCCTCCTAGCCATCTTCTCCACACCCGCCACCTGGCTTTGCCCCCGCCCAGGGGTCTTTAGGCCTCCTTGGTCAGAGGAGGGAGAGGAAGGTTGTGAAAATTCCTGCCAGGCGAACTGAAAGGTGGGAGAAACGGGGAGCTTTCTCGCGAGGATAGGAGCCTCACTCCCTCACTTCCCTGTGCCTCGGCACCTCCCTTCTAGGTCACTTCATGGGCAAGAAGAGCCTGGAGCCCCCCAGCCCATCCCTGTTGGGGACAGCTCCCCACATCTCCCTGAGGGACCAGAGACTGCAGCTGAGTCATGATCTGCTCAGGATCCTCCTGTTGAAGAAAGCTCTGGAGAAAAGCCTCCGTGGCCCAGCACCTCACACCCAGGTGAGCTGGGCTCGTGGTCAGGGCAGGGGCCCTGGGGCCCAGAGCCGGGAAGAGAAGAGTCAGCAGCCTGGACAGAATCCGACCTTGCTCACTTCGACCACTGCTCTTCCCACTGTGTCATCAGTCTCAGTGGCCTGTGTGTGTGTGTCGGGGGGTTCCTCAACCTCAGCACTCTTGACATCCTGGGCTGGGTAACCCTTTGTTGTGGGGGCTGTCCTGTGTATTGGAGAAGTTTAGCAGCATCTCTAGTCTCTGTCCACTAGACTTCCGCACTTGTGACAACCCAAAATGCCTCCGGACGTTACCACAGGTGCTCTTGTGAGGGGACAGGAGGAGGAGTTAAAATCACCCTTGGGGTTCATGGCCCCAAAGCTAGCGCCAAGCCAGCCTTAGTCTCTAGCCTGGCAGCGGGGCAGCCCCTCCGTTCCCTGCTCCCGGTGCTGTCCCCGTCCTACACACCTTCCCTGGTACATCGTTGTGTGCAGAAGGCGGTGTGATGTAGTAGAATGTAGGGTCTGGTGACCGTGCTACACTCAAACCTACCTACTTGGCAGACCTGTGGCCTCAGAAATGTCACTTCACCTCTCTAGGGCTCATCGTCCTTATCCACAAAATGCAGACCTCCCCTTAAATGAGACCCTTGGTGTCACATGCTCAGCATGATGGCAGGCGCTCAGTGCAGTTTGTGAGCGCCCTAGCAGCACCTGTGGCTGACTCACCTTTGTCTCCCGCACTGGGCCTAGCATCCTGTGTGTACATTTGGAGAGAAGGGCGGGGGCATGCCCTAGAGAAGGCGCAGCCACAGTCAGCCTTCTGGCCCTCCTGACGCACAGAACCACCAGCCACTGGGGAACCTGAGATGTAAGGGCCAGGAGCTTGGGCTGGCCCAGTCCGAAGGGAGACGGTGCTACCTCTGGGGCCGTTGGTCCCGAAGGCCGGACATGTGCAGACCAGCTGCAGACAATCCTAGGAAGCATACCTGGCCCTGGTGGGGGCGGGCTTTCAGAGGTGAGGCCTGGGGCAGAGCTGGAGGTGCAGGAGTGAGAACACAGACACCGGCAGAGGGTCGGGCACCGCACTTGGACTTTACGTCCATGAGCTCCTTTGACGGTCACAACCACCCTGTGAGATTGGGCTGTCCCTGTGAGAATGCCACTTACTGCGATCCCTCTCAGGCCCTCCTCAGGGACCAAGGTGCTGGGGGGCCTGCCCCTGCCTACCTCTGTAGGTGTTAGCACTCGGGGATGGTGGGGGGCCCTATCGTTTGTCTGCTGTCGTTTGCCCAGGTCAGTTCCTCTGTGTGTTCCCCTTCAGTACAGGAGGCTGGTGGTACAATTGCTGCAGAAGTGATGCCATTAATGAGGAAGACACGACGACACGCCTCCAGTTGTGCCCACCCAGGGAGGGTGTTGAAGGGGATCCTGGGACTGGCCCCCTCTGGATGTAAATCCCGGGCTCAAGTCACTGTGCCTCCATTCCTGTGATTTCCGGTCGGGTTGCCAGGAATGTGGCCCATGCAGACACAAATTACGTTCCTGCCGTGTTTCTCGCTTCCCTGTTGAAGTTGTGAATAAAACCCTGGTCTTTACAGAGAATGTCTGGTCCTTTTCTCCCAGCGTGTGTGAGGAGATGGGAGGGAAAGGGGGCTAGAGGACCGGGTGTTCATTGAGATGGGGCTGGCTCCAAAAAGGCGGGAGCACTCCATGGCACCAGCCTGGCACGGCGTCAGGACTGCTGCTATTCATTCGCTCATTCAGCAAGCAGGTACTCAACACCTGCTGTATGCCAGGCCCTGTGCCATCAGAGGCTTCACTGTCCACTGCCACCTACTGGCACCGGCAAGTCTGTGCTTCCTCGCCAGTAAGAGGGAGCCAGCTGCCTTCTACTACCAGGCCTAGGACTTCGCGGCTTTGCTTCCCCCATTTATTTCCTCCTCCCGCCAAGCTTTGAGGGGAGCGCCCAGCACATCGAGGGAGAGCACCCCGCTGTCCTCTGCCTCTTCTCTGGTCTTGGACAGGATTGCCACCGTTCGCAAATAAAAATACAGGATACCCAGTTAAATTCAAATTTCAGATAAACAGTGAATCATTTATTTTTCTTGTATGAGGTTCCCTCATATTGCCCTGGACACACCAATAAGAAAACATGGTTGGTTGTTTATCTAAAATGCGAATTTAACCTGGCGTCCCATCTCTTATCTGGCCTTGGCTCTCAGATCTGCAAAAGCCGGTCATAAAACGGGAGGTGTTTCGTCCCTCAGGCCCTACCCGCTGCCAACATCCTGGGAGTCCCTGATTCTACGTCATTTTCCCAGCGCTTTTGCTGGGGGAACCCGGCACCCAGCTGGGCGAGGGCCCACCGCGTCGGGGGCGGCACGCAGGCAACTCTCGGCCCCGCCCCCTGACGTGAGGCCGCGCCCCCTTCAGGTCGGAGCCGGACGCGTCCACTTCTCGCGAGAAGGCCGCTCCCGCCCGGGAAGGTTCCGAGACGGAAGTGGGGTACTGGGAAGGGATCGTTGCCATGGAACCCGCGGAGGACTGGCTGGTGGAATCCTTGCGCTTGTAACTAGTGTGGGAGTGGGATAGGGGTGGTGGCCCCGGAACGGGCCTGGCGGACTGCCGGCGCCTGGTAGTGCACGTCATGTGGGCTGTCCGGGGGTGGGCGGGGCCAGCGCTGGCCGCGGGGCGGGGCCACACGGAGCCCCACCCACCCACTCCCCGCCTGGGCCGCGGCTACGGCCGCTGGGCGGTGGCGTGCTGTGCAGCGGCGTGCTCCCGTGCGCGCCCGTTGTGTGAGGCTCTCGTAAGCGCGGTGCTCGTGGAGGGTAACGGTAATAGGTGACGGGCCAGCCTCCGAGCTGGACCTGAGCACCCTCTCTCACTGGTTCCCCACTTGGTAACTCCGGGAGTTCCTCTTACAGCTGAGGACCGAGGCTCGGGGAAATCGTGACTGGCCTGGTCCCAGTCGCACCAACGGGGCAGCATGTGTAACCAGGCTTGACCCTGGCTCTGCCCACTCCAGCCCAGGGCCCCCAGCTGCGGACGGAACCGTGGCCCCCACCTCAGAGTTCTTCTGTAAATGCACTGTGTGACATTGTCCCTACCACGCAGGTACCAGGATTTCCATGCATTCGACCTCCCAGGAGCCACTCGAGTCCTTGAGTGGATTGATGACAAAGGTGAGGAGGTGGGATCCCGGTCCGCAGGCTGGGACTCAGGAGCTCAGCCCTGAGGGACCCAACCCACTCTCCTGGGAGCGTCAGCACTTACATGGCTCTTACTAAGATCTAGATCTCTCCCACCCCCACCCCCACCCCTGTTTACACCACTGACAAAGGGGGATTTGTCATCTTTGCTTTGGAGCATTTGGTGGAGTGTTTAGGCCCAATGGCAGTCCAGGATCTAGCAGTGTGTCACAGCTCTTCCTGCTTCTTTTTTCCAGGAGTCCTTGTTGCTGGTTATGAACGCCTGAAAAAAAATGAAATTCTTCATCTGGTGTTACCTCTCAGACTTTCTGTAAAAGAAAACCAGGTAATTCCAAGTGTAAATGCTGAGTGCACCGGTGTCTACTTCTGCTTATGTATGAAACCTCTGTGGAGCTCCTGTTGTCCACCAGATACTGTCCTAGAAGTTAGAACTGGGCCTGCCCTGACAGTCCAGTGGAGGGAGGCCCAGAGTTAGGTGCTAGGGACTGTCCCGGCATTTACAGAGGGCTCCTAGAGGAAGAGGTCGATGTTACTTTATAAAAAAATAGATGTAGGAGTTCCCTGATGGTGTAGTGGCTTAAGGCTTCGGCGCTGGCGCTGTCAGCGCTGCGGCCTGGGTTCAATTCCCAGCCAGGGAGCTACCCACATACAAAAAAAAAAAAAAATAGATGTAGAGCACCTAAGGGTACACAGGGTGGTCGAAACCCTTGTAATGGATAAGGTCACCGAGGATGAACGTGTAGTGTGTAAGGAAGGAGGCTGTCCGTGTCGGCAGCTGAGACCAGCGCTGACCTATCACCGCACGCTGAGGCTCCCCAGGGAGATGCCTGCGTTGTCCGCAGAGTAGTTGCCCCTGGCTTCCTTCCAGGCTGGGAGCTGGGTCCTCACCTGGAGAGAGCAGGCTCGATCTGATTGGCCACACCCTTTGTCTTTCAGGGCTTATTCCCAGAAAGAGATTTCAAGGTACGCCACGGAGGATTTTCAGACAGGTCTGTCTTTGATCTGAAGCACGTGCCCAACACCAGGTATGGTCAGCTCTGTGACTCAGACCTTCCATTCAGTGTGGAGTGGCAGGAAACAGGGGCAGTCTGGCTTTTTATCACACACCCCCACCCTCCCTGCCCCTACCCCCTCAGCACAGGTGAGCACACACAGAGATCTGGAATACAGAGACGGTTGCTTGGTACATCATGGTCCCTCCAAGACCTTTCAACTCATGTCCCTCACTGACCCCTGGAGCTGCTCCAGGGAATAAACAGACAGTGGAAGGGAGGCTCTTAGTTTCACAGAGTGCTGGTGGTGGCGGATGGCAGAGGCTCCATGCCGGTGTCCTATCTGGGACACATCACGCCCCATAGAAGCCTGGGCTCAGTCCCATGACTTTGAGCTGTGAGCCTGGCCCTAAAATGGAGTGAGCCTGCTCCTCCTGTAAAACGGGGGTGACTGGTGTGGACGACGCCCTCCTGCAGTAAGCTTTCTGGAGGTGCGGAAGCCCAAGCTGAGTGGACTGGAGAGGGGCACGGCTGGAGGGGGTCGGGGGGATGTGGGCGAGCTCCCCACTGTCCAGGCTGAGATTTCCTATCCATTCTGAACAGCTTGCTGGTGACCAGTGGCCTCCCAGGTTGTCACCTGCAGGTGTGGCAGATCTCAGAGGACAGTGGTGAGTGGCTTTGACTTGGTGGGAGTTGACACACACCTCCACCCTGTCATCTATTCCTTATCTCATCCCTTCCTTCCTCTTACCTTTCCTTTAGAACTTAAAAAACTACAAAGATCTCCCTTTTCTTCAGAGAATCTGGGAACCAAATAATGAGCCCCCCTACTTGGAACAAGAAAACGTAAAATGGACAATATGCATCTCCCTTTAGGTAGTTTGTGTCGCAGACTACTTGTCCTGAACTGCGTTCTAAATGGCTTTTGTTGAGTGAAGCCCCAAATGTCGATGCAGAGAGGAGAACCTGCCTGCTAACCCAGCCGGCTGACACAAACAAGAGAAAACTAAAATTTGATTCCACTGGAAGTCAGGTGTCTTTCTGTTCTGTTCAGTGTAAAAAGCATGTGGACGTTCTTGTCCAGTTTACAGTTGAAGACGATGACATTGGTGACCTTTACGGGCAAGGTTTCAGCAGATCGCTGAGGTCCTAGGACACGTTTTTGATGAAATAACACTAGTTCCTGAACTCCGTACCTGCGGTTTTCTCTGACGGTGTAACGGACACCGTCAGTGGGTTTTTCTCTCTGCCTTTATGTGTGAGTTGACGGCTGTGATCATTACCTCCTGCTGGCAGTGCAGTCCGTAAGGCAAGTTAGAAAGGCACTGACGTGCGTCCGACGGTTTGACAGTGTAAACACGGTGCAGAGTGCTTGCGTCTCCACGCCCTCTGCCACCGCTGTCAGCTGCCTTTCTTCCTTGACCTTCTCCACGTGCAGGGGAAGACCACTGGCCGGCCCTCACCATGTGGTGACGTCAAGCCTCCATTGACACTGCATTTCCCTTCCTCCGCTTCACCCAGATGTCATTAAAGCTGTCAGCACCATCGCTGTGCGTGAGGAGGAGGAGAGTCTCTGGCCGCGCGTGGCCGTCTTCTCATCAGGGGCACCTGGGGTCCTGCACGGGGTGCGGCTCAGCAGCCTGACGGTGGTGGACCTCGCATCCCAGAAGACCACATACACCTCAGGTAGGGCTGCGGCCAGCTCGGGAACGGCCACACTTCGCCCCTAGCTGGCACCTCTGGCCCTACCCAGTCAGCCACGTTTGAACTGAATTCAGCCCTGTGTGCCACGTGCTGAATGCAAGGTGAACGAGATGCAAACCCTGGCCTCACACGGGGCTCCCCCTCTGGGACTGGGAGGCAGTCCGGGGAGCAGCACGCACGCACACAGACACACACACACACACACACACACACACACACAGGCAGTCCAGGGACCAGCACACATACACACACCCGCTGAGGAGAACACGGCGCGATGAACAGGAGCGGGGAGACGTGGTCCATTCTGCCCAGGACTGGGGGCCTTCCCGAGGAAGGCCTTTGTGGCCAGCCTGCCCTCCCGACGTGCCAGACGCATCTGACGCCAGCAGTTCTCCTCTTCCGCCCTCTGTCTTCCAGGCATCAGTGACAGTGAGGAGCTCAGCAGCCTGCAGGTCCTGGACGCAGACACCTTTGCCTTCTGCTGCCCCTCGGGCCGGCTGGGGCTCGTTGACACCCGCCAGCAGCGGGCCCCGTCAGAGGACATCCACCCTGGCCCCGGGCCCAGCGGCGGGAGCTGGTGTGCAGGAGTCCGGGGCGGGGGCCGGGGCCCGGGGCCCAGCATTGCCAGCCTGTGCTCGGATGGCCGCCTCTGCCTCCTGGACCCGCGGGACCTCCGCCGTCCTGTGAGCTCAGTCCATTGCCCAGTGTCCACTCCCAGCCCTGACCCCGAGCTGCTGCGAGTGACGTGGGCTCCGGGCCTGGACACCTGCTTGGCCATTTCAGGTATGGCTGAGCACAAGCTTGCATCTGTGATGTGATCTCTCTCGGGGCGAAGGGGGCTGTTGTAG
Source organism: Lyroderma lyra (assembly GCA_004026885.1). NCBI lineage: Eukaryota > Metazoa > Chordata > Mammalia > Chiroptera > Megadermatidae > Lyroderma > Lyroderma lyra. The sequence continues at coordinate 39,913 of PVJL010000978.1, read as the reverse complement.
CCCCATCATACATCTGGCCCCGGAAGTGAAAGTTGGTCACAGAGAAGCCCCAGTTAACTCTCCACGTTCTTCAGGGCCGGGCCCTTCCCATTTTGGCTCCTGACCTGTCACACATGGGTAGCTGGCCTTCCCCTGTCCTGGCAGAAGTTCAGTTCTGAGGTGGGTCGAGAGGCCTGCAGATGGCAAGACACTAGCCCAGCCCTGGGGCTGTGCCCGAAGGAGGTGGCAGGAGCTCAGCGTGGCTTTTCAGCCTGCTTGTTGCCCTTTGAGTGACAGCAAGCCCCGGGGTCAGCAGACTGTGGCTTCCGGCTGGGCAGCGTCTGGCTGACTGAGGGCGGTGAGTGAGGGCATCTGAGGCCGGTGGGGAGGAGCCCTGGAGCGGGGAGAGGCAGGAAGGAAGGTGGAGCGAGCGAGGAAGGGTGACTGGTACCGGCAGGGATCCAGCCATGCGTGGACGGACTGGCTCTTTGGAGTTCGTCTGGAGATAACTAGGTCATGGGGACACAAGAATGTTCCTCTCAAGGCTTCTGTTTCCCCCCTCACGGAGGAGACAAGACCCTGTGCTGACGGGGGCCCGGACGTGGAGGGGTTGGAATTTGAGGCGAGTGTGAAAGGTCTGGAAACGTCTCTTACGCCTCCGTTTCTGGCGTTAAAGAGCGGTTCCCCTCTTCCTGCAGCTGTGAGGATGAAGAGACGGTGTGTCCGGGATTAGTCTTGGTCCCGGCATGAAACTGAGGGACAAGACCCTCATCACGTGCCCCGTGGAGTCAGCAGGTGTCCCATGGCCTTCCGCGGGCCATTAAGCCTCTCGTGACAGTTAGATTCCTCGTCCCGTAGCCTGTTTCGGTACCAGAGGACAAACTGTGTTGTGGAGGGTCGGTGTCAGTCCTCTCCTCTCCTCTCCCGCTTTTCCTCAGGTTTTGATGGGACGGTCCAGGTGTACGATGGGACGTCTTGGCATGGAAAGGAGGGCCAGGTGGAACCTGTCTTCACTCACAGAGGTCACATCTTCCTAGATGGCAACGGGATAGACACCGCCCCACTGGTCACCACCCACACCTGGCACCCCCGCAAACCAAGGACTTTGCTGTCAGCTGCAAGTGACACCTCCCTGCACGTGTGGGACTGGGTGGATCCTCGCGCCGGCTGCTGACTCCAGCGTCCTGCCAGGCCTCGGCAGAGAGGGGGGCTCCTGTGCTTTAAAGGGTACTGACTTAGGACTCAGGTGGCCAGCTGAGTGCCATCTCTTGCCCCGGTTTCTTAGCCACCTTGTAGGGCTGTTGGGAAAGTTCGGTATAATACATGAGAACAGCTGCTGGAGTGCATGGCACAGTAAGGACTCGGAGGCTGCCCGCCAACCCGAGCAGGTGTGTGTGACAGGCTCCTGCTGCCACCAGCCTGCCTTGACCCCCTGGGCTTCCAGCCCACAGGCATCTCACAGCCGGAGAGAGACGCTTCCCCAGCTGGCTGGCTGCAGGAGGGCTTCCCAAGGGCGCCACGCTGACTGGACGCAGTCATTCCGTCCATGTGCACAGTGGGGACACTGGTATCACTAAGTGACCGAGACACCCGTGTCGGAGTCAGATCAGACCCAAAGCCTGCCTCTGAAATGGGCCTGGCCCTCCTCGCAGAGCAGCCAAGGTGGCGAAGTGACACCCCACGATAAAGTGCTCAGCACAGCCTGGCACAGCGCGAGCACCCTGTGGAGGTGGCTGTTGTGCCTTCACTCTGTTCTGGATGGGAGGGCTGGCAGCTGTGGGGCGGGCTCTGCAATGCTGGCATGCCACAGAGGTCGGGGACAAGGTCATGTTCCTCCGGGGTGGAGCTGAGTGCCCACAGCAGGTGAGTGGGAGCCCACATCCTGGGCACCATCAGCGGGAGGCCGGGTCCCCTCACCAGACGTCCCATGTGACCTAATAGATTCCTGATAGATTCTGGATACGAATTCCCACCTGAGTGAAGAATTGCACGTTGAAAAGAGTAAGATGATGTAAAACCAACGCTATCAGGTTTTACTTCTGGTTACGTTTGAAAGCCATGGCCAGAACGGGCCGTTCAGAGTCTCCTCGGGGGCAGCACACGGGCATCCTTGGAAGGGATTCGATTTCTGGAAAGCGGGAATCCAGCCGAGCCAGGTGGCAGGGCGGGAGCCCAGGCTTATGTAGACTTTCCCGAGCGCAGGACACTGCCCTGTGCCACAGGCACGCGGACGGGGGGCCTCAGGCGGGCGGAGACGGTCCTCAAAGGGAAACGTGCAGCAGCGACGACGCACAAAGGCCACAGCCTGTTAAGTTGACTGCTTTTGACGGACCGCACTTACTTGTTACGTTCTTACACTTAATGACCATTGTCTCAGTGCAGTCAGATACACCACAGCCCATGCAGACTGTGCTGTGTTTAATCATGGTTGGATGGCGGGAAAGTTGTGGGGAAACAGCTCTAAGTCACAGGCCCACAGGAAACTAAGGGAGAAGCTGTGCTGGAGACTGAAATAAAACCGTACCCTATGACATGACGGCAAGAAAACACGTTTAATATTTAGGAATACAGCTAATGAACGGTGTGCAAGGTTTATAGACTTAAAATGCAAAACACTGCTGAGAGGAAATAACGACAGCCTGAACAAAGATGGAGGGCACACTCATCCCGAGAGGGTCGGCATTGTTCACATTTCCGGTTTTCCCAGCAGGTGCCCAGGAGGGACCCGGGTGCCATCCCTGCTCCGGTCCCCCACCCCTAATCCATCTCCGACCCACCCGCAGCACTGCCTCCTGGGGAGCCCTGCCCGATTCTGCCTCTGGCCTGCACCCCTCCCTGCCCGCGTCCCGCTCCTCCATTTGTCTCCTCATGGCCTCCCCTGCCGCCCGTTTCAAGGGCGCAGGTGGTTCTCTGGGTGTCTCTGGAGCCCCACTTGGTGGCCGGGCCCAGGCAGGGCCAGCATCAGTGCTGGCTTTGTGACAGAGTGGTGACAGGGCTTGCCAGGTGCCCCGTCCCGTTTCCAGCCCCAGCCTAGACCCTCAGCAGGGGACGGAACTGCATTGGCTCAGGGCAGTGGAGCAGATTCCTGGTCTGTGGGGACACTGCCACCCCAGGAGACGTCACTCTGGGCTGCTTTTGGCTGGGGGCCCAGTGCAGCTCAGGGGAAATGGGAAACAGGACAGGCTGGCTCTGTGCTCTGCTGGTCACAGGGTGGGCTGGGCTGCAGGCCCACACACGGGCTCAGAAGAAACTCCACATGACAAGCTCCTTGCGCAAGGTGGCAGAGGCAGGACACAGCGGTCCAGGCCAACGGGAGGGGCTGGCAAGTTTCTGTCTAGTCAAAGGGTCCCACTCTGAAGAGGGGCCACCTCTGGGCACCCACGCGGAAACCAAGCTGCCACAGAACGTGAGACCAGAGCGAGGTGACCTCCAAATGCATCACACCTCTTAATGTCCCCGAGTTGGCAGTCAGTCCCTCGGCCACAGACAGCCTCTGTCCGCCCCTCCCCACAGCTCCCAGGTGAGCGCAAGGGCGACAGACACTGTCTTCCCAGAAGAGCCACTGTGGCCACCACCTCCCCAGGGGGCTGAGGGTGACGAGCAAGGGACAGAGGGACTGGTGGCACCCAGGGACGCTGGGCTCCTGGGGCCATGCACCTTGTCTGACGAAGGTCTGGCTGGTGTCCAGCAGGATCTCGCAGCCCTCGGTGATCATGCGCTCGATGGCCAGGTTTTTCCGGATGTTCTCTTGTCTCGCTGACTTCGTCGTGCATGATCCTGTGGGGACAGGAAAAGACACCATCAGAGACGGCGGCCACCACTCCCAGAGCGGCGGGATGCCAGGGTCCAACCCAATCCGGGAAGCAGGCCCGACACCGAGGAGGCTCCATGAGGGCCGTGACACAGCCGTGGACAGTGGGCACATCCTGAGTGCCCACTGCGCAGGGCGCCAAGGCAGGGACCTCAGACAGCAGGATTTGGAAGTCTGACCCACGTGGGGCACAGACAGCACCAGCGGGAGGAAGGCGGCATAAGGAGACATGCTGTGTCCACCCAGCCTTGTCTACATCCACAGCGCGATGTCCACTCCTGCCCCAGGGCCCGGTACGTGCTGGTTCCATCCCCGATGCTCCTTACAAGGCCGTTTCCTTCAGCTGGCTCTGGGGTGGCTTATCCCCGGAGGACCCGGCAGTGCCGCTGGCCCGGGAGGACTGACTTCCGTTACCCCCGACGGTTCTGGCACATCTGGGACGGGAGCTGGAACAGCCAGTCCCCTATTGGAGGACACGGACAGCTGTCCTGTCCCTGTCCTGCTGGTGCAACACCAAGCGTGTCCACCAAGTGGCACCATGTACCCGCTTTTTAGAAATTCCGCCGGCCGGAAACCAGGTGTTGTCAATTTGGGGTGCGTGGGTGGGTGGGGCTCCGGAAAAGCACCCCACCTGCTCCTGCTCAGGGGCTTTGAACTTCCTGTTCCCTCCCGCTGAATGCTCTTTACAGGGCAGCTTCTGGAATGGCTTATTGTGCCGTCTGCAACACCACGCTTGTCCACCGGGCGGCACCATGTACCCGTTTTTTAGAAATTCTGCCGGTGGGACAAAGGACACGTCGGGTGTCCTCTTTGCTAGGAGTCTGGATGGGTCTCAGGGGTCGTAGGAAGGTCGTGGGTCCATTTGGGGTGGGAGAGGCTGGAAACGTACCCCACCTGCTCCCGCTCAGGGGCTTTTTGTTCCCCCTTGCTCCCCCTGAATACACCTTGCACGGCAGTTGGTGTAAACTAGCTCTGGAATGGCTTCTTTCAGCAGGACCTCGCGATGCAGCTGGGTCAGGGAAGACAGCTGCCAGGTACCTTCGTGGTTCTGCAAGGTCCGCGAGGGAAGCCGACGGCCAGCCCCCCATTTGAAAGTACGGACCGCTGCCCTGTGTCCGTTTGGCCGGCCGCACCACCACCCATGTCCAACAGGTGGCACCATTTGCCTGCTTTTTAGAAATACCCCCGGTGGGAGAAAGGACCCTGGTGATGTCCACTTGGACAAGAGTCCTTACTGCTTTCCAGGAATTGTAGGAAAGTAGTGGGTCAATTTTGGGTCAGGGGCCCCAGAATAATACCCACCCAATCCTGTTCAGGGACTCTTTGTCCCCAAGACACTACCCCGTGTGCTGGAAGTACATGGCTGTGAGGCTTTCTAAGAAGGTTTGAAGACAGTCCTTAAAGGAAGACTCAGAGAATGTCTTCAATAGTGACAACATATAAAGGCCTCAGCCCATTACACTGACTGCTTTTGACGGACTCTAATTTGGGTAAATTCTTTCTGTTCCAACAGCCCGGATAAGAAAGCCCTGAGCAGTACTTCCTAAGCCACGGGAGCGTGCAGTGACCAAATAAGGCCTTTGGGGCTGGGATCTGTAGCCTCTCCCCATCCCTGTAGGGCCAGCGGCTGTCCAGACCCGTGTGTGCGGGAGATCCCTTCGTGTTTTCACACTGGAGGCTTTAAAGACGTTGCTCCTGTCCCCCACACGGGTTCTCCGATGTGCACTGAAGCCCAGACTGTTGTGGACTCTCCTCCCACACTCCCCGCACGCTGTAGGGCTTTTCTCCTCTGTGAGTTCTCTGGTGCGTGAGGGGACACAAGCTCTGATGGAAGCGCTTCCCACGCTCCCCACGTTTGTAGCGTCTCTCTCCAGTGTGAATTCGCAGGCGGGTGAGAGGTCTGAGCGGTGGCTGAGACTCTTCCCCCACTCAGGACAGTCACAGGGCTTCCCTCCCGTGGGGATCCCGATGGCCAGGGAGAGTGGTGCTCTCACTGAACCTTTTCCCGCACGCTGTGTTTGCACAGCCATTGACTTCAGGCTGAGCAAATGCCAGTTATCCCCACTGAAGAATGAGGATGGGGACAATAAGCCGCCCACCCTCCCACGTCACTGCTTCTCAAGGCTACTACAAACCGGCGCCCAAGGTATTATTATAAGGGCACCATGGAGAACCGGCTCCCAGACTGAGATGCAAACGCTGGGACCGCGCGACTGCGCTCGCCTCTGGCTGCGTTCCCAGCTTCGGGGGCCCCAGTCCCGGCATCAGAACGCCCCCAAACCCGGAGAGCTGCACTGGTGAAGGGTACCAGCTTTAAGAGCAAGGATAATGAAAACACAGGATGTCACTCCGCTTCGACTCGCAAAGCTGACATCCCCAGGGCTGGGCCCAAGGTCACAAAGCTGGTTTATGGGAGGAAGTGGCCAGTGGACTGGGTGGCCGGCCCGCAGAGCGTGACTTACGCTGGAAGGCCACTCTGCTCCGAGGGCGACCTCTGGAAGCTCTATGGGGTCCACGCGGGCCCTGGGGACGGGGTCATCGCCGCCGGGACGGCCGGGCGGCGAGAGGGAGGGCGCCGCCGGAAGGAGGGGCGGGGGCGCACCCGGTCCCGGGGTCCGCTCACAGGACCTGGGCCGGAGGCGGCGGGACCCTAAGTCTCGGCCCCGCCACGCCCACCCGGAGAGGGCGGCCTGGACCCGAGTTGAGAGCCGCTCGCGCTCCCCTAGGCGCGGCCTGACCCCAAGGCCCTCGAAACCCGTGCAAGACCCCCGAATCCCGCCACTCGGTCGTCCACCAAACACCGGAAGCGGAAACGCGAACCTCCGAAGGACTCACGTTTCGCTGGACTTCATTTCCCATAGTCCTCCGCCTGTGTCCGCAGACTGGCAGCAGAGCTAACCAATTAAAGGTGGGGATGACTTCGGGTCCTTTTTGTTTTGGACGAATCGTCAGTGAGAGGTGGGACTTCTTTACACTCGGGATGCGCGGGTCGGGAGCCACCGCCAGAAGGGACGCAGGTGGGGAAAGGAGCGGTCCTCCCTGGACCTGGGGCCCCTCGCCTCCCCCGCGGCACTGAGATCGTCCCTTCCAAAGCGCTTCCCGCACAGCTGGGAGCGGGCATTCAGGACTACACAGACGGAGATCCAGCTCTTAGTCTAAAGCCCAGACTCCATTTATTTTGCCCCAGAAAAGTAGTTTTCTGGCTTGGCTGTCCACTGCGGTAATGCTTCACCACCTCAGTCCTCCCCACAACACACACACACCCTTCCGGCCCCGCAAAGCACTCTCCTCTTACGGGGTGCAGTCAGCAAAGGATGCAACCCAAATATCCAGTGCTGTGTGCTAAGTGCCAAATGGAGGTGCACTCAGAGTATACGAGTGGAAAAAAATACTGGGGGGCCGCTGGAAAGCACCCAGAAGGGAAGAAGTTTCCGCCTCGGGGAAAGAGGACAGGAAACTGTGTTTTATTGAGCACCTACTTTGCACATTTTATCTAGGTTGGATCTGACAATGAATCCTACATAGTAGGTCTCACTGTTTTAACAGATGACAGGTCCAAAAGTCCATCGAAGGTGGGGGAATCTGCGATTCTCCCCACAGGTAGGGCAGCCTGTGGTGGGGCAAGGGAAGGACAGGGTGACAAGAGGGCTCTCCAGTGAGTCCTCAGTCCAGTTGTGAGTCTGGGCTGTGGAGCTTTCTCTTTTCGTCTGACCTTAGGAACAGGCCAGCACTTGGAGCATGCGCACACGTCTAGCTTTCCAAACCACTCCCTGAACCAGCCCAGAAGTCCTATGGGGCAGCCATGGGGACAGGCTAAGTGGGCAAAGGCCCAGCCTGCGAGAGGGCTTCGGGTTCCCACCACCAGGGCACCTCTGCTTTCCCGTGTTTTCTATTACTGTAAGAATTCACTTGGAAAGAGGTTCCATGCTTTAAAAAAAAAAAAAGGAAATTGCAATTACCAAGCCAAGTCCATCGCCCACTCTCTTAAAGCAGAGAGCTCCTGAGCACATGACTAGAAGCAAAGTCAAGCATGCAAAGGGCAGCCCTGAACACAGCTCACGTCACCTTCCCCTCACTACATCACCCCCAGGAACAAGGGGCATTCTGAAAGTGACTCAATATAGGAGACACCCCTCCACTGTCAACTAATAATATTGGGGGTTCTCGACTCTATTGGTCTCGTGGAAATATAGTTAACAGGAGCCTACTATCCAGGGTCTGGTCATCTCTGGGTGTCCTGAGGAACTCTAGTCTCTGCACCCAAAGTGCTGGGGACCAGAACTCAGCTGTGGTCACTTTGCCAAGATGTGCCACCACCACCACCACCACCCCGAGGCCCCCAGGCAGGCCCCCGTCCCTCAGACACCAGCACTGTGAGCAGACAGTGGAGACGCTGTGTGGGACAGGAGGAGCCCAGGCAAAGTGTGTCCTTGGACGGGACCCTCTTCTACAGCTGCTTCAGGCCTGGGCGCGGTTGGAAAGTTTCCAGTCTCCATGGGAAGGAGGGGGCCCGGGGCAGGTAGGCCTTGGAGCCGCAGCCTCTGCGGATGCCGGAAGCGTGAGCTCACGAGCACCAATGACTGGGCGGAAAGCCGAAGGGAATCAGCCGCCCACCCGACTCCTCCCCAGGCTCAGAAATCTCATCTCAAAATCTGACCATCGTCCCTGCAGTGCTACTTCTACCTCCTCTGTGGCCTCGGGCTGTTTTATCAAGGGAAGAGGGTGGAAAAAAGGAAAGAACCCTAATATTTTGTCCACAGATTTGCAATAGCTCGCAGGCGGCAGGGAGGGTACACAGCCCTGCCTGTGAGAGCCTCCAGGGCTGTGTCTGTGAGAGCCTGTGGGTGCAGCAAACCCAGCTCCCTGGGCTGCGGCTGGACTCCCTATTTATGAGACAGGAGCCTCACGGGGGATAAAGGGCTGGGAAGAGCGGTCACCGGTCACCCGCAAGGAAGGACCAGTTACAGTTGTGGGTCCTGTTGAAGCCAGCTAGGGAGAGGAGTCAAAGGAGTAGCCAGTACATCGTTTCCATCTTTACGTTTTGCTGTTTCCTCGATCTTTTCCTTCCTAATGTGGTGGATGAACTGTCTTCAGGGCTGGAGGGGTTAAGCAGCGGCAGGTGCCGGGTAAGTCACTTCCTAACCTCCTCTGAGCCCCTGCTTTGTCAGCTGGGGAGTGGGGGGAGATGGACCTCCGTCACAGGGCTGTTGTCAAGATGAAACGAGACATGCATGCAAAGACTTAGTGAGCCCAGCGCCTGTGCAGAGTAACTGCTCCGCACATTGGGTTCCTCTAAGCTGTTGTTTTTTTTTTGTTTGTTTCTTTTTGGTATGTGGGTGGTTCCCTGGCTGGGAATCGAACCCAGGCCGCAGCGCTGACAGCGCCAGTGACGAAGCCTTAAGCCACTGCACCATCAGGGAACTCCCTCTAAGCTGTTGTGAGGAGTTCCCTGGTGGTGCAGCGGCTAAGGCTTCGGCGCTGGCGCTGTCAACGCTGCGGCCTGGGTTCAATTCCCAGCCAGGGAACCACCCACATTAAAAAAAAAAAAAAAAGAAAGAAAGAAAGAAAGAAACCTCCTCGTGTCTAATTTAGTTGATGCTGAGTGGAGATGACTCCCAGCGGCCTCCTCGGGACACCACCTGCCTCCTTAGCCACAGCGGCCATTCCTAGTCCCGTCGGTCAGACCGGGTGTAGACTTGGCAGGGGACAGTGGGAAGGTGTGTGCGCGGGTCAAGCACACCGGGCTCGGTTCACCCAAAGGTGTGCTCTCTGGAGCCACTGACTCTTACTCCCTGAAGGTCCGGGGCCCCTTCCAGCCAGCCCGGGGCAGGAGGTGGGTGGCGGGGGGAGTAAGGTGTGGCCTGACTGTCATCAGCCTTCTGACACATTAAGAGACAGACTCGGGGAAGGAATGGGACTCTACTTTATTAGGCATCGAGCGTCCTTCCCGTAGGAACCGAGGCCCACGGGGAGCGCAGCCTCCAGGCACAGGAGGCGGTGGCGGCACCCCATGTCCCAGGAGCACCTGGTCTACTCTCCTCTCAGGAAGACCCCTTCACCTGCTATCCTACCTGCCTCTGCTCCTCCAATGAGACGTCTCTACTGGGGGGCCGTGTGACGGGGTTCCCTCTCCTGGGCCAGTCCCCCCACGCGCTCTTGGCCACGTCAGTACAGCTTCTCTTTCATGTGAGTTCTCTGGTGTGTGATGAAATTGGAGCTGTTGCTGAAGCCTTTGCCACACTCGGGGCATTTGTAGGGCTTCTCCCCCGTGTGAATTCGCTGGTGTATGATGAGAACTGAGTTCCAGCTGAAGCCCTTCCCACACTCGGGGCACCTGTAGGGCTTGTCCCCCAAGTGGGCTCGCTGGTGCATGACCAGGATGGAGCCGCGGCTGAAGCTCTTGCCGCACATGAGGCACTCGTAGGGCTTCTCGCCCGTGTGCGTCCGCTGGTGCACCACCAGCTGCGAGCGCTGGCTGAAGCCCTTCCCGCAGTCGCCGCACTTGTAGGGCTTCTCGCCCGTGTGCGTCCGCTGGTGCTTGATGAGGTTGGAGCTCCAGCTGAAGCTCTCCCCGCACGTCAGGCACTCGTAGGGCTTCTCGCCCGTGTGCATGCCCTGGTGTGCAATCAGGCTGGAGCTCTGGCTGAAGCTCTTGCCACACTCCCCGCACTTGTAGGGCTTCTCCACCAGGTGGGTTCTGCGGTGCGTGGCCAGGTTGGAGCTGCGGCTGAAGCTTTTCCCACACTCGCCGCACTGATAGGGCTTCTCCCCTGTGTGCGTTCTCCGGTGGGTGATGAGGGCCGAGCTCTGACTGAACCTCTGCCCACAGTCGGGGCACTTGTACGGTTTCTCACCCGTGTGTATCCTCTGGTGTCTGATCAGGTTGGAGTTGTAACTGAAGCTCTCACCACACTCCTTGCACTCGTAGGGCTTTTCCCCCGTGTGGATGCCCTGGTGCGTGTTAAGGCTGGACCGGTTGCCAAAGCTCTTGCCACACTCCGGGCACGAGTACGGTTTCTCCCCCGTGTGGGTTCGCTGGTGAGCGATGAGGTTGGGGCTCCTGCTGAAACTCTTGCCGCACTCGGCGCACTGAAAGGGCTTCTCGCCCGTGTGGATCCTCTGATGGGTGATGAGGTTTGCGCTCCGGCTGAAGCTTTTCCCACAGTCCCTGCATTTGTAAGGTTTCTCCCCGGTGTGAGTCGTTTGGTGTCTACTGAAGTTGGAGCCATCACTGAAGCTCTTGCCGCACTCATCACATCTGTAGGACTTCTCCCCCGTGTGGGTCCGCTCGTGCGTGATTAGGTGGGACTTTCGGCTGAAGGTCTTCCCGCACTGGGGACATTCGTAGGGCTTCTCGCCCAGGTAGGTGCCCTGAAGGCCGATGAGCTGTCCGGCCTCCCGGCCCTGGGCCGGCACCTCCCTGTGGCTCTCACCTGCGGTGTTCCCCTGGGGACCCCTGGAGCCACAGTCTCTCTCCATGTCACTTTCCCAATCAGACTGCTGAGCGCCCTCCCGATCAGGCATTGCTGAGATCTCGTGTGACTCCGTGTCCTCAAATACGTCTTGATTGTCCCCATTCTCACTCTGGATCTCAAAATCTGAAACAATGAAGAAAAACAGACAATTTATACTTCCTGTAATGATGAGAAAAAGGAAAGCAAAAAGGAAATTTAAAAACATACATATATACTTCTCGTGAAAACAGAGAGGCTAAAGAATCCTTAAAACTCTCCCAAGACCAGGTTTATTTCCCTCTAACTGGTTACCTGGCTGCCAGGCCGCAACCTTTCTGTTAATCACACAGCATTTCTAAGTCTTTACTTGCTTCTCCGCTGGGAAATGAGGGCAGGCTGGAATCTGAAAATCCTATCAAGGGACAGCAACAGAGTACACGATGACCCCCCCAGGCTCACCACAGCGCCGGACGCTTAGTAGCTGCTCAATTAAATCTGGTAAATGAGTAAACGCGCTTTTAACTGGCATCACAGGTCTCTTTTCAAAAGGAGCTCATATAATAACCTCATGCAGTAAAATACGTCTGGTGTGTAACACACAGACAAGGCAATGGGACCCCTGCCATAGGGACTCCAGGTGACATATGGATGACTGTGAACTCGTCGGTGGGCAGTTAAAAAAAGCCCTCAGCTTTAGGTATACTGAGAGCCTACAGGTAGCCCTCCCGTTGGTACGACTAAATATGTCTTCCAGAACCCAGCAAACCCTCTACTGCCCAACACTTATCAGACAAGTGGGCGAGAGGGATCACAAGGGGGGACTGCTGGAAGCACACACGCCCCCTTCCTTAGACGAGACTCTACTCCCTCCATCCCAGGGTGGGCCTGGCCGACAGTGACAGACACGCTCAGGAGTGCTGTCGGGAACGTGCACACTGCCAGGGCGTTGTGGACGACCTTGTTTACGCCACACAGCGTCCTCGTGATGCAGCCAAGGAGATTTTCCTCTGACCTAAATACCAGAAAGTGGCTCTTGGAGCACCCGGTTTGTGTCTGCCCGGTGCGCCCAGCCTGCGCGGGAGCCCGGAGCGAGAGCACCGCGTGTTCTCACGGCCTGCGATGCGTGTGCTCTCACTGCAGGTGTTCATCCCGTTTCCTTGTTGCTCTATTTCCTTGTGCACTACTCCTACACGGTGTCCCCAGTTCTCTCTTGTTTATGAATTTTGTAGAGGGTAGAGAAAGCACTCAATGATAAAATAATGACCGCCGGATTGTGCCTCAGACCTCACATTGGCCCCCGAGAAAGCAGATCTATCCGCAGCAGGGAAGGCAGTTAGGAACAGCAAAAGGCCTGGTGACGTTTCCATGATTAAAGCTAATAAAGCTTATTTACAGTTAATGCTCACGTCAGTGATTATTAATTTCTGTAACTTCAATGTAAGTTCCCACGTATGCACTGATAAAATGCGGCACGTATTTCAGGTAGAACCCGGGTTCCCACTCCTGCCTTCAGTCACCTAAGATTGTATTTAAACTTGCAATAGGCATGTGAGTACACGTCACACGTACACCAGCACACACCCTGCTGGTGACCTGTGGGCAACATCTCAGTGCCCTCTGGCCCCCTCTCCCAGAGCTGCACGGGGTGTGGACGTAGGCACAACGGGCAAAATGCAGGCTCCTGTGTGGCCGGGGCCAGGGGGTCTGGGCTTCCACATCCTGGAGCAGCAGGTGTTTCACACGTTTCTAGCACAGAACTCTGCTCCCGTACTCCCCAGCCTGACGCCCTGATTTATTACCCACAAGCTAAGACAACCAGAAGTCATTTGGGTGACTTCCCGGGGAGGGACATTAGCTAATGAGGGTTTCACGGCCTTAAAATCAGAAGGGACGGAGTTCCCCGGTGGTGTAGTAGCTAAGGCTTCGGCGCTGTCAATGCTGCGGCCTGGGTTCGAGTCCCAGCCAGGGAACCACCCACATTAAAAAACAAACAAACAAACAAAACAAACAATCAGAAGGGACTGGTGTGTTCTGGGATGAGCTGAGAAGCAACAGACAAAACCAACTGAAAGTCCCACTTCCTTTTGAGATGAGGAAGCGGATTCACTTGCAGACACCAGGACATGTGAAACAAGCCGAGGCTGGGCAGCAGCGAGGGAGGCGATGGGAGGACGGGAGGAGACTCGATCAACGTGCACTTGGAGTTCTCCGAAAAGGACACTAAACCAAAGGCCCAGAGCAGATACGTAAAGCACAGCCTGTGAGGTGTGAGAACCCTTGAAAGGGACACTGTGTGCCAAGAAGGACAAACCCAGCATGGTTCACAATGGGACGGGGGACAACACTGCACCAAAAGACCCCCCAACTCCCACAGGAGAGGACCCCCTGGTCTCAGGTGTCTCTGCAGTAACCTCCATGCCGGCAGATGGAGCAGCAGTGGCTACAAGGTACGCAGGGAAACAAGACCCCATGCCAGGGTTTTGGGTCCTCCCTGTAGGAAGCGTACAGACAGCTTTGAAGGTACACACGTTCAGGAACGCCGTTCCTGTGAGCCTTTCCTGGGGAAACTATTAGGAATGAATTTCAGTCAACAGAGAGAGAACGGGGACTTGTGCACGGCTGATGGGGCTGCAAATCGGGGCAGCCACTCCGGCAAACAGTGTGGAGGGTCCTCAAAAACTTCAATGGAGCTGCCATGTGAGCCAGCCGTCCCTCTTCTGGGTGGACACTGTAGCCCAAGGAAACGGAATCGCTGTCCGCGCCCCCGTGTGCACGGCAGCGTGAGGGACAAGAGCCGAGACGAGGGCGTGCTTACAGGCAGGAGCATCCAATGGGGCGTTCGCTCATCATCTGGGAGGCTGAATTTATTTTCTGTAATTGAGGTGCAGGGACCTACTTCTGTGTGACTCACACAGCAGGGATCCAGTTTTAGTCTTCACGCAATGGTCAGACCACGGTCCAGCTGCCACTCACGGACGGGTCAGCACACAAAAAGCCGCAGTTGTCACCTGGCCTGAGACAGCAGTCCTTGTCCTTTCCAGACTTGACACACACTGCTCACAGGGTGTCCCCCGCCTGGCCAGGGCCCTCCTCTCTCCCCTCCCCGTGCTAGAAAGCACGTCGGAATGAGTGTGAGGAAAACGGACGTCAACACGGGGACCCACCTGAATTTACGACGGTTCATGTGGGACAGAGAAGCCGGCGGCTAACTGTGGTGCTTGAGGGTGGGTTAGGCTCAAAATTCCCGTGCAGCCCCTCCCGCCCGATTGTGACATACCGCCGTGTCTCAACGCCTCAGTCAGAGGCACTGGTCTAAAATACAGAAGTGATTCCTCACAGCCTACGGCCAAGCTGGGCTGTCCGGTCCAAGGCCACGGTCAGGAACCTGATGGTACCTGAGTGACTGGGAACATTGTTCCACCTGAACTCTGGCCGCCGGAGCGCCTAACTGCTGATAAGAACAGCAGGGAGCTCCGTTATCAGCTTAAATGAATGACTGGCAAACACTTTAGGGTTATAAGGTTACATCTCTCTAAGAGCTCTGCAGGGTGTACGCTTCAAGTACTTAAGTGAATTCAAAGTGATTTCGCTTTAAAGCTGAGAAGTGTCGCTTTAGAGAAACAACAGCTTTACCACCCCCACCCCCACCCCCCGACACTCCTCTCCACGGCCCTTCTCGTTAAGAAAGGCAAATGCATTTGTTCGTTTGTTGTCATTAAGGGAGCACTTTGCAGGACAGCGTGCTCGGTGGCCGGTATGCCCACAGAGCGCCAGGTGCTGCTGGAGATGGCTGGAGAGGTCAGCTGTGACCCTGGTCACCTGTGGGACGAGAACAGGTTTGACGCTGACAACCCCCATTTCTCTATGGGATAGAAGAAAGAAAGAAAAAGAAAATATAGTTTCCTTGCCTCCTGGGATTGTACAGAATTAAGACAAGTATTCACAGAAACAGAAAACAAGATGAAATACGGTAAGAAGCCAGAGGAAGAATCCAAATGCTGTGGAGAGAAGACTTCTAGCAGAGGTGACCAGAGGTGCTCACCGGGGGGTGGAGCTGGGGACAGGGAAGAGGGACTGCAGGTGTACACTCGGAGGACCGCCAGGATGTCATCAGGCAGGGATGGGACGAAGCCATTCCAAATCAGCTCTGGGGAGCACAGGTGTATGTTCAAGAAACAGCAAGATGGGGTCTGAGTGGAGCAGGGGGCTCAGCAAACGGACTGGAGAGGACCAGGTGCAGGGCCACCTGAGCCAGGTCGCACAGGGCCACGGGCTGCAGACAGAGCGAGGAGGTCACGCTGGGTTTGGAGGCACTGGGGGACTTTTTAAGCAGGAGCGTGCCCGATCACTCTGGTCAGAAAGAGGCGGAAAGCAGGCTCTGCGTTAGGGCTGGCGACTCAGCCATCACTGGGAAACGGGGTGCTTACCCCTTAACCTACGAATCGAGGTCGGGTCTAATCGGAATGATAAGATAGTCTGAGCATCTAGAGGTGCCCGCTAGTCAGCTATCAGCCCACCGTGCTGGGCAAACGTGTCCGAGGGTCCCAAGCTGGACAAACGAGACGGAAGTCCTGTGGTCTTCTGGGTGGAGGCTGTTGGAGAAGGGACGAAGGTAATGGCAGAGGTTCCTCCTGAGTAATCACGAGTGAGGTCAGGAGCATTTGTTCAACAAAGACTGGCCCAGAAGATCGCAAGGCAGGAGCCGGAGAACTGACAGACCCATCTTGGTCGTCCCAGGGGAGGGGAAGCCACGAGGCCCCTGCGGCCAGCCTGGTGGCCAGGGCGGTGGCAGTGGGTGCCTGTGGTCACCCAAGACACCTGCTGCGGTCAGGACCTCTGCGTAGGGACTCCCCCAGCCCAACAGCAACCCCAGAGGTCTCTTGGTAGCCTCGGCCTCCCCGGCCCCTCCACAGTGTCCGACGGAAGACCCTAACGTTCATGCCCAACCTGTGAAATGACAGCCCCACGCACCTCACAGGACTGTAGGTGAAGGGGACATGGATGGTGGCAGGCCTTTCCTCCATAGGACGGCTCTACTCACACCTCCCCAGTCCCCGAAGGCTGTCACGTCTGCCCTTTCCTTCCCTTCCTGACTCCTCCAGACCAGTCACTGTGGTCTCAGTCCCCGCCGACCCATGAGCTCGAACTTGGCCTCGAACTTGGCCGGGTTCAGCTGCACCAGCGGCCTGATCTTAAGGGAGTACTCCTGTCACCTCTGGTGGTGGTGTTTCCTCGCGTTGTGCACAGGAGATGCTAGGCTGCCCAGCCCACAGAAAGGGGTCGGTCATTGTTACCTGCAGTTCTGAGTTCTTTCTCGCGGATGTCCCATCTCCTCCCCACGGTCCCCACCTTGGCCCACACCTGAGGCAGCTTCCTGGCCTCTCTCCTGCCTCCAGTCTCTCCCTACATCCTGGTGCCAAACTTCCTCCCTGGCCTCAGGCCCTAGTTCAAGAACCTACTGAAGCCAATGTCACAGGCCTCCACCCACCCCTCCCCCAGACTCTACTTCCCACGGCTTCCTAAGCATATTCTTGGCACTCCAACCAGCCAGCCTTTCTTACTGCCACCTGGTCCACCCTGCCGAGCCTCCTCACTGGGCACAGCTCCTCCTGGGTGCCACCCCTTCCACCTGCCCTGATGCTACGCCAGCCTGCAACTCCCACTCAAGTCCCACGTCCTCCGCGGAACCTTCTCGGACCTCTCCTGCCCTGCAGTCCCCATCAGCACACAGGCAGCCACTCCCCACTGGTCCTGAAACGGGCCTGGGGGCCCAGGTAGATGGCAGGTAACCACCTGGGAATCTGCAAGTGAAGAGCAGGATGGAGGCTGAGCAGTTCACGGAGGGCCAAGGTCCCACGGTGTATTAGCAACACAGGAGACAAACTCATTGACGGCTGCATGGAACTCAAGTTTGTAATTCCCCTTTTAAGGGCCCAGCGTGACGTTACACCATAGAAAGTCCCTCGTTACTAGTTGGTTTACTCACCGTGCATCTTGGTTTGGTAAAAAAATCACTTGTTTGAAAATAGGATTTGGCTTTTCTAACTGCCGGACCTTCAAATACTCGGATGTTTTTATTGCACAACCAAGTGTTGCCAAGGGGTGATTTAGGGGGTCTTCAGCCCCTTCCCCGAACCTCCATCAGCTTCCCAACCACGGAATAAACACAGAAGGAAAAACCATGCTCACTATTGCCAATACGGCTCCAAGAACATTCCGCTAAGCCCCTCCTCTACCGAAATTCTGGAACTATGACTGCCCACGGGGGCACTAAGAAAGGTGACCATGTGCTTGGCTGCCAGCACACGGTGTAGAGGGACAGAGCCGTCCCGGACTCTGTCCTAGACCCCACCCTCCATCCCTCCCTGTGAGGTTCAGCATCTCACCACTGTCCCGAAGGGTCTGGGTCAAGCCTTCCACCAGCGCCGCTGCCTCCTCGCTGCTTTCGGGCCGATGCTCCTGCAGCCAGGCCTGAATCTCCCTTGGGAGCATGGTGAGCATCTGCTCCTTGGTGTGCACCTCAGGCCTCAGCCAGCGCCGACAGAGCTCTCGAAGGCGGCCCAGCGCGCCCTGCGGGGCTCCCTCCGCCTCCTCGCAGGGACTGCCCTTGCCGGGCTCCGACTCGGGGCCATCCTCCTGCAGCACAGCTTCCTGAACCCAGGAGTCGTCCTCCAGGATCATGGTGGCCACCTCCTCCTCCTCCTCCTGGTCGTCTTCCTCTTGAGGCAATGGGACCAAAGGGCTCAGGGGCCGGGTTACTCTCGGCACCTCCGCAGCCATCACCCACGTTCTTGGGGCAATGGCTCAGGCTTCTCGCCTTTCACTTCCGTCTTCCCCAGACAGGCTCTCCCTGACCACCAGGCTGCCAAGCACTGGCCCCAGGCCCGTTAATCCTGTGCCTCTGGCTACTCCCCTGGGCTTCACGGCTCCAGGCCTGTCTCCTTAAATGTCAACACGTAGCCCAGCTGAGAAATGAGAAAGAGAACCACAATCAATGAGTAAACCGTCCTCAAACAATCTAACTCAACAGCAGCCCTGGTCAGGCCACCAAGTGATTCTTACATCCGCAAATCAACCCAAGTTTCCTGTCTCTCTTAAAGGAAAATGGCCTATTCCTTAAGACCTGGCACTCTCTCCATGGCAACAGAAGAAAATCACAAACACAAAATATACTTTTCTTTCCAAAAGACCAAAGCATGAATAGCAGAAATTCAGAGCCCTCGCAAGGATCCAGGACTGAGTTATCCTGCCCTAATAAGTCAGTTTAGACTTACTGCAGAGTGAGTGACCTTGACCTAACATACAACTCAGTCACTCAACCTCACTGACCTCACCTAACAAGTAGGCATAACACCCACCCGTCTTAGGTTAGGGATACACCTTAAGGATCTGCAGCAATGAATCTGATGTCCTGGCACTTGGAGCCTCACTGGAAGGCAGGCAACATCTCAACTACATTATTACCATATTTTAAAGTATGAAGTTTTAGGAGTTCCCTGGTGGTGTAGTGGCTTAAGGCTTTGGCGTGGCGCTGTCAGCGCTGCGGCCTGGGTTCAATTCCCGGGCAGGGAGCTACCCACATACCAAAAAGCAAAAATAAATAAATAAATAAATAAAGTATGAAGTTTTTTTGTTTTGTTTTTTTTTTTGCTTTTTTTTGGTATGTGGGCAGCTCCCTGACTGGGAATCGAACCCAGGCCGCAGCGCTGACAGCGCCAGCGCCGAAGCCTTAAGCCACTACACCATCAGGGAACTCCCAGAAGTTTTAAAATATGTTCATGCTCTTCAATCCAGCCTTTGCCCCTTAGGAATTTACCTTTAAAAATAATCACTTTTGCAAAGAGACATTTATCTGAAAGGCACACAACCATAGCATTGTTTCTAACTGCAAAAATATGGACACAATAAAAATCCAGCAGCAGGAGGGCAAGAGTTAATAAATGATGGCACATCCCTAGAGTAAAATGTATTAAAAACTATGCTGATGTAATAATGGCTGCTTTGGGGGGGTGTATACTGACTCAGAAAGGGCTCAAAGGAGACTCTGGGGTGCTCAAGTGTTTTCTATCTTGATTTGACAATGGTTGCCCATATGAAAATTAACATCTGTACACTCCACTATAATTTAAGGTACTTTTAAAATGATGCTGACATAAATTGTTAATCATTAATGATTTAAGATAATTCTCATAACATGAAAATTATAAGTAAAAACAAAACCAGCAAGATATTAAAATCACAGACACGGGATGACCCCAATTCCCTTTAAAAACGAACACGTACGTAAGGGTGGGGGGGCAGGACGTGGACAGAAATTCCCTAAGATGTTGAGAGCAGTGAAATTACAAATTATTTAGACTATAAAAATAATGAAAAATTAGTTTTAAAAATCATTACTTTACCATAGAGTCCACAGAATCAGAACCCCCCCCTAAAAAGAAGGAAAAAAAGGGGAAAGGAAAAACTTTTCATAAAAAGCAAAACAGAAATGCTAGTGAGAAAACCGAAGCTCCCAATGCGCATTCACAGCGACTGGGAGGCAGACAGGGGTAAGAGAACTCTGACTTGGGAACCCTGGAAAACCGTTCCCAGTGAGCTAATGCTCCGTGTGAACCGGGGCAAGCCACGCCCCCTCCGAACTCAGTTTCCCCGTTTGTAAAATGACAAGGTGCGCGGGATGTCCTCCAGTGTGCTTCCAGTTTAAACCCCGAGCCTCCGGTTGGATGTGCAAGGAGCTCGCCACTGGGAGAGGAGTCCGGGTGCCTTAGCTGAGCGAACCCGCGCGTAAATGGGACCGCCCGGGCCGGTGGGCCGCGGGCCGCGCCCCCGACGCCCCTCCCCCAGCAGGCTGCCAGCACTGGCTCCAGGCCCGTTATTCCCGCGCCTCGGGCTGCGCCCCTGGGCCGCACGGCTCCAGGCCTGCCTCTCCGGGCTCACCTCTCCGGAGACCAGATCCTGCTCCGGCGGCGGCTCCGCGTGCAAAAGAACCCCCGGCACGGCACGACCCCTCCAGAGTCACTACGGCTCCGGCCCGAGGGGCACCGAGAACAATGGACGGGATATGCCCGCCCTGCGCCGCGCTCATTGGCCGCCGAGAACGGCCCCTGGAAACTCTGCTTTCCTATTGGCGACCGCAGCAAAGGAAGGCGGGAGGCTGGACCCAAGGCATTGTGGGAGATGTAGTCCTCACAGACCACCCAGGCTGCGGGCCTGGGAAAGGAGTTTGGGGTTGATAACCTGGGCAGTGCCCGAGGACCAGAGGCAAAAAAATCCGCGGACTGGCCGCCAGGACCCCAGTGTTGGCCAGAGCTGTGACCTGGAACAGATCATTTCCCTTCTGTAAGGCCCCCTTATATTTGTCTGTAAAAAGTGAAAGTTGGATGGATGAACTTGAAGGTCCTTTTCAGCTGTGAATGTGGCAATTGTTAGGACAATCGAGGGCCAAAACCAGTCCCCGAGCAGGAAAGGAATCTGCAGAGGAAAAAAGAGCCCGTCGCCCGAATCCGGGGCCCCTCCCCCAACTTGCAGGTACACGCACCTGGCTTCCGCACACACCTTTCTTTGTTTTGGCACGTGCGTCTGGGGAAAGCCCTGTCCCTCCTCTTCTGCCAGCAACTCCTCGTCTTCCGTCCACCTTTTCTCCTGGAGCCTGCCCCACCAGCAACTCCCAGGCAGAGGCACCGCCCCCAGCACACCTATTCAACTGGCGAGGGTGGGAGGTGGGCCTCAGTCGTGGGGCTCCCGCGCTTGGCACGCTTCAAGCAATGGCTGCCCCAACGTTGTTATCAGTTGTTATCACAACAGTTAAGAAACTACCTGGAAATCCAAGGGCGGAATACAAGAACGGAGAGAAGGATCCTCAGATGTGTCTGCGATAGAACAATTGTGTATACTTGTACAGAGCAACCCTGGGAGGCACACACAAATGACCACATTTGTTGTTTTATTTTTCATTCAAATTTCGTTTCACGGAATTTAATTTTCCTTTCATGAGTGCTTGGGAAATGTTTTATGTTTATTGGTGATTTTAATCTCGTTTTCTAGGAAACAGTGTTCATCTCTTCTTTCCATTTTTAAAATTGAATTTACCTGGAAGAACTCTTTGTATATTTAGGAAAATGGTTCCTTTGTCACAGAAGTTGATGGTATTTTTCTCAGTTTGCTGTTTGCTCTTTTGCTGTTTTCTTTTTTTAAACATAAAACTTTGACATTTTGATGACATCCAATGTGTGAAGCCTGTCTTTTTATAGCTTCTAAGTTTTGTGTTATTCTTCGAAAATTCTTGGCACCACTCCAGAGATTATTTGAATTTTACTCATGTTTCATTCATTATAACCTCTTTAATCCAAGTATAAAGATGTGAAGTGTGGTTCAGCTATTCAATCCTACATCCCTGGTAGCATCTCCTGAAGTGACCGCGTGCAAACAGCGCCACCGCCAGGCCAGCCTTAAGAAGGCCGCACTTCAGCGCCTGAATGCAGAATTCCCGGCCACCAACTCTCCCGGGTCAGCATTCCCTAGAATGCAAGATCTCCAAAATGATTGAGGACGAAATTCTTGGGGATGACCAGATTTCGTTTCTCCACTTTTCCATCCTCACTGGGGATGGAAATTTACACAAAAGGGCAAAGATCTGTTTGCTTGGTGTGGGGATACACCTGAAACTGTCCAGCAACCCAAGAGTTCATTTACCCCTGGTCCTATTCCAAGCCAACCTTTGACCACAAGAAAGTGGCACTATCTTGTCACAGAAGAATCCTGGACCAAGCCATTTCTGCCCTGTGCCCAGTTCTGTGGGAAGTTGGTCCTGGCCAATGTCAGCGATCCTAGGTTTAGAGATTGAGAGTAGGTCACATTTAAGACAAATTCCTGGCATGTCCCCAAGCCAGTGCCCTAAGACCAGCTTTAGGACAGCAAGCAGGCCTGGAAACAGCCCCATTCAGTGAGTAGGGCTGCTCCTGCACTGTGACTCCTTTCTCTGGGGTGACAGAGGTTTTGTTCCATCTGTGAGCGTTTTTGGTGAAAATCTTCAGAGAACTGCTCTGGCTAACTTACCGGGGACTTACTGAAAGAATTTGAGGTACTCACAGAGTACATGACAGCCGTTGGGACCCAAGAAACAGAGGAAGGCCCCGAGGACCACAGCAACAATCTCTTCGCAGGCAAGGTCCGGCCTGCCCACCCCATGAGCCCTGGTGTTGCTGCAGCCACACCTGAGTGCCTCTGCCTTCCTCTCAGGGTTCCAAACTGGTTGGCTGAGCGCAAACCACGTGCCCACCCACTGGACCCACCAGGGTTAAAGGGGACTGGATTTGGCTCCTAGGTTTCCTTGCTAAAACCACACGCAAAGGTAGCTTCTTCACTCTAGAGCCTGCAAGCCTATTAGGAGAAACTGGACAGGCAGAAACTACCCCGTCTTTAGATGCTCCCCAAGATATGATCCGCCTAAGGCCTCCAGGGGTTCTGATGGAGATGCTAAGAGTCGGGGTGGGCAGGACCTGCTTTCCATGACAGCTGGTCCCAGGCAGGGCCAATGTCCCTTGTGCAGAGGAGGCCCAGACATTGAGGCACACAGGGGCCTTTGGGCCCTGGGGATGCAGAAAGTAACTCCTCCCTCCCGAAGACTCCCAGCCTACTTCCTGAATGTCAGAGGAAGAAGGGACAGCCCTCTGGTGGGAGAACGGTGTGTCTTCGTTTTCTAGTTACGCTGCAGAGCCAGGGCCACCGGATGGGACTAGGAAACAGTTGTTTATGTGGCCAGTGCTGTGGGCTTTGTTTATGTGGACAGTGCTGTGGGCTGCTGTAAGACCCGCCGCAAGAGAAGCAGAAGACGTAGGCACGCCCAGATGAGGAGGCCAACTGGAGAAGGAAGTGTGATGTTCTGTCCAGAGAGGTGTCACCGAGCAATTGTGGAAGTGTCACATGCCCATGCCCGTGTAAGAAGCTATAGAGCAGGATTCTTTTCTTAGAAGGGAATTTTTTTTACTTCCCAAGGCCAGTGTCTTTTCCTGGTTTTTTCTTTTTCTTTCTTTCTTTCTTTTTCATGCATGGTTTGTATTTAGTGTGACGGAGGGAGGCCCTGTGGCCCTTGCGTTGGTCCCCAAGGGACGCTGGCTGTTCCCTTTCCCAGGGGTTCTGTGCTGGCCTGGGCTTCTCTAGCTCCTTAGTGCCAAGAAGTAGGAGAATAAATGGACAGCCTCCAGCCAGTTCCCACGCCCTCTTCTAAACTGCTCTATTCAAGGATATTTCTGGGAAGACACAGGGTGCTCTGGGCTGGACAGAGTGACTCAGGGGGGCAGCCCCAGTGTTAGGGTGCTGCTTGCCAAGACACAGAGGCACCAGTGGCCCAGGGATGGCATGAGACAGGGTGGGTTTGATTCACCAACTTTTTTTTTTTTTTTTTTTTTTAATGTGGGTAGCTCCCTGGCTGGGGAACGAACCCAGGCTGCAGTGCTGACAGTGCCGAAGCCTTAGCGACTGCACCACCAGGGGACTTCTGAGACAGGGTGGGTTTGAGAGGGGATTTAGCTCTGTAATCTCCAATTATTGCAAGTAAAATTATAAAGATAGCAAGGGGAGGAAAAATAAAAAAATTTAAATAGGTACACACACACACACACACACACACACACACACACACAATTCCTAGGCAGCTTAGTTCATAGGAAGAAAATTACCTCTAGAATAGTTGACTGTTTGAAAGACAAAAAAGATCTTATAATCATCAGTGAAAGCTTTTGCAATGCCTTTGGCATGAAAAGAGGCTCCAGACAAGTTCCCTAACCCGTTTGTCAAACCAGACTGCTGGTTCTAAGCTACCGCATTTTTTTCATGTATAAGACACCCCCATGTATAAGGTGATGCCTACTTTTCTAAACCAGCCTTAAGAAACCCTCTCAACCTATTATTCCTGTGTCTAAGACAACTCCCAATTTTTGGTAAAAAAATGTTAGGCAAAAGTATCATTTTATACATGGAAAGGTATGGTACTCCTCTACAAATCCTAAAGCCACTGACTATGAGATTCACTGACCCACATGGCTGGAGAGGTAGAGACATCCCCCAGGAAAGACATCCCCTTATGGGAAGAGTCCATGGCACCAAACACACACTATGGTGTGTTTGATTGGCTGCTCACATGTATGCATGCACACACACGTGCGGGCACACATGCGTGCATTTCTTTTTAAATGCTGAAACTCATGCAGTCAGAAATCAGGAAGAAAAATAAAGACAAATTTGGTTTTTTGTTTTTTGGTTTGTTTTTGGTATGTGGGTAGTTCCCTGGCTGGGAATCGAACCCAGGCCGCGGCATTGAGAGCACTGAAGCCTTAAGCCACTACACCATCAGGGAACTCCCCTGGCTGGGAATTGAACCCAGGCCGCGGCATTGAGAGCACTGAAGCCTTAAGCCACTACACCACCAGGGAACTCCCCCATCTGACTCTTTTATGCTCGGTGGGCATACGGACTTTGGATGACCATGGCTTATCGATGTAGGTTCATCGGCTGTAACTAGTGCACCACTTGGGTAAGGGATGTGGGTAATGGGAGATGCTGTGTGTGTGTAGGTGGGGTCAGGGGATTATTTCCTAATCTTTGTACCTTCTTTTTTCCTTTCTATTGTCAGGTCTATTGGGGTGACATTGATTAGCAAAAACCACATAGGTTCCAGGCAGACAATTCTTCTTCTTCTTTTTTTTTTTATTGACAGAGTTTGTGAAAGTACAGGATAGTTAAGAGTTTACTAGTGAAGAAAGTACACTCCAAGACACAGAGCAGGCTGCTCCAGGCATACAACTCTACAGTCCATCATCTATGTGTTGTGTTACGTACCTTCCTTTTAATTTTGCTGTGAATCTAAAACTGCTTTAAAAAAAAATAAAGCCTTCAAAGTAAAAATAATTAAAAATTTAAAAACCACAGTGACACACTATCCCATGAGAAAAGTAAGTATTTCTGTCAGAGCAAAACAAAACAAAACAAGGGGCTATATGCTTATTGTCAAAATTTGGGAAAACACAGAAGTCTTTAGAAAGATAACAGAAGTCCGTGTATAATCTCAGGGCTCACATATAAGCTCAATGAGCACTGTGGTGCTTTCCCTTTCATTCGTGTTCCTGTGCATACACACCTAGGAGAGTGGCCAAAATGAACCGTACCACAAAATCAGGCCTTTAAAGGTTTTTTCCAGAATGAATGAAACTCAAACTAGCTCAAATCTCTAAGTTAGCCGATAACTCCTTTTTGGAGATCCGCCTTCTCCTGGACTGCCCAGGACCCTGGGGGTTTACCTAACCACACAAAGCCGTGATGTGCACGCACACCTATGGGAGAAAAGCCCCAGGTATATCTGTCCCAAGCTCTGGACTGTGGCTGTTTCTGCGATTGCTCCTCACCACCACGGGGTGCCACTCTCTGCACGTTTAAATCATGGTGACACTGCAGGCCAGTCCTTCCGCCAAGTGTGGCCTGGTAAGTACCTGGGAGGGAAAATGCCACTCCTTCAGCCCTAGCTAATCCGGAGTCCTTTAGCAACTCCCAAGGACTCATTCTTAGTGTCCGTCAACCTCTCTCTGCCAAGCCTGCCCCCCAGCACTGTGTCAGGATCGGCTCAGATACACCCTTTCTAGAAAATCAGCACTTTCTCTTTCTTGCCCAGAGCTTTGCAGCTCTTGAAACAGACTGGGCTGTTCCACTTCCCTGCTGGACCCTCGAGCTACACATTCCACCTTGACCCCCACAGTGACTTCCAGTGGCTTTTCTGGGGATCTCCTACCTTCTCATCCTGTGCCTTTTCCCACAAAGGTTGGATACTGGTGTCCACCTTCCCAGACCAAGGGCCCAATTGCCTCTGGTGCTGGGGGTCAGGGGGACAGGGTGGGGACAGCTATTCAAAACAGGTAAATTCTATTTCACTCTCTTGGAGGAAGGGGACCTCTCTGGTGAGTCACACCCCAGGAAAAGACTTTCTAGCATTTTTTTAAGTAAAGCAATGAAAAAAAAAAATCAACCTGAAAAATGATAATATCTTTAGCAGAGAATCTGTTACATAGGAATATATTGCAGATACATTTCATATGGTTGCAAACATAACAGCTACAGGTTCATGTCATTTTTCATGGAATGTATCTGAGCACGGTCCCCTGTCATTATAAATTCTTCATAAACGTGATTTTTTTTTTTTTTTTTTTTTTTGTACGTGGGTAGCTTCCTGGCTGGGAATTGAACTCAGGCTGCAGCGTTGACAGCACCGAAGCCTTAGCCGCTACACCACCAGGGAACCCCCACTACATCTTTATGAAAAGTAATTAAAGTAATTTTTAAAAATCTCTGCTCATTAATAAATGAAAAAAATTAATTTGCCATTAATTACTGGTATGAATGAACAGTTTTAAATTTATGTTTCTGCTTCTAAAATGATCTGTTAGTAGCTTTCACCCATTTGTGTATTGGGCTCTTAATTTTTTAAATTGATTCTCGTGAGTCTTTCATTTATTGAAGATATTGATCTGTTGTCTCTTGCATTTGTTACAAATTCTTTTAGTGCAATGCTTATTTTAAATTTTTATTAATAATATTTTAATGTCTACACTTTTTAAATTTATAATTTTTAAGATTGATTTTTTAAATTGAGGCGAAAGTATATACAATGAAATGCACAGATCTTAAGTTTACATATTAACAAATATGTACACTGTAATGTACATGGATTGAATTTTTATATTAATATATTCAAATTTCTTGGTCTTCTCCAGTGGTCACTGTTAGGTGAAAGTAAAAGACTTTGAAAGGGACCCCCAAAAAATTTTCTGGGTATATTATCTGGAATACCCTTCCATGTTATCTTCTCTTGTTTTTGATCTATTTTACCCATCTGTAATTGTAGAAAACTGATATTAATTCTAATTATTCTTGTTCATAGAAATGAAAATTAGTTGTATCTGGAATGCAACTGATTATTGCCCTGTGGTTAAATACACTTGCCTCTATAAATTCTTTTTTATTAATAGCATTTCTTACCTGCCTACCTATGTGTATGCATAGTTCTTTGAATTCTATTCTGAATAGTTGTAGTGTCGTACTGATTCCCTGATTAATTAATTAGTTAAATAAAATCGTTGACATGTGTGCATTGTATATTTGCATGAAAGTCATGATTGTGTCCTCTTGAAACATTGCTCATACTCAAGACATGGGTTAATAGGTCATGGCCTGGATTCATTGTGAAAACTGTTTATTTTTGAAGGTCAAACTGAATTAATTTAAAAGGGCCAGGACAAGACTGACAGTTCATAATTATGAATCATCAAGAAACACTAGAATTGGGGTCTTTCTTTCCTACCTGGCCATGCTGTTGGTGGTTTAGACTCCATGCCCCAAGACCTGTCATCACTGTCTTCATCTCCTTTTCCTTCTGGCTAGCCGTGGCCGAATAAACCCTTTCTTTATAAAAAGGAAGGAAAGGAAAGTTAGAATTAGTTCTTGTGCTTAGAAAACATAAACAAACATTTTCATTTATGTTTCCAAATTTGGAATTAAAACAAGATGGAGTCTATACATGGTGTAGCTCTTCTGGATTTTATTTTTACCACCTCAGCTTCTCAAGGCCTTACAACTTGAGGAGACAGTGAGCTGTTGGGGACCTCCTGGAGGGCCAGCATTCGTTTCATTCATTCCTAGTAAATAAGTCCCTCTTTGACTCAAAACATTCGTGACATTAAGCAATTTCTCTAACGATGTGAAAGTCTGTGTGCATCGGGCAGGCCTCAAGGAAGAACAGGAGAGGGAAGGCTCTCCAGGCCGGGCAGAGGAGGCTGTGTAGCACGGTTCCATAGATGAGCTCTGCAAGGGCTGGGTGCCAGGCGCGACAGACACCGCCCGGGGTACCCCGCTGCTCCACGGTAGCCGGGTGAAGCCAGGAGGTTTGCATCTGCAGACCCCTCTCCGAGGGCACAGACGTTGGTCCCCGCCTTGCAGCTCCGGAGAGGCGGTTCGGGAATTGGGTTCAGCGCTCGTCACCGCTCAGAACTAGGCGTCGGGAGACTCTTGAAGTCATTCGAGGGCTTGCGCTGGACTACATTTCCCAGACGGCGCCGCGGTGATTGATCTCTCGCTCAGCCTCTGGATGGGGAAGACAGCGCGTCACTTAAGCGGAGAGCCAATGGCAAGAGGATGGGGGCGGGGTTTTCCGGCGGCCGGCGTTGGAGCGCGGAGTCCCCGCCTGTGTCTCTCCGCAGCCCTGTCGCGAACCCGGCTCGGGCTCCGGGAGGGACCACCTCGGCGTGGCGGGGCGGGTGCGGCTCGGCGTCTGGAGGCCTCTCCTTCCTGCGCGTCCCCGGCTGGGCCCCGTGGCGCTGAGTGAGCCCGAGGAGACAGCCGGGAGCCGAGGAAGGGGCTCCCCTGCAGCCCCCACGCTGCCTCCGCCGGGTCCCCGCGCTCGCCCCTCGGAGCCCGCGGCTCGCGGTTCTCTGTGCCGTCGCCGGGATGGCTCACCCTCGTACCCAATTCCTTGCTCCTCGGCGGGGGTCCCCGGGTCTCAGCTTAGCTCTGTGACCCCTCCGACCGCCGCACCCCATTCGGGCTGCGGCGCGGTGCGGGGGGAGAATGGGTGGTGGCCGTCCCCGTGCGGTCCTTGTCGCTATTAATAAACCCGGCGACAATCCGGGGCTCCTCGCAATGGCACTTCGGCACACCACCTGGCGCTCCAGGGCCTGTGAGGTCACCTGTGCAGGGGGCAGGAGGCAGGGTGGGAGCCGGTTCGTGTGTTCACAACTCAGCACAATTTTCACTGCCACATTAAACTGAACCCTATATGTGACCACTTTTTCTTATAAAATGGCAATTTCATATGGCTTTGGTGTGTGAAGGTCTTACACCAGAGCGAGGAAATGTATCCCTGCAGTGTGCAGGTCCTTAAACACTCAGTACTTTATGTCTGTAAACGGATAAATGTTTCCATGACGTGTGTGTGTGTGTGTGTGTGTGTGTGTGTGTGTGTGTGTATTCTAGGACTTCCAGGTGCTTTGACTGGTGAGACAGAAGATGTAAAAGAGTAAAACTTCCTTACTCCCATCTGGTCCATCCTCCAGTGAGACACAGAATTCTTTGTAGCAGGTACAGTGACTGCACTTGGGTTTTTATTTCTGTTGGAAACACTTTGCTGACTGCCCACCTACATTTCTTTGTGACTCGTCACGCCTTACAGCATATTACTGAATAAACCACTCATCCATCTTTCCCAAAATAATTTTTCCGTGATGCTGCTGTCAGTTTTGTTCGTGTCTTCATGAGAGTTTTCAGGTCCCAAGTCTTTTGTTTTGTGCTTATCCCCACTGAATTTCACTTAATTTTACAGCTTACCTGTTTTTTTCTTTTTAATCCATGTCTTTGAAGTCCCATTTCTGACTCCATTAAACCTTGAAACAGAATGGTACCCGGGACAGTTCCCTTTGGGCTTCTGCTTGGTCCCTCACTTGAAGTTGATACCAAACCTACAAGCCACAGAAAGTCAGCTGTCCCTCAACAAGTTAGTGCGTCCAAAGACAGGGTTCTGCCGATGTGTCTGGGGGTCCAGGCCTCTCTTAGCGATGGGAAAGTTGGCCAAGGCAAGGATTACGTAAAAACAGAATCAGGAAAGCAAACCGTCTATGGTTGACAGAATTGACCTCAGAGCAATTCTGGCCAGGGCCTTTTTGTTTGAGTATCCTGGTGGCCTTGGTGGCTGTCTGTTGGTTTGCAGACCATGGTGAGGATATCCAAAGAGCTACTACTGATGCATCTTGCAGTCTCTTGCTTTAGGACCTGGTGACCCTCCATGATGTGGCTGGGGACTTCAGGGAAGAGTGGTTTACCTGGGCACTGCTTAGAGAAGCCTCTTCAGGGATACCACCCCACCCACTTAGAAGAATGGCCTCTCCAAGGGTAAGGCTGCTCCCCTCCTTTAGCTTCAGGAC
Source organism: Lyroderma lyra (assembly GCA_004026885.1). Classification (NCBI taxonomy): domain Eukaryota; kingdom Metazoa; phylum Chordata; class Mammalia; order Chiroptera; family Megadermatidae; genus Lyroderma; species Lyroderma lyra. The sequence continues at coordinate 9,713 of PVJL010000978.1, read as the reverse complement.
AGATGTTCTGAGAGGGCCCAGATCTGAGTGGTCTCTGGGGAGATTGGTCCCCCAGAGCTTCAAACCACTGTGAGGGTATCCGTTGCCTCCCTAACAGGAAAAGAAGGATTTCCATCTTTACAGCATTTTATGGTTTGCAGATGCCTTTTATTGTCCTGTTAATATTTCACCAGAACCCTTTGATATATTGTTTTCCCCCCTCTTCCAGCTCAGGACACTGAGACTCTAAGTGCCAGAGGTGAAAGTTGTCGTGGGAAACGGGGAGTCTATGTACACAAGTAATACCCGGAGAGTATGCAGCCATGTGATAGGACAAAGGGAGGCGTTCGTGGCTGGACTTTCCCGGGACAGCCCTCAGGTACTCATTGAAGAGAGAGACGAGCAAAACGAAAACAAAAGTCACCCATCCTGTCACTGAAGAGTTACTTCCATGTGTATATAATTAAAAGCATGATACCTCAGCATATACATAAAATTTAAAAATAAGCATATATTTACTTAGGAAATAAAAGAAAACATTGGGGGCCTACTGTACATTTAGTTCTACATTCCACTTCCTTATACATTGTGTTGTGAATATATTTCAACAACAAATATATTTCTGTACTCTACTTAAAATGACCACTTAGTATTTGGTTGTATGAATACAGTAATTCACATTAAACTGAACCCTGTATGTGACCATTTCTTCTTATAAAATGGCAATTTCATATGGCTCCAGTATAATTATCCCTTTGTTGTGGGACAGTTAGGCCATTTCCAAATGTTTCCCAGTATTGTGATGAACATCTCTTAGCTAATTGTCTTTTTTAAGTCTTGTTTGTTGAAGTGTGGTTAGTTAATAATTAGTAATATATCTTTTGCACAATTTTTGGTTTTTTTGCTTTTTTCATCTCCTTAAAATTTCCAGAATTAGAATTGCTGGATCAAAAAATAAGTACATTTCTAAGGTATGTGATAGTTTGCCTTTCAAAAGGATTGAATCAGTTTATTTCTTCTACCATCATGGTGGATATGATAAGAGTCTGAGTTAAATAGTAGTGATAGCTAACACGTATTGACGACTCACCACTTGACCCTGTAACTCTATTAGGTAGGTCTTCTCGTGACCCCTGATTTATTTTGTAGACACTGAGACACAGATAGTCTCAGTGACTTTCCTGCAGTCACACAGTTGGTAGGAGGCAGGGTTAGGATTCAGACTCACACAGTATGCCTAAATGTGTCATATTTTTAATTCAAATGTCTTTGATTAATAGTAAGGTAAAAGACTTTTATATATTTATAGGCTGATTTTTTTTTTCTTTTATGAATTGCCTACTTATCTCTTTTGTCCATTTCTTTTTTTTTTTTTTTTTTTTTCGGTATGTGGGTAGCTCCCTGACCGGGAATCGAACCCGGGCCACAGCACTGACAGTGCCAGTGCTGAAGCCCCAAGCCACTACACAATCAGGGGACTCCCCATTTCTTTTTCTTTTTTTTCTTTTTTTGCAAATGTTTGTCTTTTTCTCATGTATTGACAGCTGCTTTGTGGGAAAAATGGAAAGCCCAGCCTTAGAGTTAACTTCCTTGATTTTTTCTAATGGTGAGGTCATGGAGGCTTTGCTTCTGAGGAAGGTATTTCTCCACACAGGTGTGGCCTTTTTTGCCTTCAAAGATGAGTTATTGCACTTACTCCAGCGTTTCTTTGATTGAAGTCTAATATATGTATACACACACACACACACACACACACACACACACATATATACACACACTTGTACGTATGTATGTATGTGTATTTTATTTATTTATTTATTTTTCATGGTGAAGTCTTCCAAATATTTTTTTTTCTTTAAATTCATTTTTATTGTTAGACTTATTGGGGTGACATCTGTTAGCAAGGATGACATAGGTTTCAGGCATACAATTCTACGTATTTTATTTTATTTTATTTTATTTTATTTGCTTTTTGGTATGTGGGTAGCTCCCTGACTGGGAATCGAACCCAGGCCGCAGCACTGACAGCGCCAACACCGAAGCCTTAAGCCACTACACCATCAGGGAACTCCCTCTACGTATTTTATTTTATTGGGAGGAAAAGGGCTTTTTGCCCTCCACCTCGTAGGGAGATCACCCCCTTTTATCCCTTTAGCATGGCTGCCCTTTTAATGAAACCAGACACATTGGAGTTTCTCTGGGTGTTCTCTTCTACCTGGGGCTTTGATTTTGGCCAGACCATGTGCGATGGGCTCAGATGAACATCCTCTGTTCATCTTCCTGTATAGGCCATCTAGACCAGATGGAACCTTCCAGCTGATGCAGAAAGAAGATCCCAGGGCCCTTCCATGTCAAGGTTTTGAGACAAGGAAAACCCTAAGGGAAAGTCACACAGGTCAGATGTGTTCTTTGGTGGGAGGAGAATTTGGAACCCTGTCCTAGAAGTTTGTTCTTACTATTAGAAGCTTAAATCTGACCTCTTGGACAGTCAGCACTTGACGGAGTGAGGTCTCTTTTTGAGTAAGCATTTCACGTTTCTTTTGAGTAGTCCATCTTTGAAAGGAGTTTCCCAGTTTTGACAATATGTGGCACATTCTTTTTTTTTTTTTTTTTTTTTTTTGCTTTTTGGTATGTGGGTAGCTCCCTGACTGGGAATCGAACCCAGGCCGCAGCGCTGACAGCACCAGCGCTGAAGCCTTAAGCCACTACACCACCAGGGAACTCCCCATGTGGCATATTCTTGAAGGATATAAAGGTCTCCCCAAGATTCATCTGACCATTCCAAAATGAAGAGGGTTTAGGAGTTGATGTTTTCCATTAGCTCGATGAATTTCGATAAATTGTTCACAAAGTGAAAAGCAAAGTAGTCACACTCGTGAACCCTGTTGCAAAAGCACTGATAACTGATGACTTATTCTCTCTCACTTCCATGAATTTTTCAGACTTTGAGAAACAGGCGGAAAATCTCAATCGGGACGTTTCCGAAGCAGCAGAACCATGTGGACCGTCCTCGGCAAGGGCCAAGAGAGATACTCCTCGTACTCCTAGTTGGGGAGGAAGCTGGGAGAGGGCCCTTGAATTAAAGGGACAACATGGAAGCCCGGCAGGAGAGGGCCACCTGGAGCCCTGCCCACAGGACAAGGACTTAAATGGCCTCCTGCATGGGTATGTGGGAAGGAAGGCTGTGTGTACAGAATGTGGGAAAAGCTTTCACCAGAGCTCCTACCTCATCAGACACCTGAGAACCCACACGGGTGAGAGGCCCTACCCGTGCCTCCAGTGTCAGAAGAGCTTTAGTCGCAGCTCGAACTTCATCACCCATCAGAGGACCCACTTGGGGGTGAAGCCTTACCCTCCACAGTGAGGACTGTGGGGAGCGTTTCAGCCAGAGCTCCAATCTGCTGAAGCACCAACGACGCACACGGGGGAACGGGCCTTTCGGTGCCCGGAGTGCGGGAAGGGCTTTCGAGACAGTTCTCGTTTCGTAGCTCCCATGGGTACGCACTCAGGAGAAAGGCCTTTCAGTTGCCCTTAAGGTCACCAGAGTTTCAGCCAGAGCTCGCATCTGCCCACGCACCAGAGGACGCACACGGGCGAGAGGCCCTTTCGGTACAACAGCTGAGGGAAGGGGTTCGCCGCCAGCTGGGCCCTCCTCAAGCACCAGCGGATTCACACGGGGGACAGGCCCTTTCGATGTCCCGAATGTGCCAAAACCTTCAACCAGCGCTCCCACGTCCTGACGCACCAGAGGACACACACAGGAGAAGAACCTTTTCGCTGTAGTAGCTGCGACAAGAGCTTCCGTCAGAAAGCACACGTCTACGCCATCAGAGCACTCACTTCTTTAGCAAATAACCTTCAGGGGTTCTGCGGCTCCCTTCCAAATTTCCGTTCCTGCCGTCTCTCTTTTTCTGTGTTTTCATGGTGAGGATAGGCCTACAGCGTGCAAATAACGTTCTTTCGGTGTTTTTGCCCCTGAGGCAGGGAAATGCGAGGTTAGTGGTCAATGCCCGGTTACTCAAAGAGAAGTGAGATGAACGTGACCTAGAGATCGCATAGTATAGTGCCTGGCACAAAGTAGGTGCTCAGTAAGTAAATGGTCACATTATCAGAGTAACAGTTACTGTCTGTGATCCTATATAAAGCCCTCAATATAGCGTCTGGCCTTTAAAAGACGCTCACTACCAGGTTGGTTGCTCATAGTGGCTTATGACTCAGTCAGGAATTTATTAGTGCAGACCTGCCAGCCCAGGACTTGCAAGAAATTAAGTTGGTACAAAAAGATTTGGGGTGTGGACACACAGCTTTAATAAAACCGCAAACCCTCTCCCAGCCCAGGGCTAGGCAGGCGTGACTCACCAGCTGTCTCACTGCCATGAGGGGGCAGAATTATCCTAGAGGAAGTGGGCAGGGTCTGAGGTGCGCCCACTGGAGGTTTGCTGTCATCCACAGAGGAAATATCTGGTGACAAACAAGCCAGAGGGACCAGGACTGACACTGTGGAGGCAAAATTCCTGAGAATGTTAAGTGATATTACAGGGCTCTTTCCGGGCCTTCAGCTGAAGCACACAGCACTTGGGCTCCAAATTGGCTGGGTCACTGCCCCTTTAGTTTTAAGTTAATGCAGCTTTCTGATTCTTTTAGGGTCATTCATTTGACCCACTAGTACATGTCTGTGTTTAATTGAAATACCCGGAGCGACAGCAGTCTGTGGGAAAGAACACTGACTTCACTGGGAAGGTGAGGTGTTTGAGTGCTGGCTCTGACCCTTCATTTGGCCGGACTCGCGCCTTCTCTCAGCCCCTGTCTTCCGTCCCCGACGAGGTGGCTGTGAGGGTCTGATACACATGTGTGCAGAGGCACGCGAGCATGTCAGCACTTGGTTGGGAAACGATAAAGTGAAATCTCTCTCAAGCTTAATATTACAGTGTCTTTGCTATGTCTGTTTTTCCCAAGGAACTCTGGCTCATAGTTCTCCAGATGTCCCCTTTTCTGAGGGACTTCTGTTTTTGCCTGTTGAAAACCTAAGGCCTGGAAATGCCACACGATTCATTAGAGGTCACATAGTTAACAGAAGAGCCAGACTTTGCCTGCAGGACTCTCCTTGAGCAACACAGAAAGGCCAGCTCTGAGATTTCTCCTAGACACTGCAGGACTAGAGGACGCATCTTACACCCATCAAAGCAGCCTGAACTTGGAAATGATGGGGGCGGTGTAGCCTCAGTTCCCCAGAGCTTTATAGGACCCCGGGCTGGGGGGTGGTTGATATTCCCGGAGGAAGAGTGGACAGGTCAGGGCAGATGCAAAGGTTTACAGGGGTTAAGGGGGATGTTGGAGTTTTAACATTCTGGAGCAGGGGGTCCAACCTCATGGCTTCCCTGGGCCACACCGGAAGAAGAAGAATTGTCTTGAGCCACACATCCAATACACTCACACTGACGATAGCTGGTGAGCAAAATAAAATAAAATAAAATAAGGTCCGTGCGTAATTTTCATTCTGTTCTGTGAAAGTACGAATCTGTGTAGGGCCGCGTGTAATGCCGTCCTGGGCCGCAGCTCGGACAAGTTTGCTCCAGACAGAAAAGTGGTTGCCTGAAGGCTTTTTCTCTCAGGCCTTCCTGTGTTAATACAGACTAATGTGTTGCATCAGCCTCAGAACCCTAGTCCGTCCTCTTCCATTGTACAGAATGCCACCTGAGTGCTTTAACTCACGGGGAACGGGACTCCGCCGATCACCTACGCTCTTCCTTTGCCCAGGAGTGTGGTGGTCCTCCAAATGGGAGCCCAGACCAGTAGCATTAGCACCCGGGAACATGTTAGAAGTGCGAATCCGAGCTCCCCAAGCTTAAATCAGAAACTCTAGAGGTACTAATTCATGCGAACTCCCGGGATACTGGCTCTCTGTGGGTGGGAGTGCTTGGGCCCAGGCTAGGATGTGGAATGAGATCGTAAGGAGCTGAGTGCGATATCCTTCACGAGAGACCTCCTGAGAATGGCGCACTGGGTTCATGGCAGGTGTCCTGGAAGAGGATCCCACAAGAGGGAGCCAGTTAGAGGACAAGGAGGGACACAAGCTACATTATTAGCAGAAGCAGGCACGACCCTAACCCCAGCCGGGAATGTGATGTGTGCTCAGTGCCTGTAGCGGCCCCTGGATTTAGGAGGCAGGCTGTGGAAGCAGTGCAGAACCGGGGATCAGAAGACCCAGCTTCTAGTTTTGGTGTAGTTATTCACTAGCCAACTGTCTTCGGACAGGCCAGCTGATCACACTAGGTTTCAGCCTACCTGTTAAATCAGAGAAAGAGCCTTCTGTCTCCAACACATGACACATTCTTTCCCTGGCACCTAAAATGATGCCTGGCACATAGTAGGTGCTCAGGAAATGTTCACTGGGTCAGTGAATGAATGCGTGCTCACCAATAAGAAACTCATGTTGGGAAACTAGCAGCACGAGGGAAAGCCAGACAGTTGAATGAAGGTCACACCACGAAGGCTCTTAGTCATCAAACTGGGGAGTTTGGATAATATTCCCCGGGGGATGGGGTGTCACTAATAGTTTTCCGGTAAAGAGGCATGATCATCACTTGAGGAAGTTCAATTTGGCAGTTACATGGAAGTCACAAAAACTGAAGCCAGTCAGGCAATCCATGATACAAAGGGCCCAGCACGGCGCCTGGCCCACTGTAAGTCTCCAGTAAGTGATGGCCGTCCCCACGCACCATGGCGAGCGCTATGAGATACCAGAACACAAAGGCAAGAAGAGATCATTCAGTCTTTCTACCTCCAAGTAAGTCCTCCCAGACCCCACTGTCACACTCCTTCCCTTCTTCTTTTTGTCAGACTTCCACTAATGTGTAGTTATTGTCGGAGCCGTCATTTCTAGGCTCTTGTAATTGCATATACTTCTAGAACTTGACTCTCAGAGGACTCTTACTTGCCATGTCTGAAGGCCTCTTGTGAGTCTTCTTCCCATTCAACAACCACTTATGTCCTTTTTGATGCCGCTGACACACGCTCCTTGTGGAATTTCTCTTTTCCCTGAGTGGATACAAGGTGGTTCTACATCTCTGACTCTTGGTCAAGTACCTTCTTCAGCTCCTCATCTTCCCCGCACACGTGCCTCAGCCCCCGCCCCCCACATTCTCCTTCAGCTGCTTCCTGTCTTCCTTCTTTCCTGCTCTGCACACGAATCGTAGGATTGCAACCATCATGTGGTATCTCAGAACACGGGTCTAGCTCAGACTCTCTCCTGAACTTCATCCCTCCAAGTCCAGCTGCTCTGGTGAACCCTCCCCACGGATGACCTGTTGCTTCCCAAACCCACAACCTCCAAGTGACAGTCATCATCTTCTCCCAAAGCATCTTTCCTTCTGCAAATGACGCCGGCGTTTCCCCTGCGTGCCCTTAGCAGAAACCTCCTGGTCAGCTTGGGTTTCTCTTTATCCCTGGTTTCCTGTATCCCGCTGGTGCCAAGTCACGTAGCCTCTGCCTCCATACGGTCTCTCTCTCTCTCTTTAAATTGTAGAAGCAACACGTACTTCCTGTAAATTATAAAAAAAAAAAAATACAGAAGTGGCCCAAGTACAGAAAATGGAAATGCCTGTCCCTTGTCCATTCCCCGCCCCCTCCCCCACCACTGTCACCCCCCCAGACCTCAACTCTGTGACAGCTGGCAGGCTGAGACTGGCATAGCCCTTCTTGTCCAGCCCTACTGTCATCACCTGAACTACAGGGGTGATTTTCCCTCGGGTCTCCTTGACTTTTCCTGTTAAGTCCACTCAACAAACATTTATGGCCACACAGCGAGTCCTCACTAGACCCCTGCGGGCACAAAGACAAATAGGACAGGCAAAGAGGGTTGCATTTAAGAGCCGTTGGGCCTTGGGCAACTTACGTACTGCCTGTGACCCTACTTCCTTATCTGTAGAACTAGAGTAACCCCAGCACCCCCTACGGGGGGTTGGGTGAGGACTAATGAGATGATACGTATAAAACTTTGTACAGTGACAACAATGACCACGATAATCTTTGTCTTGGGAGAGTTTTGAAAAATAGGGATTATTTACGTGAAGAAAGGTGGGAAAATATTTTTGGAAATGGGGAGGCAAGCAGTTTAACTGAACTTAAAATGTTGAGGTGAAGAGTTGGGAGGTGGAAGGCTAAGAACGTGGACTTTGTCCTCTATGAATATTTCTCGAAGTGTGAGCCAAGGCCACCTGCATTAATAGCTGGTTCAATACGCCGGTTTTATGGCCTCACCTCTGTCCAAGTTGGTGTATTCACACTGTGGAAAAATTACAAATTGCAGTTATGTGCACCAACATGGATCCGCCTCCATTGAGTGCACACATTAAGACAGAGAAAAATACCTATGCAATAAAGATAAAAATAGCCAAAGCTGAACACTGGATTACTTGAGCAAGAAGAACCCAATACACACTGCAAAGGATTTATCAAATTCGGGGTAGAGGTTAACTGAAATGGGGAAGAAGAATGCTGAGTTTCTATTTCTTCATCTGGGTGTTCAGCACACAGCGTTCTTACAAATTATTCTTGAAATCAATATGCATCATGTATATACTTTTTATTGGCAAGATATTTCACGAGAAAAGAAAGTCGAAAAAGGAAATAGGAAAACAGAACCCTCTTCCAAAGACTGCCCTTGTCCACTTACATCTCATAACGTGAGTGACACTACGAAAAAAACGGACCATCCAAGGGCCTGGGCCCCTGGCATCCGTTCTATCTCAGGGACACACTCCCAGGTCTTTGTTTTCCGTCAGTGAGAAAACAAACCCTCCCCTTACGAAGCACAGAGAAATATCCAGAAGGTGACAGTCCACCCAAGTGTGGCCCTCCCGCCGGAATGCAGGATGCCCTCTCCACATTAACAATGCTCTTGAAAACACCTTTTCTCCCCTTCTCTCTGAAAAAAAACCAGTTTGCACACTTTAGCTGAGCTCCGCAGGGTGTGAGCCCTTTTACGCCCCTTGTTATTTGCGGCCAAATCATTTTCTGGCCAATTGTACCGGTTTACAATGCTGCACCACACCCTCAGGCCTGACAAACACAGTTTTGCTCATGGAAGAGAGAGGATTCGTCCATACGGTCTTCGTTGGCACGTCTCTGATTAGCAGTGAGACGGAGCTTTCGTAATGGGAGCGTCTTTCCTGTATTTCTTCTGATTTATTTATTCTTACTTTTTGGTCCTTTGTGCATAGAGTGTAGAATCAGAATAATAACACTTGGCTATTTGGCTGTAAGGAAGTCACTTTATTTCCTGGTCCCTTCCTTTCCCCTCACTGTTTTGTTTTGTTTTGTTTTGACGTTTTTTAGTTCATAAGAAAACAGGTTTATTTTAGAATTATCGGGAAATACAATACAGTTTTTGGTATTTTGTCTCTAACAAAAAATACAAATACATCACCTACACCTCCTAAGCTGTGTCCTCATCTATGGTCAACGTCAGAACACTTGTCTCTCCTTGGTCACGGAATGTGCTGGGTACGTGGAAGTCCTTCACGACGCGCAGGGGTTACCGAAAAGCAGGTGGCAGCCCTTCCGACGCGAGGACCTTCCTCTGCCCGAGAGAAGGACGCCGCCCGCTCCCTGGACGCGGCCTGCCCTGTCCGCTGTGAGTCCTTCTCTCCCGAAGGGCTTCCGGCCCCAGTTCTGGCCGCTGACGGGACGGGTCTCCGCTCTCCTTCTAAACACTCCCTCTGTCTAAGGTACAC
>PVJL010000977.1:219558-314466 GCA_004026885.1 Lyroderma lyra | reverse complement strand
TCTCTCCCCTCCCCCAAACTGCACAGCTCCGAATAGTCAGCAGGGATCGCGTCCCCCGTGGTCCGTCTCTGCTCCCTTCCCTCTCCCCGACTCGCCCCTTTCTCGCCAGCCTTCAGGTTTACTTGCGATTTGTGGATTTCTCAGCAGCCGGTTTGTCACTCAGGGTCCGCTTTCTTGGCTCCTGGACGGCTGTTCAATTGTGTTTTCTGGGAGAGGCTTTAGGAACCTCCTCTCCAGTCGCCATCTTGTCTTCTTCTCACATGATTATATTCTTTATGTTTTTTATTTAATCTTATTTTTGGAGATGGCAATTAACATCTATATGTCAGAAACAAATGGTTGTTTGTTAACCTCTACTTGCATGTACACAAACAGCTATTTTCTAAACAATGCTAATATTTTATTTCTGGTGATAAACAAATAAACAAAATTTTAAAGATTATTTAATATTATCTGTGAGAGAAAAATTCTATCTTGGTCTTGTATATAACCTGGCTCCAGAACTTCTGGCCTTTCCCACCTTTTTCTATTAACATTCAGAATGTGTTTCTTTATATTTTTGTAAATATAAAGAAACACTAAAGAAACAATAAAGTATTAAAATTCTTCTACTTCTTTCCCCCCTCACAAAATAACTGTTTCTTGGTTAATATTTTAAAATGTCCACATTAAATAGACACATGTATGTTTACATGTATCTTATATACCTATATGCATGTGTACATGTGTTCACATACGTATTCTGGGATATATCTATATATATATGCCAGACACCTTACCCAGTTGTTTGTATAGTGCTGCCAATGTAAGCACATAGTGGCAAGTTCATGAATTTAATTGTCAGATTTTGGGTATGATGACAGCTCTGAAGGCCATTCCAGAAAGAGTTCCCAAATTGCTATGAAGGGTGGCCTCAGTGCTGGCCTAGGTGCATATCTTCCCAAGGGGAGTACTTCAAAGGTGACCATAGTGATTTTCAGCGATGAGGTATGTAGTATTTCTTTTTAGAATGAATTGACAAAATTCATTGTCTCACCTTGTGTGTGTGTGTGTGTGTGTGTGTGTAAAATGAGAAAGAGAAATAAAGAGAAATATTTCAGTCTTTTCTCCCACATAGCAGTCAAAATAATCTTCTAAATAAAAAAACCAAATTCTACCACTGCCTTTAAGTGGGTTTCTGCTGCATTTGAATCTTATTATAGCCCTCAACCTTATTATCCTCCCATTCCATCCGTAAAGGATGAATGACTATTATGGGTTGCTTTCTGGTTTTCAAACATAAGAAAACTTTATCTGTATTGGTTTTCTGATTAAAATGATCTTTTTTCAAGTCATTGCTTGGTTCACTTATTCTCGTACTTGAGGTATCAACTCAGTTGCTACCTTCTCAGAACCCATTTCTGAAACTATAGATGTTTTTTTTTTTTAATTTATTTCATCTAAAGCAGCTTTTCTGGCTTCCTATCACATTACTTTAAATATTTTTTTCACAGTAATGTAATTACTTGAGTTCTTATTTTTATTATTTATTCTTTGATTTTTTTTTTAACAATATAATTGTAGAGACATTGTTAGAGTTGCCTATATCACCACCTATCTTGGCATGCATTAGATGCTCAATAAATATTTGATGAGTGAATAAATTATGAAGTAAATAAATAAGTTTTTGACTCACATTATCATGAGACAACTTGTTTTTTCCATGAAAAATAAATCATGTGAACAGTCCTATGTCATCACATAAAAAGCTCCCTGATTTCTGTTTGCTGTACTATAGTCAGAATGTGAACATTTATCATTAAATTAAGTATATTCCTATTAATGGATGTTTAGGGTATTTTTAATTTCTTACTTTGAGACACTGCCCTGAAATATACAGCTTTGTATTTGTATTTGAATATATTTAAGTGACCTTTTCTGTATGGTAACTTTATAAATGTGAAAAAGTATTGTCAAAGAATTTTAAATATTTATAGATACATTCAAATTTATCTTAATAATTGTATCAAAAATGTGATGAATATGAGATTTTATGGTGCTAACAAATCAGCCTGCCAGTTTCATCGGTGCTGGTAAATGACATGAGACCCTTGGTTCAGACAGAAGGACTATGCTATTCACGTCACAATAGGCAACATAATGTTCACGTTCATGTTCATGTTGGTTTACCTTGTCCTCTCCCCCAAGCCCATAGAAGCAATGCAAACTGGCCTATATAAATTCTACACAAGAAATGGATAACTGAGATTAGGAAAGCCCAATCTTTTAAAGGACCTACAGCAAACCTACACAACCCTTGAGCTAGAAGACATTGCTTTTATTATCCAAGACAGGAAACAAATCTGTCCTCTTCTACAGAGCAGACATTATATTTTCCAAGGCACTTCGCTCTGAAAACATCCTTGAAAAAATTATCTGAAATGAAAGCTATAACTACCTCTTTTCACATAATTTACAAAAATGCAAGAGACCCATGGAGAATTGTTTCTCACAATGCTGCATCAGTTTACACATTTACTAACAAAAAACATCTAATACTGTGAGTAAGTGAATAAAACCAGGCATGAGATGAGTTGACTAGCACTTGTTACTGTCTACCCAGGCAAATAAAGAGAAAATTTAGGATGTTGAGTAATGGATTTGGTTGAAGTATGTAATCAATCTGGATATTTCCCCCGCAAATGAAGTATGAATAATTGCTTGTAGGAGTTTTATGGCATAGAAATGGCATAATTATATCATTTTGTAGGCCACTGGTCAGAGTTCAGCCAAAGGGCTTCCACTAATTATAAGGGAGACTATGAAATACAGTCTAATCAGGTTTCCATGGGTAATAGAAAACAGAATTTGCTGAACTTATGGTTGTCTGTGCCTCGGAGAGCCTCAAACCCATATGAAGTTTCCACATACTCCTTACATCTAAGGTTTTGAATATCAAAGCTAATCTCAGTTCTCACTTCCAGCACTAGAACCTCTCCAAAGTGCTCATTGTAAGCTGTGAGGATATATGTGCCACCAACAGAGAAATGATGAAAAAGAAAAAATAAATTTTTCAAGTAGTAAAAGATGCACAATGACCTAAGTCTTTGTCGTTCACTTAATTTTAAGGTTTTTCTGAACTTGCCAATATTAATTGAAAATTAATTATAATACCAAAGAGAAATAGAAGATATTGCAAGACAGGGTTATTTTGAACCAGACATTTCACCCTAAGTCTTTCCTCCTAAAGACTACTAAAGGAAATAAAAATGGGGCTCCATACGTCAGATTTGAACTCTCTTTTATTAATAGGTGTCCATCTACAGGTAATGTTTAATTGCCTGGTCACTTCTGTGTCTTCTTTGTAATTGAAGATATTTTCTCCCTCTGCCTATTGACTATTAGAGATCTTTTTTTTATCATCAAGTTCTAAACTTTTTGCCATCTTTTCTGGGAGGGCACAATAATTTCTTAATTATGTTTAATATTTTCATTATTTTCTGTAAACATACTCTTGGTTAGCTAGAGATGCTGTAACAAAATGTAGACTATGTAGTTTAAACAAGAGACATTTATTTTTCATAGTTCCAAATGCTGAAATTTCAAAATTAGGGTGCCAAAATCTGTCAGGTTCTGGAGAGGAGCCTATTCCTGGATTGCAGATGGCTTCTGTCTTACTGTGTCTTGCTGAGAGAAGGCTGTTTTCTCTAACTTTTCTTATAGAAACACTAATTTCAACATGGAATAGGGCTCCACCATTATTACCTCATCTAAAATTTATTACTTTCCAGTCATCCCACAACCTAATACCATCACATTGGGCATTGGGTCTTCAAAATATGTTAATCAGTTTATAAGATATTAATGTTTGTATGTAATGGACTAGTGGCATGAATAAGACATATGAATTGACTTGAAAATAACTAATCATGTCTCTAATTGCTTCTTGTCTGCTGTCTCAGATATTCCTTCACTCCATTTAATGTGTTACAGAACCTTGATTGAGTGCGGAATAGCCAGGACACTGATCCTTGGTTACCTGTGGTAACCAAGTCTGGTGCTTTGAGAGAGTTAGATTTTCTTTCATATCACACATGACCTGCTGCACCACATGGTCAAAAAAATGTTACATAGAGTTTATATAATTAGAAGCAAAACCTCAGGCAAAGAATCAAGGGTAACTGATCTGAATTCAGTTCCCCAGGACCCTTGTGTAGCAGCTGTGTGAGTCGAAATAATTCTGTTTGTTGTTGTTGTTGTTGTTGTTAGTGGTGGTGGTGGTAGTGGTGTTTTTACTCTTCTATTAAAAATATGGTTTGAATAAACCCTAAGATCACTTTAAACTAAGATGTAATGATGCAATAAATATGGCTTATGTTTTTATTGTTAATAAATATTTACAGTACATAGAAGCAAAATTATTGATCAGGACACTATAGAGAGTAAAAATAAATTTTAAAGCATTATAAAATAATTTAAGATAATTTTATATCGATGTGTAGTTGCTTCTGATACCCTTTACAAATAGATTTGCTCTTCACGGTGCTGTATCACCAGCCACAAACCACATTTACCAATCAAGTATAATTCATTAAAAATAAAAAGAATAGAAAAACCCACTCCCAGCATTCCATAGAGGTCTTTCCTTCGTGGATGTTGGAGTTAGGCAGAAATGCATTTCAGATATCCACCCAGTTACCACACACCAAATTTTTAATGTCTCTAAAACATATTTTCTTTTTTAATATTCTAGAGTTTAAAGAATTCAACTGGAGAGTCAGTTTCAATGAATAATTATGCTAATAATTGTAGAATTAGAGCTGTTATAAATGCTAAAATATCTTTTAACATTGAGCCCCAACTTACATTGGCAAGGTAACAAAAGCTTTGGAAGTAATTTTGGAGCTCTGACATAAGAATAAAGAAGACAGTGTACCAGGCTAAAAAATCATACACTTACAGGTCCAGGAAAGTATGAAATGCTTCAAGGATACAAGAGAAACTGCAGCAAGCAAAAAAAGACAAGGTGGAGGATAAGGTTGGAGGAGTAGTTACAGTTAAAATCAGGTAAAGTAATAATATAATTATCACCCAAACATGTCACATCTGAGCATAAATGAAAATTACATTAATAATTATGCCAGAACAGCAAGCATAAATCAAACCAGTCCTTAAAAATAAAAGACTTGGAGAAAGACAACACTAGTAGTAAATTATTGCAGAAACTAGATAAAATATAAAATGCTAGAAGAGTTGAAATTTTACAAATAAATTCCTTAAGATTTTAGTGTGTGTGTTGGTGGAAGAAAGTAGGTATAGGTAAGCTCTTTTTCTCTTTGGCAGGGAACCTGTCTTGCTTCTAGCAGGGAATAGATAAAATATCTTTGTGGTGAAGCCTAGTTAATGTGTGAGTTTTTTCATTTAAGTAGAATAAACATTAAGCATTAACATTGGTATACCAGTGAAGACTTAAAATCAATATTTTTATATTTGTTAATTTTGTTTTATGAAATATTTGTCCAAAAATATAAATAACGGACCCCCCATATGTTTTAGATGTTTAAAATCAATTTTAACATTCACAGTCAAAATTGATCATTTCGGAGGCAAAGATAGCTTCAGTATTTATTTATCTCACCTGTTTTGCTCATCAGCTTTTACTTAAAACTTAGCTACAACTTGAGAATTGGAAAGAAAAAGTAAGTAAAAATGAGATAAGGCAGAAGGAGAAGAATGTAAAGTGAAGGAAGTAAAGACTGAAGGATTCCTCTGTATACATCACTGTTTACCTTCATATTTCTGCAAAAAAAGGTAAGCTAAAATCAAACCAAAGTCAACTCATACTGCCCTTTTGTGCTTGACTTCTAGAAGGTAATCAGAAGGCTCCCATGATAGTGCACTGCATAGATTGACATTTATTCTAAAGTTAGGACTCAAATTATGAAAGGGAAATTTTAAATAGGTTTGCAAAAAAATAAACATGCATATTAGTAAAATTGAATACCTTTCATAAGTAGAAATAGCAACAAAAATACACTTATTTCAAATAATTTTTATATTAAATATTGAGTTTTGTTATTAGTTTCTCTCTCTCTCTTTCTCTCTCTCTTCCTCACTATCTTCATTTGTGCCCCTTTCTCTTTTATTCCCCACAATCATTCACACACAGGGTTAGCCTTCAATCCAAAGTGAAAAAAGGACAAAAAACTACTTTGACCTCTTTAATTTTCTTTTCTGACCAAAACTCTCAGGCCTGGTTGGCTGCCCTTGCCAGGACCTAGTCATTTTTGAGGCCATTGGACAAACTTGGAGTCCAGTATGGTCCATTCCTTGCCTTATCAGAGTGGTCATTTTTTAATTGCATAATGCCATTCACCAAAAGAGAACTAATTGAGAAAATATGTTGTACTAAGGTGTGAATAACTATGTCATGTGCTTCCCTACCACATCCACTGTTCATCAGAGAAATGTACATTTTTTTTAAATCTATGGAGTAAAGTAAAGCAAAAAAGTAATTTCAAGTGTCAAATGTCCAATACCAGACACTGTGAAATTCAGTGGGAAATTTATATACAGATTTGTGTTTATATACATATATTTAATACAAAAAAGGAGAAAGAGGAAGAGAGAAAGAGATTTCATAAAGTAATATGGTACATAAAATACTAATTCATTGCGTGTTTACTGCTTTGGGACCAATCTGGACAAGCCACCATAGAAATGCTAGTGGGTAAAACAAAAGTGTTCTTTATCTCAAGGTGAATACAGTCTCTCAAGTGTGAGATCTATTATATGAACAAATAAACAGGTACTCATTTTTATAAATAATAAATGAAGGGTTCTGAGAATTAAAATAAGGGTAGTGCAGTAAAGTTACACTAGACACAGTGGTAAGAAATGGCTTGTCTTATAAGATGTTAAGGTGAAACCTGTGGGTAAGAAGGAATCACCATATCAATTTGAGACAGTCATGCTGATATTCATGTTAGCATAGTTTTTTCCAATATATTTGTGTGTGTGTGTGTGTGTGTGTGTGTGTGCGTGTTGCAGTTTAGAACAATTTTTCATATTTTGAATTCTTTTGTTTGCTCCACTCAGCACATCAAAAGGAATTTCTCATAAGTTATTTTTTAATAAATCTTTATAGTTGTTGTTTGGTAAATTTCATAGAACTCTTTCTAATTTACCAAACCACTTAGGAAATCTGTTTCTATTGTTCCATTTTTAAAAATACCACTTTGGAAAATGTCCTAGTTTGTAAATATACTCTAGATCATACTCTAGTATAGTTTTTTAGAGTGGGAATTACTGGATAAAGAATTCGAACATATGATATCTGGTACACATTGCTATTAACTATAGGTGAGTGATTATCTTAGGATATTCTTAATAATATTATTATGATTTCTAAATTTCTCTATTTAAAAATTAACATAAAATTCTGCATTTTGATTTGTATCAGTTTAATGTCTTTGAGTATTTACTAACCCTTGATTCCAACTAAAATATCTTTGTAGCAGATGTTTGCCAAGGGACTGGCCTAAGAAATACAAACAGAATTTATGGCTATGGCTCAATCTTATGTAGCAAATCCTTGGAACTTGAACTTTCCCAAATCTGTTCCACTGGCTCCAAGAGTTAAACAAAGGTTTTCATTTGGGGTGACATTCTGGACTCTCTTAATCTTTTATGACATATCTTGGGAACTTTAGAAAATTTGTTTCTCCACATGCGTGTGAGAGATACTTTTAGGACTATGACATGTTTCAGAGGGAGTAGGGATAAGGAGCAATATGGATAGACATGAGTGTTGACTCATACATGTACCTCTAGCTCTCACAAGTTTATGAGCTCTTTCTCTTCTCTGAAGAAAATCACCTTCCACATTTAGTTCTTGCCTGAAAACTGGAATTAGAGTCATTTCCAACCAAAAGTCCATAGAAACTTACATGTGGCATTCTTTTAGAAGATTAATTATCAATTCCACTGTCTCCTATAGAATCAAAATGGTTTAGAATCTGAAATTCTAAAATCTGCACTTCAAAATACTCCCAGTCCAGGCTGATGTGTGCACCTGCTTAAGAACTATTGATATAAAATTGTCCTGTTTACTCTTAAAGCTAAAGTATTTTCAGCTCAAGCATCATCTGGGTATCCACTCTCAGCCTCAAATCAATTGTTTTTTCTTATAGCTCTTGAAATCCTATATAAACAGATGCCCAGCAGACCAAATGCACTATCATTCTATACAACCCTTAACTTACAATTGTACACAGTTTACTGTCTCAGGTAATCTCCCTTTCCATACACAAATTAAAGAAGTTGGTGGGGGGGGGGGGCAGTAGTAATCATCAAGAAGAAGATAGACAGTAAAGTTCAAAAATATTTTTTAGCCCAATTATCTGAATAATTAATACAAATTTGAACTAGGATATAATTTTAATCATCCTTAATTAAAAATACAGGTTATCAAAATTA
This sequence comes from Lyroderma lyra, assembly GCA_004026885.1. NCBI lineage: Eukaryota > Metazoa > Chordata > Mammalia > Chiroptera > Megadermatidae > Lyroderma > Lyroderma lyra. The sequence goes on along the minus strand of PVJL010000977.1, from coordinate 306,009 downwards.
ATTCAACTCTGATGTTAAAAAGTACAGGAAAATCAACACAACCCCAAAAGACATGATGAATGCTACCAAAGTAACTTATTTGTATTCCCAATAATAGCTTTTTCTTTAACTCAACACCTCCCTTGGGAGGAAAAAACAGGAAGTTTATTAGATGGTACATAACATATTACCTTTTATGAAATGCCTGTTGTATAAATTTTACTGAAACATTTAGCTGTTACCTTTGATCAATGCTGAATATCAAAAAGGATTTCATATTGACCCTGTGGGTGTATTTGTTTACTTATTAACATGCCAAGGGAGCAGTTTTAAATCTTTCTGGAAGACACATGAAATGGTGAAAGGCATTATTTGAGACACCAAGTAAATAGAAAACCAACACTTGAGCCCTAAACAAAAAGGAGGCTAGTATTAACAATTAATATAAAAGATCTTTAAAAAAATTGTTTCCAGCTTTCCAGCAAATACCTTTTACCATGTGAGATGTATCTCTTTGTTTTATTTCAAACAGTGTTACTTGTTCAAAAGGAGAGTTCCTCTGTGGTGACCAGTAACCTGGTGTTCCAGCTGTATGTGACCACTTATGGCTGAACATTCAGGACAAAGTCCAGAGACTTCATGCAGCATTTTTAACCCTTCCTGTCTGGCCCCACCTTCTATTAGCCTCCTTATTCTTTACCTTCCTTATATAAATACTTTTGTATCTCTCATTTGTAACAATCTGAATTTTATATGACAACTTGTATATTTTCATTTTCTTCCTTTGCATTTTTTTTCTATGCAGGATTTAAAGCAAGCTTGTCCAACCCATGGCTTACAGGCTGCACGCAGCCCAGGATGGTTTTGAATGCAACACAACACAAATTCATAAAATTTCTTAAAACATTATGAGAATTTTTTGTGACCTTTTCATTTACTTTTAGCTCATCAGCTATCATTAGTGTTAGTGTATTTTGTGTGTGGCCCAATACAATTCTTCTTCCAATGTGGCCCAGGGAAGCTAAAAAATTCGACACCCTTAATTTAAAGCAAGTCAAGGTATATACTATCCAAAGGGTCATCTTAACAACTTGGCTATAAGCTGCCCTCCCCACCATTGAAACTGTTTGTCACTTATTTTATATGCTCTGATTTACCCTATATTGTGCACTGTGTTACATTGTTAAGAGATTTTCAAAAATCTAAGCTTTAAATCTCTCATCTTGATTATTGTCTTTATTTTTGTATTTCATCTTTACAATGCTGCTTCATCTTCTCCAGAATCTGAGCAAATACATTTTGTGTATATAAGAGGTGTCAACCTTTGAAAAGATTGTAACAATATTCATAACAAAATCATAGTAATTACCATTTTGCTGTGCATCTACTAAGTGCCAGACACTTTGCTAAGAAGGTTGTATATGTTGTTTCATTTAATAACCACAAATGTTCTTTAAATATCATTTCCACTTTCTCCAGGAAAGGAGCATCTGTATAAATAACAGCTTTTACACAGAAGACACTCTCAACTTGGTAAGAAACTGATATGAAAGATTTCTGAAACCAAAACAAACAAAGATAAAAAGAGGCACATAACTTTGTGCCTAATGGCCCATTCTTCCCTCTTTTATTTCATGTTCATAAATTTGCATATATATAACCAATTGAAACTTATTACATGCTAGGGTCTGAGATTAAACAGAGAAAGAAGACAACAAAGGTGAGATTAGTTCTCTCATAAGACCCACACTTAGTGGTTTGTCTTTTTTGACATGTAATCATAATAAAATACAGTAAAAAAAATATTTGATACTTGCTTCTATTTCACAAGTTGTTTATAAAGAGCACATGAATTATAAAGAAAGTACTATATGAATATAAGCTGTTGTTGAAATCCCCTGACATACATATTTGGGTAACACCTTGGGAATTTACCAGACCCAGGCAAGAAAAAAAGGCTGACTCATGTAAAGAAACTTCCCCAACCATTTCTTTTTCCAACACCTGTTCCAGTAAAGATAGTCACCTTGTCCTGAAGGGGACTTTAAGACATGCTTGCTTTTGTGTGACGTCTGACACTATGCCCTCCACCTTACCTTGCTTGAAAAAAATCTGACTCTTAATATTCAGCTCCGTTCTTCCAGGGACCTTCACTGCTTTCAGCCCCTGTTTCATTTTAGATGTCCCTATTCTGTTTTCTGCCTCAGCTCAATCATTCTGTGTGGTATTTACCCATATGTTTTCCTCACTTGACTAAATTTCTTAAAAGAAAAGCTTTTAACTTATTCAACACTAAGTCTCCTTCACAATGGCCTGGTGATATCAGTCATTCAGGAAAGGTTGTTGAAAAATGCATGAATGTTTTACCTAACTCTTTTATTCTAATGTTTTGACATCTGACTTACTGACCATGAGGAGACTGAGCCTCCTAAGGTTAGTCTAGCTAATTCCTTAGAGATAGTAAACAAGTAAGTATTGAGTGTGCCTTTCATACGCAAACTACTCAATTCAGAACCCACATCCCAACTTCCTTTTTAATTGAGTTCTTACACCCTAAGACACTATCCTTCCACCTGCGGTAATCACCCCAAGGCTAGAAACCAGACAACTACACTCAGCCTCTACACCCCAGAGGCTGCTGAAATTATTCCAACTAGCCTGTTTTGAGCCTGTTTACTCTTCCTCACCTACTTCTTCCTGCAGAAAATGCAATAAAAATTTTTACCCACATTTTTTTCTATCTTTTTCCACCTCTTCATCAACTCTGGTGCTTCTCTGTGTGGCCCTGCATGGCATGGTGGGCTCCCTTTTCTTGGGAACTGTGTCTAACAAACTATCTTTTTAATGACAGCCACTTCCTCATCTGTTGGCCTCACCATACCTGAATCATCATCATCATCATCATCATCATCATCATCATCAAATTTTAATGAAGTCTACATAATAACACAATGAGAAAATGAATGGTTACTGAGGACTTACTGAACCTAGCAAACATACCTGAATTGAGGTAGTTGTCTCCTCTTGGTTCAAATCAGTTCTGAAATGTTTTCTTGAAACAAACACCATGCTTGACATAAGAGGTTCAGAGGTAAACTAAAACTAATCCCTGCCCTCAAGTTTCTGACAATCCAGGAAAGGAGTTTACATACCTACCTACTTAAGGATGCTGGTAGAGGCCATTGTTGGTTTGTAAACTGGCCCAATATGCAGAGGGCAAGGAAAGACAAAAATATAAGGCATACCTTTCTGGTAGGTGGTAGATTTAATAAGTAATGAAACTTGTATAAGGCTTTCTTTATGCGGTCATAAGAAGGATAGGTCTTTTTTATTTTTTGCTTTGTGGGTAGCTCCCTGACTGGGAATCAAACCCAGGCTGCAGCACTGACAGTGCCAACGCCGAAGCCTTAAGCCACTACACCATCAGGGAACTCCCTGGATAGGTCTTCTTGATGCAGGTAGTTAGAGACAGGGCAAGAGTTGGAAGATGAGACAGGCAGTTAGACACAAGGAAAGAATTAATAAAAACAAGCTCAAGACAGTTAACAAGAACCAAGTTTAGCTGAACTTGGCAAGCTGCAAAATCAAAGTTAGCAGGACTACTCCTGCCTTTTCTTAAAACAGCAGCCCTGACCTTGGGACACAAGCTTATCTGAGCTTGGCCAGCTGCAAGGACAAATTAAATCTCCACCCAGACCCCACCTCCCAACACATCCTAAAACTCCTTACTGCCTCACATGTACAGCATGACCAACTTGTCTGATGTGCCTATACAGTAAGGAAAGATGACAGAATTACCCTTATCTCACAGGTGCTAAGTGAAGAAGTTCTTCACCTAGATGAGACAGGGCTCTCCCACAGGCCAAAGAAAACAAAAGGCGTCAGCATTGAGCCCTGGAGCTTTTCACCCACTTGCCTGCTCAAGCCCACTCATATCTCTTAGAAGTGTACTTTTCCTTTCAATAAACTTTCTCTTTGTTTCACCTTATTTTCCTTTTAATAAGCTGCCTCTCTGTTTCACCTTCACATTTTGGTGTGTGTCTCATTTAATTCTTTGCTCAATTTACCAAGAACCCAGATCCTGCACTGGGAAGAGCCCCATTTTCCAGTAATGGTCTCAACTGCCATCCAGAATTTTAGGGTTTATATAAAAGTCTTCACTGGGTTCAGTCATGAATTCATTTCAGATAGTCCCAATAACACCTTGCTATCTTCAATATTATGTCTTTGGCACAGTTCCCACTGTAGAAACAGTAGGCAGAGCATATATTGCAAAGACAGAGGAGAATGTAATCAATGTCCAACTGCCAGAGTCTAGCTTGAGGGTCAATTGGAAGTCACATTCTCATTTTACCTCTTCCAATGTCTCTGCATTCATAATTCTCCACTGAATCACAAGTCCTTGAGCCATCTTAAGAAGAAAAATGTGTCAAATCTGCCTGTGAGACCAAGGCTACAAGGCAAGAGGAGAGAAATAGAGGCAAGAGGGAAGAATTAGAGACAAGAAGAAAGGTAGACACTGCAGTTGAGAGTTACTATCTTGGCTCATTAAATAAAACTTCCCATCTTTGTTACGCTTTTAGTTTGTATGCTAGAAAAAATATTCATTGCCAAATATTAACTTCTGTGACATTTTTCTCTTCTTATACTAAAATTGCATTTCATTTGTTTCTTAATTTATTCATTCATTTGGTTAATTTTATCTGAGCATTTACTATGCATGAAGTTCAATGTTAAGCTACAGTGTATGATTCCTAGAGAAACAAACATGGAAGAAAGTAAAATTTGATAAAACAAATATGTTCAAGGACTGGAGGAGGAGAAAGAAAAGATTACTGATGAAGACATGAAATTCTTCTAAAGAGGAAATAATCCCTCAGATGGTTCATGAAGAATTGTAAATATTTTCTAGACAAACTTTTTAGTGAAGAGCTTTCTGGAGAGACATGAGCATTCCCAGATGCTGCAAACACGCTGGCCACCAATAGGAATTGATAAAACTCTTATCCAAGCATTTTTATCATTTCTAATCATAAGACAAAGTGCTTTTTCTGGCATTGTTTTGATAAGTACTATTAAAACTATTGCAAAAATAATTTATGTTTATGTTGTTCTTAATTTTTTATTAATAATAAATTCAGGTTAAGTAGCATTGTTATTAATATTGGTAAATATTTCAATTGAAAGAACAGATGTCAGTGAATTTTTTAAATGAGTTCAGTTACATTTAATTGCAATGTTGATGAGAGAAAACTTAATGAAAACCAACAGATGGTCTATTTAATTTTGCTTTCAGCAATAAAACATGTGCCAAATGTGAGACACACAAGGACTTGACAGGGCTGTTACTGGAAGCCTTTAATTACAACTATTTGCACTCCTGGGTCTGCTGAAATTGCTAAAATAACACTGAAACTCTAATATTGGTCAAGCCAGAATTTAAATAATACTCATTCTGTGCTATTTTTTGTGGAAACTTACTTTTAAATAACCTCTTTAAACAGTTTTTGAGCAGGTATTATTGGGTTATTTGTTTTGTTATATTTTCTTCAAAGAAATGGAGTAAACAGCTTAGATGAGCTCAGATGGTCCCACTTCCACATATCAACACATTTAGTCTGGATTATTGAATAGTGTCTCCAAGGTCAAGTAGAGGTTGGGAGCTCTTTATTATTAGGGTTGATTCAATCACAAAATTCAATTGAGGCACACTGTTGAAGCAGTAACTAAGTAATTAATAATAATAGTTACAATAAAAACTTCTCTGTTATGAACCTTGGTAAGCACTTGGCAAATATTATGACTATTTCTCACAACATCTGGAAGAAAGAAGATGAGAACATTGAGGCCTAGAAGTGTTCAGTGTTAGGCTTATGTCAAACAGCTTGCAAGTGGTAACCTAAACAGATTAAGCAGAGTAAAAGCAAGATAGACCAGTCAGTTAAGGCAGGATATCATTTCATAAGAAAGAGGAAGATGAAGTCAAGGAGGAGAAAGAGGAAGAGGAGGAGAAGAGAAGGAGAAAGGGGAAGGAGTTGTTGAAGTCCAAGTAGAATGTACACAAAAAAAGAAAATCCCTATTTAAATTATATTAGAAAGATGATATCAGAAAATGTTCAGTATCTGATTTCTCCATCTGCACTTTCATTGGGCTACCTTTACCTTACAAGTGGCCAGAGTCTGGGAAAAGTGGTGCTGGTCCATAGCATGCCTGTGGGTAGAGATGGGCGGAAAAAAAAAAGAGCCTAGAATACAATGTGTATATGGGTGGCTTAAAAAATGGTTTGTCTGTCAGGTGAAAATGCCTCAGCTGTCCAAGAGTCCAGATGACCACCCACTGGCTCATTGGAAACCCTCAGAATAGGAATACTTGCAGGTGACATTATTATACTGAAAAGATTACATTAGTGGTTTTAAAGCACATGGGATAAAAGAAACCTCTCTCTATGAGCCTCACAAAAAATAAGAAAATAGTTCTTCCTTTCCTGACCCGCTGTGATAGGCTCCAGCTCTAAATGAACCACCGAATTGATAAGGAAGACTAAAAAGAAAGTGATCTATTTTTTGTTAGAGCTACAAAGTATTTTTTTAATTACATTATTTGCTGCACTACGTAAGAGTAGTATATATGGCTGAGAGAAAGTATAAAGCCTTTATTATCTACACATTATAAACCAAGTAACCTTAAACAAAATAATAATTTTTAAAAATTACCATTTTGAAATGAAAAATACCATTAAAAAAATCCCAAGATTAATGAAAATTTTAAGGTAAAAGTATAGATTTGTTCATTTAGTTATGCTCCCCCAAAGTACACTAAAGCCTTAGCAAAGCAGGAATAGATTGCTCTATATCCCAACATTTAGGCTAAATGGAATTTAGAAAAAAATTTGTAGTCTTAAGACTGCTTATAATTAGTAGGATTGCTATTAATAAAGAGGAGGAGAAGGAAAAAACTGGAAAATTATTACATAAATGAACATAATCTAATAAAAATTAATATATATACTTAAAATTAATAAAATAACAAACAATATATTAAAAAGAAAGTGTTCATAAAATTGAGATCTTTCTAGAAGAGGAAAATGTCTATGACTTTCTCACAATTCTGATCAAAATACAAACTATTTTAAAATACGTAATTTCAAGAACAAGAAAGTCCCATAAGCATAAAAAAGTAATGGCCATAAAAGAGAATATGCTCAGTTTATAAAAAGTAAATTGTTACTTTGATGAAGACATAAATTTTTAACAATTTATTTCATAAAAAACATTAATAGGTTATAAAGCTATATGAGGGCAAGCTAATAAATTTTGCCTCCACTGTAATATTTTTTGTTACATTAAACATATTTGGATATACTGGTTCTGTGTAATAACATTGCATCTCCCCTCCATCATTCTTGGCCTTGCATAGACAGATGCTTACATTTTTTATCCAGTGCATATTGAAATAGAAGAGTGTTCAGACAGCATGCTGTTTTTGACTTCTTAAGAGTGGAAAATGTTTCTCTAATTTTTAGAAATTTTTTGAAAAAAAAAGATCAGGACTTCTTAAAGATTGTTACAGGTGATGAAACTTGGGTCTATCATTATAACCTAGAGAACAAAAGGCAATCTATGGAATATTGCCATAAAGGTTCATCTTCCCAGATGAGGCCTGAGTTTTACATATTTTTGGCTGAAGTGATCCTTTATGGTGGTGTTACATAAATTGGTTTTTGTTGTCAGGGTTATAATAATGGACCCAAGTTTCATCACCTATAATAATTTTCTTTAAGAAGTCCTCCCTCATCATTTTTTCCAAAATTTCAAAAATGTTGGAGAAAGTATTTTTGCTCTTAAGAATTTAATAACAGCATGCTATTTAAACCAAATTTTTGAACACTCTTCTATTTTGATGTGCACTGGGTGAAAATTGTAAGCATCTGTGTATACAAGGTCAAAACTGATGAAGGGGAGATGTCATGTGACTACACAGAGCTGGTTATATTCAGATGTGTCTAATGAATTAAAACAAAAAATATTACAGTGGAGGCAAAGCTTATCAGTCTCCTTTGTACCATTTCAAATGTATAAAATACAGAAGATTTTAAGAAATGTTAATTCCATGATTACTATTTCAAGATTAAGCAAATTTATCAATATAACTTAAATCAACATATTGAAGAGGAAAGGACAGAATATATGATTATATCATCATTTTATAAAAAAACATGCATAAAACTCAAGTAAGTAGAAAGACATAACATGTTCCTGGGTTTGAAGACTTTATTAAAAGTCTTAATATTAATTACAGAAATGACAATTCTACCCCAAGCGATATGTCATCTTACTCTAATGACAATTAGAATTTCAATTTTTTAAACTGGAAAATATCTTGAAAAGTGTGTAGAAAAAATAAATTTATGAGAATCTTCTACAAAAATTTGAAATCTGATAGTGGCAGATAATTTGCTTGTTAGGGTTTTGAATCAGCACAAAAGTATTGTAATAATAACATTAACACAGGAATAGATGGATCAATGAATAAAACAAATCATACTCTTATAAAATAAAACATAATTAAAAATCAATATATAACATAATGTTATAACTAAAAGCATTGTTTTTTTTTTAATGTGACATCAAAATAATTGCCTCTCCATCAGCTAAACCAAACATTTTTTGTAACTTGCCAGAACATAGGTATTTTCATCACTGTAGTCCACACAGCCTCTTTTGTTAAGTACTCTGTCATTTTAGTAAAAAAAAGAGGACATAGGCCATGTATGAACAAGTGTGCCTAGGTACAGTCCAAAACATTTTTAAATTTGAAAATGGGCAGTGAACAAGATTTGTCTTATGGTCTATAGTTTGCTAACTTCTAAACTAGATACATTTGATCAAATGCTCTATCTCATAAAATATAATTAAAGATGGCTGAAAATGTAATGCAAGAAAATAAAAACAAAAATATTAATCCTAATAATATTAAAAGGAGAAAAGTTCTATCATCTTGAGTAACAAGGTCTTCTTGAATAAGATGAAGAAGCTAGATAGTAGAAATGGAATGACTCACATATTTAAAAAGTAGAAGAAACTGTAAAAAAGTAAAAATAAATCAAACTACAGCCTATGAAAAACTATTTGCAACAAAATATGGCAGGAAAAGAAAGATAATGGAATCTACTAAATAAAGGGTTCTTTACATTAATAAGTAAAATATAATTAATTGATTTATCTGTAGAGGATATAAGCAGGCAATTTTTGAAAAAAAAAATCTCTGCCTGAAAACTATGTAATCCTTGCTAACAGATGTCACCCCAATAAGTCTAACAATAAAAATGAATTAAAAAAAAAAAAAAAAAGAAAAAAAAAATCTCAAAATACTCATTATATTTAAAAGTGGGCTCTTCATATGTGAAGTCTAGTTTTTCTCCTCTCAAAACCCAACAATGGCTCCCATTTCATTCAAAATGAACAAGACCTTGAAATGTTTTTATGTCTTGAAATTTTCTTCCATTAATCTTCATTTTGCTCATTACTCTCCAATCACAGTGATCCTTTTTCAGGTTCTTGGAAGCACAGTCACACTCCTAAATAGGGCCTTTACACTGATGTATCTTTTACTTTGAAAGCTCTTCTTCAAGGTTTCTGTATTTTCTCACTTCAATCCCATGGACTCTAATGTCTTAATGAGAGGCCTACATGTAAGCATTTTATGTAAAATTTCATACCTTTCCAACTCACACGGAGAAACAGACTCTCTCTCTCTCTCCTATCTCCTCTGAACCTCACTCTACATTTTTTCTATAATATTATTTTTAACTTACTATACAATTTATTTTCTGAATCATTTGTCTCCTCTCTAAGAACGTATGCTTTATAATAGCAGTAATGTTTGTCTGCTTGATCACTGATTTATTCAAATCTTCTAGAACAGAGTCGGTAACATGTAATGAGATAGTAACATATGCTTAATAAATGGCTAGAGAATGGGTAGCATTTGTTGATTACAAGATTAAAGTCTCCCAGTTGGGCAGATTTCAAGCAACCAAATTAAAACATCACTTAAAATGGAACTGGAAAAAGTTATGCCTAATCAACTGTCAAGAGGCAATATAACCCTGTTCCATCACACCATTAAGAATACAGTAGGTGGGAGTTCCCTAGTGGCATAGTGGCCTAAGGCTTCAGCGCTGTCAGTGCTGTGGCCTGGGTTTGTTTCCCAGCCAGGGAACTACCCACATACCAAAAAACAAACAAACAAACAAAAAAAGAATACAGTAGGTACTCAGTAAATTCTTGATGAATGAACTGTTAAATCTCACTAGTAATTGTGAAAATGCAAATTAAAATAAGATACAATTTCTACAATCAAATTGACTAAACCATCTCACATTTAGACACTAATTCTGTATAAATACAAAATGACAGTACCCAAAAGAGGTATGTATCCAAATATACATATTGCAGGACTGTTTGTAATGGCAAAAACTACAAATAATCTAAGTACCCTATTTATAGAAAAAGTGTCAATCAATTATAGGACATCCACATTACAAAATGTTCTACAGCCATTGTAATAATGAGTTATATATTTCACCTGGAAAGCTGTTCATGATATAGTTTAAGTGAAAAATATAAATTGCAGAGCAAAAAGTATAAAATCTAATTTTGATTAAAAGATATTAAGAAAATAAATTTAAATGTTTTATTTTCAACATCACAAAATATGTATAAAACTCAATTTAGAATTACATATAAAAGAAATTTTTATGAATCTTCATATTCTTCTAGTCTATGTTCTATAAAATTAAGAATACCTTAAATAAGTCTTCTAAAACACCCTAATAAAATGCTTTCATATCTATTAAAAATTTTATTTGTAAAATTTCTTTTTCAGCAAAATTGAATTACCTTCAAATTATGCTCATTGAATTACTTCAAATTATGTTTTAAACATCCTGTTTCCTACATTGTCATTCTTAGCTCTCTTTCCACTATATTACCTGCATTGCTTCAAATATCTAGGCTTCAGTTTATAACACCAAAAATCTGCCAACAAAATAGACTTTGACTTGAGACAAACATAGCTCCAACTACCCACTGTAACTCAAAAATATGATTTAAAACATATCTAAATGAAATTGGAAAGAGGTATAATTAATAATAATACAGTTGCCACTTTTGAGACCTCATATTTATGGGTAAACAAATTGATGCAAAGGTCAAAACTTAATGAGTTCAGTAAGTGTGTAAATCAGAAAATCAATGTGGCTTTAACTTGCTATGTGAGTATTGAATGGTTTAAGAAAAAATGAACACTAGATATTGCAAATTCTGTAACATCACAGGGCAATGAAAAGCCATAAATAGAATTTATAAATTCTATGAAGTATAATTTAAGGAGTGAAATGCTATGGGTTATACCTTTAAAAGATAATTTTGACTTCTTTGTAAAGAATCAGTTTCAGAGGAGCAAAATAGTGGAAGAAAGTCCCATTAGGAATTGGTTGCAGTAATACCCAAAAAGATGATGTTGGTTTGGAAAAGGGTAAAAGTAAGAATGAATAGTAGATAGATGTCAGATATACCATAGAGCACTTAGCATGTTTAGTGATGGAACAAATATAGCGGTAAGAAAAAGAGGAATCAAGAATGACTCCTACATTTTACTATATTATTACCAATGTCTTTGGGTATTCTGATAGAGAAAGGGAATCCAGATGCAGAGAGTAAAAATGTTGTCCGACTTTTAACAAAAATTAATGGAGAAAATCCAAAGTGATAGGGAAAAAAGTAGTTTAGAGACAAAACACACAGGAGAATGGAATGTTTCAAAAAGGGGGTTGTTGATTGCATTAAATAATGCTCAGAGATTATGGAAGACAAACATAAAATAATGGCCAGTGGATTTAGCCAGAAAGAAGTTAAGAGTTCTCCTGGCCCTGCAGTTAGACTAGAATAGTGAGAATATAAACCAAACAAAATAAAAAATAGAGAATATAACTAAGTAAAGAAAACAGTGAATGTAGCTACTGTTTTGAAAAGATTTGTTGAAAAGAAAAGCAGAGTAATGAGGTACTAGGTAAAGGGGCATACTGAATCACTAAAGGGTTTATTGAAAATTACATTATACTGGTATTTATTTTTACATTAATGGTAATGATCTACAGAGAAGAAATGAAACATATGGGAGAAAGAGGAAATATGAAGGAGCAAAATCCTTGAGTGTGGAAGAACTAAATCAAGTTACAGTTAGAGGTGTTGGCCCTCTAGTTCCAGGAGCAAGCTCAGAGGTTTAAGTATAAATGCAAGAAATTTAGACTTAGTTGGGCTTCTCAATTGGAAATGTCTTTTCTCACTGAGGTGTGAGGCAAGGTCTCAAGTTGAGAATAGAAATGGTAGAGAAAAGATAAGTGGTGAGGAATCATTTTGGAAAAAAGAAAATCAAATTCTTATAACAGAGAAGTGTATCTCAGATTAAAACAATTTGACAGTTTTAATTATTAATGGAAGTTCAATTAGCCAGTATTCGTTTGCTTTTCTGTAGGCACATTTTGCTCTCTGGGCACTGTAAGAAAGATATATAATTATCTCCACTTTACAGTTGAGGGATTCAAGGCTCACAGATGCTAACTTATCATCTTCATTCAGTTTCCATGTGATGAAGTCAGTATGTGAATAACAAAGCTCTTTTGATAAAAATAATAATAATAGTAACTGCTACTAGTCTTCCACCAAAGTACTTATAAAATAGAGGGACAATAAAGAAAATGGTTTTAAGAAAAATTCTAAGGTCATAACAAACATTCTTCAGCAGAAATGAGAAATTGTAAATAACCAATTCATTGATACCTTTGTAAGCAATTATCTCATTATATTTCAATGATTCTGAAATATTTCTGGAGGTTTAATTTTAGTAGATATTTTAAAATCTTAATTGCTTGATAGAAACCAGATAAGATGACAATCGACTAAATGACCTGAAAGAAAGCTTGAAACTATTTATTCAAAATAAATTCTTACGCATCAACCAATTAATAAAACCAGCAATCATGGCCTTGAGGAATAACACTTAGAGTCTAGCAGCAAAACAATATAAAAAAAAAAAAAGCAAATGTTCTGTGGGGAATGTTTTTGAAAACTCAATGTTTTAATCAACCAAAGCAAATCAGATATGGCAATTGACATGCAAAAAGTCTAAATGCGATTCTTGAAAAAAGAATGTAAGAAAATAATAGGCTTCTTTCAATTACAACAATGGAAAGGAAAACAGAAATAGTGCATTGTGTTGGTCAACTGGTGCCAAACAAATATAATTGCTTTCTGGATAAGATTTCAGGATAAGCTGATAGTGCAAGGGTACATTTGTGTTTGTGTACACATTTATTACATACTCATATATTTATATATAATCATATATACATGTACAAGAAGTGACCACCAAAACCAAAATTTATTTATAAAAATTATGTATTTATTCTTGCATGTTTAAACTTCAGTAACCATCAAAAGTACTCTCATTTGACGCACTACACCTATCAAGATGCTTTTTCCATTGCTCAAAACAGTTTTTGAACTCATCAAATTTAATACCTTTTAGTGTTTCTGCTGTTTTTGTTTCACCTCTTTCACAATGGCAAACCATATCACTGAGTAATTTTTTCATCCAGAAATTAAAAAAAACATGTTACTTGGGGCAAGATGGGGTGAAAACAGAGAGTGGGGCATGGGGTTCATATTGATTTTGGTCCAAAACTGCTGAAAACTCAGTGAAGTGTGGGTAGGTGTGTTGTTATGACACATGTCATGAAATAGACAAATACATTGAAAGAGTCTCCAAAAAACGTACTGAAGATAAATCAACCTCCCACAGCAATGCCAGAGTATACTGATGCAGATGGGTTCTTAGAACACTCACCTTGTAGGATAAGCCTGAATTATAGGGGGCCTACCCTCCAGAATATAATTCTAATTTTGGGGAGTTACCGCTTGTATATTTGATACATGTGATTTACAGTTAAGACAGCTCACAAAATATTTTATTAAAGTCAATTTTGAAGGCACACAGATAAATGTAAGCATGCCTAAAATATCATTAATATGGAAAACTGTAACTTGGAAAACCCAGCAATATTTAATTTAGTCAATTCCTATTAATATGATTTGAGGTTTCTACTAATAACCTGGAAATTTGATAATAAACATTATATGTTGTTTTTCAATTACATTTGACATACAATATTATATTAGTTTCAGGTGTACAGCATAGTGATGAGACATTTATATAACTTGCAAAACCCTCATTTCAGTACATCTGGTTTCCATCTGACACCATGTATAGCTATTACAATGTTATTTACTAGACTACTTATGCTGTACATTATATCTCTGTGACTATTTTGTAATTATGAATTTCTAGTTCTTGATTTATTTCCCTTTTTTTACCCACCCCTCCAGCCCTCCTACCATCACACTAACAAATCTATCATAGTACCCATCTCACACCACAGTGTTATTGCAACATTATTGACTGTATTGCCATGCTATACCTTATATCTCCATTATTATTACTTCATAATCATCAAACTGAACTTCCAAATCTCTTCCCTTTCTTTCAACCTCTCCCCAATGCTCATCCTAATCTGACAACAAATGAAATATTTTCTATAAGTTTGAATCCATTCCTGTTCTGCTTGTTTTATTTTCTTCTTTGGATTTCACCTATAAGTGAGGTTCGCTTGCATCTGTCTTTCTCTGTTTGACAATCCACTCAGTGCAAAACCCTTCATACCTTTTGATTGAAGCTTTTAAACCATTTAACTTGAAAGTAACTGTTGATAGATATGTAGCTATTGCCATTTTATCATTCATAATTTTTGCTCTTTTTTTCCCCTCATCTTAAGAAGTCCCTCTAACATTTCTTATAGTATTGGTTTGGTGTTAATGAACTCCTTTAGCTTTTTCTTGCCTGGAAAACTCTTATTAGTTATTCAATTTTGAATAATAGCCTTGCTGGATACATTAATCTTATTTGCAGATCTTTGGTTTTCATCATGTTGACTATTTTCTCCTAGTCTGCTGTGGCCTGCAAAGTTTCTGTTGAGAAATCTGCTGCGGTTATATGGGTGCTCCCTTATAATTTACTACATGCCTTTCTCTTGCTACTTTTAATATTCTCTCTTTGTCTTTGATTTTTGTCACTTTAATAATGATGTGTCTCAGTGTGGGCCTGTTTGGGTTTTTCTCATTTGGGACTCTTTGTGCTTCCTGGTCTTGTATGTCTATTTCTTTCACCAGGTTAGAAAATTTTTCAGCCATTATTTCTTCTAATAAGTTATCAATCCCTTGTCATTCAGAAATGAAAAATGGATAAAGAGCTTTCCAGATAAGAAAAAGTTTAAAAAGTTCATTACCACTAAAGCAATATGACAGAAAAAATATTAGAGGGACTTCTTAAGATGAGAAAAATTTTTTAAAAAGCAAAAGTTATGAATAGTAAAATGACAATAGCTACATATCTATCAACAGTTACTTTCAAGTTAAATGGTTTAAAAGCTTCAATCAAAAGACATAGAGGGTATTGCACTAAGTAGATTGTCAAACAGAGAAAGACAGATGCAATGGTCTAATGACAAGAATTTAAATCAGATTTATTTGGCTTCTGAGCTCATATTCTTTCCATTATGTTATTGTGTTTATTATTATCAATATATTAATATTATTATTACAAAGTGAAATTTACTTATTGTAGACAATTTGAAAAAATAAAAAAAACCTCCCCCAAAATCCACTGTAAAATTTTTGTGCTGGTTTTTTTTTTTTTTTTTTTTCTTTTTCAGATGTGGGTAGCTCCCTGGCTGGGAAACGAACCCAGGCCACAGCATTGACAGCGCCAGCGCTGAAGCCTTAAACCACTACACCAGCAGGGAACTCCTGTTGTTTTTTTTTATATTTATATTTCTAACCAGTTTTCTCTATTCTTACCTAGCTATGAATATACTGCATAGATAATTTTGTATCACTGGAAAAGATTTTAATTTCATTGAAGAAAAAAATTTTAATGATATGTATGAGGCTGAAAATAGAAGGGAATATATAATCTAGAAGAAGTGAAAAAATATTTAGAATTAAGAAACTTTGCAAATCCAAAAACAGGTCCGTCATTATAATTTATTTTAAAACATTTTTGCAGTCTTAAAAAAGTAGCATCTTGTCACTGCCAATACTCAAACTTAGAAGATACCTGTATTATTGATTATGTAACCAAAACTCCAGAGTCCCACTGAATATCTATTAATTTTCTTTGTTTCCATATGAGTTAAGGATTGCATATACTTGGTTATAACAGCTTAATTATTTTCTCTTGATAAAGAAGTGGTCACTGAAGAGTGAAGTTATGTGGACTGTGTTTGTTAGAATGCAATTAATTATGAGATCTTGTAAAACTTATCCAATAATGGAACTATTATAAAACTAATAAAGTGGGTTCTACTACATGTGAGTTAGAAACTCTTAAATATTATGAGAAGGTAATATTTTTAAATGGCAATCAGGAGGCAACTACTCCTTGATAATTGAAGAATTTGAGCTAAAGTTAAAAAAATATTTTCAAAGAGTAATTGTAATTTAATCCTCAGCTTTGTTGGCTCAATAAATGGATCACCTTATATCAGTCATGCAAATTAGCATGCACTCTACAATCCAGCTGAGGGAGGTATCAGAACTTGAGAAAACAGAAAAAGTTCTAATGCCCTTTCTATCATTGAACTGCCTTTACATATGATGTTTTACAGGTTCAAGTTTATTTGTTTGGTTTTTTTTTAACCTGGATATAGAGTATTGTGATGGTTTAACAACAAAAGTCAATACAAGAAATTGATCTATATTGTACCCAAAAGGAATTAGTAGAAATGTGATTTGAACTATATAGGATTGATAACAGAAATATGTAGTCAGGTGAATTGCTCTGTCTAAAGTTGAAAAAGCTGCCACAAGTATTGACTGTGGGGTCAATAATGCATACTCAGCTGAGAAGACAGAAATTACTATTGATGGGGATGGCAATTTGGTGACCAAATTATTAATCAAACATTGAGAAAATATTCAAATTCTTACATTGAGAATGATGTTCACTCAAGGACAAAATATAGTTATGTATTACAAACAGGAATTACCAAGAGATGGCTACAAATTTAATAAATGTCCTTTTGTTATCTTAGATACTGTTTTTGCTATAAGTGGGTGACTATTGGGGTAAAGGGTAAGTAGTTCTTCTGAGTCCATCTTAAAGAGTACAGTGTTGGCATATTAAAGCCATCTCTTGCTGATTAGAAAATGTAGGTAATTGGATAAGGCCCATATAATCAGATGAGTAAAAGACCAAAATGGTCAGGTTAATAGGCTGCCTAAAAATATGATGAATGTTTTAAATTATACATGTAATAGGGACATGGTGAAAATAAATCCACAATTAATAGGTCCCAAGATCTTATTTGAAATAATTTTAAGGAGGTCTTTGGTTAGGTTAATAATTTTTTGTTCACTCGGAGTAACAAACTTTCTGTCAGCCCATCTCCTCCCAACCATAGGCTATATATGTGATTTTGTTAAAACCCAGATGTTATCTTATCTTCTAGTTATCAGAGCAAAATATCTTTGAAACTCTCTTTTTTCTTTCTTTTTTTTTGTTGTTGTCATTTGTTTTTTATTTATTGGAGTGATATTGATTAGTAAAAATTCTACATTGCATCTTCTATATGTTTTATTTGTTCATCACCCAGAGTCAGTTCTCTTTCTATCACCATATATTTGTGTCCCTCTCCCTTTTTCCTCACCCTCTCCCTCCTTACCCTCAGGTAACTACTAAATTATTGACTATGTCCATGAAATTTGTTTGTTGCTTTTGAGTCTATGTTAACAATCAAACTAAACTTTTGTATTTTTTTTCCTTACTTTACCCACTCTCCCATCCCTCCTCCCATCTTATAAAAGTCCCTCTAACATTCCTTGTTGTACTGGTTTGGTGGTGATGAATTTCTTTAGCTTTTCCTTATCTGAGAAGCTCTGTATCTGTTATTCAATTTTGAATGCTAGCCTTGCTGGATACATTATTCTTGGTTGTAGATCCTTGGTTTTCATCATGTTGAACATTTTCTGCCCATCCCTTCTGACTTGTAAAGTTTCTGGTGAGACAATAGCTAAAAATCAAATGGACGTCCCTTTCTAAGTTACTACTTGCATTTCTCTTGCTGTTTTTAGAATTTTCTCATTTTCTTTAAATTTGGCCATTTTAATTATGATGTATCTTGGTGTGTTCTTGTTTGGGATTATCTTGTTTGAGATGCTCTGTGTATCCTGGACTTGTATGTCTCTTTCCTTTACCAAATTAGAAAATTTTTCAGTCATTATTTCTTCAAATAATTTTTTGATTCCTTTCTGTTCCTCTGTCCCTTCAGGAACATCTGTGAGTTTGATATTCTTTTGCTTAAAATTGTCCTAGAGGAATCTCAAACCATTCTCATTTTTCTGGATTCTCATATCTTTCTGTTCTAAATGGGTATTTTCTGCAAGCTTTTCCTGCAAATCACTATTTTGCTCTTCTATTTTATCTAGTTTGGTGACTTTTACACAGGTCTTCATTTCAGTTAATGTAGTCATTATCTCTCTCTGGTCCTTTGTAATGGTTTATAAGTCTTTTTTAATGCTTGCTATCTCTCCATTGAAATTATCATTCAGGTCTTTGAGCAATTTTTAAGTTTATGTGCATATGTTTTTTTGAATTACTGTTTTTATTTTCTTTGACTAAATACCGAAAAGTGGAATTCCTGGGTTATATGGTAGTTCTATTTTTAATTTTTTGAGAAATCTCTATACCATTTTCCATAGCAACTGCACCAATTTTCAATCCCACTAGCAGTTCACAGGGTTCCCTTTTCTACACATCCTCGCCAACACCTGTTTGTTGATTTATTGATGATTACCATTCTGACAGGTGTGAAATAGTAGTTCATTTTGATTTTAATTTGCATTTCCCTGATGATGAGTGATGTTGAGCATCTTTTCCTATGTCTATTAGCCATCTGTATATCCTCTTTGGAGAACTATCTATTCAGATCCTCTGCCCATTTTTATAACCATTGCTTTGAACTCACTTTCTGATGGGTCACCTCTCCCCATGTCTTTAATTCTCCGGTTTCTTGTTTTTGTGGCCTTTCTGGACCCTTCAGCTGTAACTTCTTTGGTGTTCACATCTGATACTGGGGGTGGGTGGGGATGGGTAGAAGTCTGTGAAGAGTAGTGTTTGTAGCCTTTCTTTGTCCTGTGGCTCTGGAGGTCATGCAGGAAGTTTGGGCAAGATTGCACCTTTCTGTTCCGGGTTTGCCACATGCATGTATTCTGCCCTGAGCTTTGGGGTCAGCTGTCCTTTATGATGATCTTCCAGACCACTGTTTTTGGGCTGAGAAACATGTGTGAAGCCTCCTCTCTCTTTCTCCTTCTCTGCTGAAGTGTTTGCACTGCAGGTCCTCAAAGCCCAGCTGCTCCCTCTTCTCTGGGAACCAGAGTGAAGTCCAGCTGCTGTGTTTTGTGAACTGGTCTGCACCTCCTGGGCCCAAAGTGAGGTGGTTGTGGTATCTCAAGTCCCTGCCTGTGAGCCAACTTTCTTCTGTCCTGAGCCATAAGTGAGGCCTGGAGGACTCTCCTGACACCTTGTTCCTCCTCCCTCATCCATTTGTAGACTTCCAAGTGGGGATCCGTGCAGCTGCATCCCTGTTCTTCCCCTTATTTCTCTTTTGTTTAACCCACTGCCCAGATTTAGCTACTTTAATGCCACAAGTTGGTGTCTTAGTTGTTATTGTAAGATATTTAGAGGGATCTTGGTTGAGGTATAGGTGTTTTATTAATTGTAATCTCCAGAGGAGTTTTCCAGAGGTCCCTCTCATGCTGCCATTTTGTTGTATCTCCTGGGACTCTCTTGTTTTTTTCACGTTAGTTATTTTTCATCTGTTTTTTAAAATAACACCCTTTTGTCATCTATTTTCTATTTTATTTGCATTCTTCTCTCTTATTTGTGTGTTATTTTCCTAACTAATAATCTTTCTGATGAAAGAAATCAAGACCAGAACTTTTGCACTTTTTCAACAAGTAATGGTGGTTACTTGATTGAGAATCAACAATTAACTTGAAGTAACTTTTTATCATCAAGTCATCTGAGGAAAGTGAGTTGGGCTTCTTTCCCAATTTGAATACCTTTTATTTATTTTTCTTACCTGATTGTTCTTTCTTTTTATAAAAATATTTTTATTGTTACACCTACTGTGGTGACATTGGTAGTCAAGAGTTACATAGGTTCCAGGTGTACAATTCTACAGTGTATCTTCTATTTGTTGCATTGTATGTTCACCATGCAGTGTGAGTTCTCTTTCTATCACCATATATTTGGCTCCCCCTTTCTCCTTTCCTGCTCCCTCCCTCTTGGCCCACCCCTTTTTCACTTTAACCCCAAATAACACTTAAACTATTTATTGTGTCCATGAGGTTTCTTTTTATTTGTTAGACTTATTGGGGGCATTGGTTAGCAAGAATTACATAGGATCCAGGTATATAATTCTACAGTGCATTGACAACATGTTGTATAATTAGTTCACCACCCAGTGTGAGTTCTCTTTCCATCATCATATGTTTAGCACCCCTTCCCTCTTCTTTCACTCCTCCCCTTTTCTCCATCTCCCTCCTCACTTGTCCCCAAATAAACATTAAACTATTGCTTGTGTCCATTGGTTTTTTGTTTGTTTGTTTGTTTTTCCTTTGTTGCTTTCAGTTTTATATTCCTCATATGAGTGAAGTCATATAGGTTTTAGTTTTTGTCTGTCTGACTTATTTCACTTAGCATGATGATCTCTAGGTCTATCCATGAACAGATCACCCAAAAAGGAAAGAAATAAGGAAATATCAGCTCTAAGTGACACATTACAGCAAATGTATATAATTGATATTTACAAGACACTTCATCCAGCAAGAAGAGACTATACCTCTTTTCTAGTGCACTTGGAACATTCTCAAGGATAGATCACATGCTGGGATTCAAAATTAGCCTCAGCAAATTCAAGAAGATTGAAATCATACCAAGTGTATTCTCAGATCACAAGGCTTTAAAATTGGAGATCAATGGTAAAAGGAGAGCAGAAAAAAACCACACATACATGGAGATTAAACAACAGTTTATTTAAAAATGGCTAGATGAAAGAACAAACAAAATAAGAGATTAAAAAATATATAGAAACTAATTACAATGAAAATGCAACATATCAAAATGATGGGACACAGTAATAAGAGGGAAATTTATATCATTACAGGCCTATCTCAAGAAACAAGAAAAGTCACAAGTAAAAAAATTAGCATCTCATCTTAAAGAACTAGAAAAAAAGAGCAGATAAAACCCAAAGTCACTAGAAGGAAAGAAATAATAAGAATTAAAGCAGAGCTAAACCAATTAGAGGACAGAACGACAATGGAAAAAATTACTATTACAAGAAGCTGGTTCTTTGAGAAAGTCAATAAAATCGACAAACACCTATCTAGAGGATTTTTTTTTTGTTTGTTTTTTCTTTGTTGCTTTCAGTTTTATATTCCACATATGAGTGAAGTCATACTGTTCTGGGATTTTTCTGTCTGGCTTATTTCGCTTAGCATGATGATCTCTACGTCCATCCATTTTGTCACAAATGGCAATATTTCATCTTTTCTTATAGCTGAGTAATATTCCATTGTGTATATGTACCAGAGCTTCTTTATCCAGTCATTCATTCAAGGGTACTTTGGTTGTTTCCATGTCTTGGCCAAAGAAAAAGTGTTGTGATGAATATTGGGGTACATAAGTCTTTGCTGACTAGAGTTTTCAAGATTTTTTCGGTAGCTACCCAGAAGAGGGATTGCTGGGTCATATGGTGACTCCATTACTAATTTTCTGAGGAACCTCCACACAATCTTCCATAGTGGTTGTACCAATTTGCATTCCCACCAGCAGTGTGCAAGACTTATTTTATCTTTACATCCTCTTCAGCACTTGTTATTTCTTGTCTTGTTGATAATGGCCATTCTAATAGGTGTACCATGGTATCTCATTGTGGTTTTGATTTGCATTTTCCTGATAGCTAATGAGGATGAGCATTTTTTTATATGTCTACTGGCCATTTGTATTTCTTTGTGGGACAAGTGTTTGTTTAGGTCCTCTGCCCTCTTTTTAGTTGGATTGTTTGGTGTGTATTTTTTTGTTAAGTCATATTAGTTTTTTATATATTTTAGATATTAGACTCTGTTTGCAAATATTATCTCCCATTCAATTGGCTGTTGTTTTGTTTTATTGATGGTTACTTTTGTTATGCAGAAGTGTTTTAGTTTAATATAGTCTCATTGATTTATTTTTCCTTTTACTATCCTTGCCTTTGAGGTCAGGTTCATGAAGTCTTCCTTGAGACCTAGATCTATAAGTTTAGTACCAATGTTTTCTTCTACACAGTTTCTTGTTTCAGGCCCTATATAGAGATCTTTAATTCATTTTGATTTAATTTTAGTGTATGGTGAGAGTTCACAGCTCAGATTCATTCTTTTGCATATGTTTTTCCAATTCTTCCAGTACCATCTACTGAAGATGCTATCTTTTCCTCATTGAATATTTCTTGTTCCTTTATCAAAAATTATTTATCCATTAATTTCTGAATTTATTTCTGGGTTTTCAATTCTGTTCCATTGTTCTGTGCATCTGTTTTTTTTTTGTTTTTTTGTTTTTTTTTTTTGCCAATACCAAGCAGTTTTCCTTATTGATTCTTTGTAGTCTAAATTGAAGTTGAGGTGTGTGATACCAACATCCTTATTCTTTTTATGTAGTGTTGCCTTGGCAATTCAAGGTTTTTTATTCCATACAAAGCTGATAATTCTTTCATCTATTTCATGAAAATATGATTGAGGTATTTTGATGGAAATTGCATTAAATTTGTAAATTGCTTTGGGTAATATGGCCATTTTAACAATGTTAACTCTTCCTATCTATGAACGTTAAATATCTTTCTATTTCTTTGTGTTTTCTTCAATTTCTTTCAAAAGTGTTTCACAGTTTTCCATGTATAAGTCTGTCATGTTCTTTGTTAATTCCAAGGTATTTCATTCTTTTTGTTGTGATAGCAAAAAGTATTGACCCTCTCACTTCTTTTTCTGAAGATTCATTGTTTGTATATAGGAATGCTGTTGATTTTTGTACATTGATTTTATATCCTACTACTTTACTATATTTGTTTATAGTTTCCAATAGTTTTCTGGTGGAGTCCTTGGAATTTTCTACAAAAAAGATCATGTCATCTCCAAATAATAACAATTTGACCTCTTTTCTCCCAATTTGTATACCTTTTATTCCTTTCTGTTGCCAAATTGCTCTGGCTAGAACTTCTAGTACTGTATTGAATAGCAGTTGTGACAGAGGGCATCTATGTCTTGTTCCTGATTTTAGAGAAATGGGCTTCAACTTTTCCCCATTCAGTATGATGTTAGCTGAGGGTTTGTCATATATGGCCTTTATTATGTTTAGATACTTTCTTCTATATCCATTTTATTCACTCTTTTGATCATAAATGGATGTTGTATCTTGTTGAATGGTTGTTTGTCATCAATTGATATGATCATATGGTCTTTATCTTTTATTTTGTTATGTGGTGTATCACATTGATTGATTTTCATGTGTTAAACCATCCTTGTGCTCCTAGGATGAATCCCAATTAACCATGATGTATGATCTTTGTATGTACATTGTTGTATTCTATTTGTTAATACTTTGTTTAGAATTTTTGCATCTGTGCTGACTTTGGGTGTTTTCCGTTTTCTTTTTCTAGTTCTTTAAGATGGGATGTTGTAATGTTTACTTGTGATTTTTCTTATTTCTTAAGATAGGCCTGTAATGATATAAATTGCCCTCTTATTACTACTTTAGCTGTGTCGCAATCATTTTGATACATTGTATTTTCCTTGTAATTAGTTTCTATGTATTTTTAATCTCTTCTTTTATTTGTGCTTTTGTATCCAGTCATTTTTAAATAAGATGTTGTTTAATCTCCATGTATTTGTGATTTTTCCTGCTTTCCTTTTACAGTTGATCTCCAATTTCAGAGTTTTGTGGTCTGAGAATACACTTGGTATTTCAATTTTCTTAAATTTGCTGAGGCTAGTTTTGAGTCTCAGCTTGTGATCTATCCTTGAGAATGTTCCTTGTGCACTACAAAAGAAGGTATAGTCTCTTTTTGTTGGATGAAGTGTCCTGTAAGTGTCAATTATATCCAGTTGCTATAATGTGTCATTTGGAGCTGATATTTCCTTATTTATTTTCTGTTTGGATGATCTGTCCATGACTGTTAAGGGGGTGTTTTAGTCTCCTACAATGATTGTGATTTTGTCAATTCATTTTTTCATATCTGTTAGTAGTTACTTTATATATTTGGTGCTTCCTGATTGGGACCATATATGTTAATTAATGTCAAGTCTTCTTGTTGTATTGTGCCTTTTATCACTAAATAATGTCCATCTTTGTCTCTTGTTATCTTTTCTAACCTGAAGTTTGTTTCATTATATATCAATATGGCAACTGCTGCTTTTTTCTGGCTACCATTTTCTTGAAGTACTGTTTTCCATCATTTCACTCTGAGTCTGTGTTTGTCCTTACAGCTGAGGTGTGTCCCTTGAAGACAGAATGTAGATGGGTTTTTGTTTTTTAATACAGTCTGCTACTCTGTGTCTTTTTATTTGTGAGCTCAGTCCATTAACATTTACACTAATGATTGATACAAAGGGATTTTCTCTGACCCTTACTTCCTTTTTAAATTTATTTTTTTTTAATTTTTGTTTCTTCTTTGTTGTCCCAACTTTATTCCATTTATTTTGATGTTTTGTTTCAGTTCAAAGAACCTCCCTCAATATTTCTTGAAGTTCTGGTTTCATGCTGGACTATTTCTTCAGCTTCTGTATGTCTGAGAAGATCTTTATTCCTTCTTGATATCTGAAAGATAATTTTGCTGCATAATTTATTCTTGGCTGAAAGTTTCTCTCTTTTAATATTTTGAATACTTGATTTTACTTTCTCCTGGTTCGTAGAGTTTGTGCTGAGAAGTTTGGTGCCAGCCTGATGGGTTTACTAATGGTTACAGTTCTTTCTTCCCTAGATGGCTTGAGAATTGTCTTTTTGTCTTTGGTTTTTGACACCTTCAGTACAATATGTCTTCAAAAAGATCCACTAGGGTCCAGGTATCTAGGGGATCTATTATTTTTTAATTTGGGGTTCCAGACCTGTCCATAGGTTTGCAAATGTTCTCGTCTACTATTTGTTTGAGTATGCTTTCTGTAGAATGTTCTGCTCCTTCTTCCAATCCTATTATCCTGATGTTTGTTTGTTTGGTTTTTTTTGGTCATGAATTTGGATAGTTCTTGCAGAGTTCTTTCAATCCTTTTTGTTCTATGTTCTTTATCTTCCTCTTTCTAAACTGTTTCTATGTTCTGATCTTCAATATCACCAATTCTTTCCTCCATCTGGTTGACTATGTTTTCTATGGCAGTTATTTCATTTCTCACTTCTTTTATTGTGTTATTTATCTCTCAAGTTTCCGTCTTGTTTTTCCTTATAGTGTGAATTTCTTTGTTAAACCGTTCCTTTTGTTCATGATTTCCTTTCTGAGATCATTCATCTTAGCTATGGTGTTTTGTCAGTATGTTTTCATTTCTCGGAGAGCCTTTAGAATGGTGATTTTATATTCTTTGTCAGTTAGTTCAAAAATTTCTAGGTCTATAAGATCCTTTTCTGGAGATTTTTCATCTTCTATCTGAGCAGCTTTAAATCCTAAGGTACTCATATTTTCTGCTGTGTTCTTTATCATGAGGACTTTATTTCCAGCAGAGCCCAGGATATCACTTTATTTCTCTGATTAGTATTTTTGTGGTGTCTTGCTGTATAGGGGCAAGTTTTGGGAGAGAGTGGTGGTGTTTAAGCCTTATTTCTGGTCTCCAGCAATGTTTGGAAGTGGGGCACAGTGATCTGTTGCCTCTCTGCCTTTTGCATTTTGTTGAGGAAGCTGTAGCAGAAGGGGGTGTCCAACAAATGGGAGCTGGGGCCTCTCCAGTTCCTGCATTTTATTGGGGAAGCTGTGGGAGACATGGGAAGCAAATGGGATGGAGGCTGAGACTATTTACGTTGGTCAGGGCCAATTCTGTCAAATCTGCTCTTGTCCCTTTTCCAGTGTTTCACCCAGAGCTGTGTTTCAGTGATTCATTTGCACAGCAACCATCCCAAGCAGCGTTTGCAGGCGTAAGCCTCAAGTGTGACATAATCCCAAGTGTAGCAAGCACAGTGAGCGCTGTGAGCTGAGGTGGGTATTGTGTGTACACACTCCTCGAGCCACTAGGGCACCACAAGGGCATCACACACGTGTGCCAGGAGCTGAGGAGGGGGCCGCACTAGGGCACTGTGCGCATGCATGCCTTAAGCTGCGCAGTCACCTAGAGCCGCAATGGTGCATCAGTGTCCCCAGTGTCATCTAGGGCAGTTGAATACCTTGCTTGGCTTCCTTGCTACTCATAACCTCAGAGCTCAGCTCCCAGGCTTTGTCCCCACATGCTGCTTTTAGATCCAACTCCCTCACGGTCTCCCCATGTTCCTGCCGCTCTGGCTTCCACTCTTATTGCTACTTGGCTTCCCCTCTTCCCTCTGTCGTGTTGGTCCTTGATTTCTTTTTAGTTCCATTAGTTAGCTGTGGTGGTGTTGGGTCACAATCTGTCTCTGCTCCCTCTTTTTCTCTCCTGCTCACTCCTCTTTCTCTAACCTGCATGTATTTTCTTGCAATGCATGGACTCCTCAATTGTCTGTGTGCCACTCACAGTTTCCTTTGTTGGATCCTGGCTGGCAGTTTAATTGTATTTTCTAAGAGAGATTTTAGGGACCTGCCTTCTGGTTGCCATCTTGCCAATTCCCACCTTGATTGCTCTCTCTAGAATTTTCAGTACTGTATTGAACTGCAGTAGTAATAGCAGTGTCATCACTACAATCACACAATCCACAGAAAACACCAACACAGCTAACACAGAATGCAGTCAGCAAAATATTTGGAACTCCTCATTTCTTCTAACAAGGTTGAATGATCCTAAAATGTCTGAAGCACCAGCCCATGAAAATTGAACATGCCGACTGCAGCCTGTTTATTCAAAGCTTCTTCCTCTGTCCACTCAATTGCATGAAGAGAGCTCCCTCTCAAATGTGGATAAACTGGGGGAGATGGCATATTTTAGTGCTATGGACTATGTAGATATTATGCCTTTAGATGTTGCTTTAGAAAACCTAAATTTACAAGAAAGTAATAAGGAAATGTGTCAACACAACACTTTAATACAGTATTTTTTGTGAGCTTTATTAACTATAAATCACATGTATCAAATATACAAGTGAGTGGAGAATTATGAACCTACCTCTGTTCAGATACATTCTTAGAACATTGACCTTTTAAGAAAAGCCTGTATTATAAGGGGCCTGTCCTCCAGAATATAATTCCAATTTGGGGGGTTCCCCCTTGTATATTTGATACATGTCATTTACAGTTAAGAAAACTCACAAAATATTTTATTAAAGTCAATTTTGAAGGCACTCAGATAAATTTTCAAAAACTTGGATAGTAATTACTGGGTTATACCATATAGTAACATGTTTCATTTATATACAAACCAGAAACTCAAGCCATTTGTAGTTCTGCCTTACTTTAGGTAAGTTTGTTTGTTTGCTTATGTATTTTTGATATATGATATGCATCTAATTTTTTCCTTGAATTTCTAATTTTAAAAACTGGGTTTTATTACCAGTTTGAGCTGGTTCATTATTCTTTTAGATCCTTGTTTATTAACTGTATATTTGTTGATCCTTTTACTCACTTGCTCAACAAATATTGATTCATGCAACAAACACCGTTGACTAGTCTCATCAACTCTATAAAGCACTGTTGTTATCTTGTCATCATATTACTTATCAGATGATCAAAGAATCTAGCCACTTAATTTATTCCTGAAACAGTGCTCAGGTAGTTTTTAACCCTTGTTGCAATTTCACATCTCTAACACAAGCAAGATGTAGTTGACAAGCATCTGTGAGAAACATTTTAAACTATGTCATACTGTGGCAAGCTTATTCTAATATTAATTAAAATTTAATTATTTTACAAGCTGCCAATAATCAAGGCATTCTTATTCTATAGCATTGTTTTGTTTGGGGTTTTTTTCTGAAATTTGTTATTTTTTCTCAAGTCCTCCAACCCTTTTTCTTCTGTAACTTTTCACATACACTACAGCTCAAATTACCCTCAGCAGCAGGCCTAAAATTCTTCAAAATATGTAAAGTAGGTACTCCAAATTATGGAAATTATGGAAATTCAGAGTTAGGACGTGACCACAGGCATGTTTAAACTTCAATCACCATCAAAAGTACTCTTCATTTGATGCAACACACCTATCACGATGCTTTTTCTATTGCTCAAAACAGTTTTTGAACTCATCAAATTTGATGCCTTTTAGTGTTTGTGCTGTTTTTTGTTTCACCTCTTTCACACTGGCAAAGCATATCTCTTTGAGTAATTTTTTCATTAAGAGATTAAAAAAAAAGCCACTTGAGGCAAGATAGGGTGAATATGGAGAGTGGGGCATGCGTGTCATGCTGTTTTTGGTCCAAAACTGCTGAACACCCAGTACAGTGTGGGCAGGTGTGTTGTCATGACACATGTTATGAAATGGAAAAATGCATTGAAAGAATCTCCAAAAATTTTTACTAAAGATAAATCAGTTTCTCACAACAATACCAGCTATACACTGTTCAGATATGTTCTTAGAACATTGACCTTTTAGGAAAAGCCTGTATTATAAGGGGCCTGTCCTCCAGAATATAATTCCAATTTGGGGGGTTCCCCCTTGTATATTTGATACATGTCATTTACAGTTAAGAAAACTCACAAAATATTTTATTAAAGTCAATTTTGAAGGCGCTCAGATAAATTTTCAAAAACTTGGATAGTTATTACTGGGCTATACCATATAGTAACATGTTTCATTTATATACAAACAAGAAACTCAAGCCATTTGTAGTTATGCCGTGCTTTAGGTAAGTTTGTTTGTTTGTTTGCTTATGTATTTTTGATATATGATATGCATCTAATTTTTTCCTTGAATTTCTAATTTTAAAAACTGGGTTTTATTACCAGTTTGAGCTGGTTCATTATTATTTTAAATCCTTGCTTATTAACTGATATATTTTTTCATCCATTTACTCACTTGCTCAACAAATGTTGATTCATGCAACAAACACCATTGACTAGTCTCATCAACTCTGTAAAGCACTGTTGTTATCTTGTCATCGTATTACTTATACACTACCTTCCTCACATCTCTCTGACAATCAAATAAAATAACCTCTATAAAGTGCCTCACAAGATGCACATTACTTTTTTACATAGTAAGATCTTCATCATAATGAAAGAAAAAGACTCACTGAAAATTGAGGTATGACACTTTAAAAATAAAAAATGTCATTTCTTTGTCTCTGCATAAGCATACAGTAATGAAGCTGATATATAATTGGAAATGTCTTCCACATTGATTACATCATCTTTAGGTGAACAATGGATATCACAGAGCTTGTTAATCTGAAACACGAGGTGGCACAGCTGCATATGTTACTGGCTTTGAGTCATGAGCCGGTTTTCAGCTTTTTAAACCTGGATTCAGGGTAATCATTAGATTCTTGGATAACATGTCTAGTTCCTCAAACACCTGGTAAAAATAAAATGCCTGAAGACTAGCAAATTATATCTTCATGATACATAGCTTCCAAAAACGTAATTAATCAAAGAATTCCAAACACTTACTGAACTTCTGTGACCTGGTTTGAAAATCATTTCCCTGGTTCTGTAAAGGGAGAGAGCTATCCATATATCATAATGCTTTCTCTTAGGCAGACTAGAATAATTAGACCAAAATTATTTTTATTCTTTTGAAAGAGGCTATTAACAATGATTGCAAAGGTTTTAGTCATTTCAGAAAATATGCAAGTTCTATTATGAAACTCTGGGATATATGATTTCTGATGAATGAAGTAGTTTGTGTTAGAACTTGAAAAAAATTATTTTTCAACCAGAAATTACTTAATGAACATATTCTGAGTCTCTACTACAAGCCAAGATGTGGAGATAAAATGCAAACTGAATGCTGCTCCAATAGTCAATCAACAACAAATTCTGTTCATTTTAGATCTATAGTAGACTCTAGTTTCTTATCCCCCACTGCCATATTTTTGGTCTAAAACCTTCATCTTCTCTCATTTGTATAGATTACTACAGCCTTCCATCTGGTTTTGTTGTAGTTGTTGTTGTTTGTTTTGTTTTGGTTTGGTTTTTAGTGAGTTTTTTTGTTTGAGGGATTTTTTTGTTTCATTTTTGTTTTTGTTGTTGTTTTTTGCAACTGTTTCCTATCCTTAATTAATATTCTCCTCTGCAGAATCCATTCCATCCAAGAGAGAACCTTCAGGTTCCTTCTGGCTTTGCCTTTGGATTTTCCCTGCAGTCATCTCTTGCCATACCTGGCCCTGCCATTCTGGTAAAACTATATAATTCTAGTGAAACTGAAGCATTTAGTGGACACTTTTCTCTGTGCTGTTCACATTCTATCTCATAAACATTTGGTCTCCTTATTGGTCCACTGACCAGCTATTTGTTTGGATAATTCTTCTTATTGCTTTAAAACTAATTATACTCATTGTCTCTTTTAATTATTTGTATTTCTGATTCTTTGACATCTAGGGCTCTGCTAACTCTGAAAAGACAGATCCTCTGAGGTTATTCAATACGTAGGCAAAGTAAATAACTCCCCTGATAGCACATCTTTCATATGAAAACAAGGCAATGCAGAGCCTACACCTAAAATACTACTTCAATTAGGCTTTTAGACTTCAGGCCACTATCCCACTGCCCAGTCACCCCTGGACAAGGTAACAGGCAACCAGGGAAAACCCCTTTGTCTCAGAGCCTAGTAAAATTATTTAACTAGCCAAAACTAATCCTACTTACTTGCATTACTAGTTTCTTCCATGAAAACCAAAATGAGACTCTTTGTCGTGATTTATCTTTATTCCCTTTGTCTCCTGACAGACTTAGGTACTTACTTCTCTGTGTGGCCCTGCATGGTGTGATGTGTCCATTTCTCTTGGGAACTGTGAGTAACACACCATATTTTCAATGGTAATCCTTTTCTTATTTATTGGCCTCACCCCTACTGAATAATGGTAAACATGCATTAGAGAGCATTCACTTAAATAATCACTTTAATCAGAAATCTGCCCAAATTCTATTTCTCTCCCAGGCTAAATATGATACAGTGAATCT
Source organism: Lyroderma lyra (assembly GCA_004026885.1). Taxonomy (NCBI): domain Eukaryota; kingdom Metazoa; phylum Chordata; class Mammalia; order Chiroptera; family Megadermatidae; genus Lyroderma; species Lyroderma lyra. The sequence goes on along the minus strand of PVJL010000977.1, from coordinate 274,603 downwards.
TATTTATGTTTCTAATGGTCTCATTAGAGCTTTTACAACACTGCATTGAAATTAACTGATAATATGTTAGGTTTCCTCACCAAGCTGTCTAGCCAGAACTACATGTAATACATATACTTAGTACCACAGCTTAAAATAACACCTATCTCTATGTTATGGTAAACTCTCCATTTATGTTTGTTAAATTGACCTGAACTAAAAAATGATCTATAATCCTGAAAACATAAATCTGAGGAAAGATACAGAGCAGCAACAAGATTGTTTCAATGCAGCATAGTAATAAAAAAAAAATAATAAACTCGGGCACTGCTGGAACTCAAAGGGACACTTGACCTGATATGTGACAAATTAAAAGGCTTCATTTTGTTTTGCCTTTTTGGCTTTAAGGCAAGGGTACTTTAGCTTTCAACAAAGTGTGCATATTACCTTACAATAAATTTAAAACCACTAATAGAATAAATAATGATTGCCTCAAAATAAGTTAATTTGGAGCTTTGGAATATTGGGATGGTTGACCTAACATATCTTCCAAATAGGAAGAAATTATTACATTAATTAAATGAGCTGTCTTGGATTACATCTTGTTAATGAGTTTTCACCTTCCTGCTTTGTTCCCTGTGCTCCTAACTTTGCCTTGGTTAATGTTGGCTACATATCTTCCCAGGGAAGAAAGGACCAAGTAGTGATTAAGTGTCTTGAATTAAAGTTTCAGCTTGGCCATTACTTTCCCACTTTGGAGAAGTTATTTAACCTCCTAGAACATTTATATCTCTTAAATAAACTTGCATTAACTACCATTCAGGATTATAGTAAAGATTAAATTAGTAAATCCATTAAATATGTCTTGAACATATTAAGAGTTCAGTAAATGTTAACTACCATGGCTCTTGCAATATCTTTCTCACTACTCTTCTCATCTCTAATTGCAAACGTGTCGTCAAAACTTTATATGGGCACCTTTCTAACACATAATCTTAACCATGTTTTAATCTCACATTAAATATTTTTTCAGAGCTTAAAAATTAGGTCTAAACTCTTTAGTATGACATTAGAGACCTTATGATCAGACCTTCTCTAGCCAAGCACAGCTACTTCTAGTCACTAATGAATGCACCAGGCTTTTCCAAAGATATAAGTACCCAAAGATACTTATATCTGGAATTACCTGACTGTCATCCTGCTCCTCTTTTCCTCTAGAATTGAAAACTTTGCTGCTTTATTCTCTACTTATCTCTGTGGTAGCACCATTGACACTTATCTGTATTGATTTACGTACACATAAGTCTACCCCAGCAAACTGTGATCTTCCTGAAATCAAGGACCACAACTTATTTATCCTCACATTGCCAGTGCCTGAATTGGGACCTGAAATACAGTAGTAACTCACTAAATTTTGGTTAACAAATCAAATGAGTAAAATTAGTTAAAATACCATAATTTTTTCTTATTTAATTTACTTGCTTCTCTTGGAAATGGAGATAAAATTTTAGAAATGATTCATATGTTCAGAAATTATTGATACTATACTTTTTCTGATGCTTTAGTAATCATTAAAACTTCAGGACATTTTAAACTTGATATTCTGGAAGCTAAAGTAGAACATTTTGCTGACATTTCCATCAAGAATGCTGCCCTTCAATGCATCAGCATCAGTCTAATTTCTGTCATGCTCTAAAGGGTTATTTTCCCAATTGATAACTTAGAAAAATTTGGTCAGAGAAGCCCAACATTGACTGAAAACAAATACAAGTTTGGAAATCTAACAATTGCTAATTTGATAAGAAAAGAAAGCTATGGTTTAGATCAAATAGCAACCCAGTTCTACTAAGAACTCTAAAATTTTTACTCTTGACTATTGTATGTGAATTAAACCATTGGTCCACTGACAAAATGGTGGTATTCATGAATCAATATTGATGGGAAGGTATGAGCAAGGTCACAAAAGGTGCCCACCTTAAGTGTTCCACTTGTCCAAAGTACAACCAGGGGAAGTCTGTTTGCACTGTCCCTGGACGTTTTATATTGCCTAATGGACCTTTTGAGGTTTTGGCAAATGGATTTCATACAACTTTCCCCATCTCATGGATATAAACCCATTTTAGTCATGATATGTATTTTTTCTTCCTAAACTGAAGCTTTCCCTTGCAGGCAAACTAGTGGCTAAAGTCTTGTTGAAAAGATTATTCATAATCGGGAAACACCTCCTGAAATCCACAGTAATAAAAATATATATTTTACTGGTCAAGTGCTAGAACAAGGTTGTGCTATTTGGTCAGTTTTGCAACACTTTCATTGTGCTTACCATTCTCAATCTTTAAGTTTAGTTGAACATGGCATTAAGATGCACTTAGCAAAATCTGTAAAAAATTTTGAATACTTTGGTCAAAAACATTGCCAGTAGTCCTTTTAAATATCAGATGTATTTCTTTTGGGACTCATAAGGTTCCATTTATTTGAGATAATTACAGAATGTCCCATGGATTTAACCCCTGCTTCTTTTGATTCACTGTTAGTAAAAGGAGACATACTTTATTATTTTAAAGGCATAATTGCTTTTATTGAAAATAGTAATTCTTTGATAGAACAATTTCTTTTTATAGTGTACTCCAAGGAAATAAGAAACTCAAAATCCACACTCACAAACTAGAGATTTTATTTATTGGAATAGGCATTCAAAATAAGTAACCACCAGCCTCACTGAAAGGGCCTTTATCAGGTAATGGTGACTAACCCCTGTGCTGCTAAACACGAAGCAGTAGACTTTTGGATACATGTATCACAGCTAAAGAAGGCACTTAACTCTGACAGATGGTGCACACAGTCTCTGCCTCTTGTACCAGTCTGGATGAGGCCTATATGTATCATTTATTGTGAAAGAGCTGTTCAGATAGTTTTCAGGTTTTCTTCAAAAAGAGTTATTTTATATGTAGCTTTATCATTAGTGTGTACATGAGAGAAGGTGAAGTCAGGACTTTCTAATCGACTCTCTTGAACAACTTGTGTTTCATTTACTTTAGTCCTCTATTATTTTTTATGAAAAGATAACCATCATTTGTATCATTGTTTTCTATGTGTTTTATTATGGTTTTCTTTAACTGCTTGCAAAGTTATCTATTACTTTGCATTCCAAGTGTTTCACTATGAAGTTCTTGGTGCTTTTAGGTTATTATTTGATGTACCTTACTTAGGGTTTATTAAACCTACTTAACCTATAAGTGGATGTATTTATCCTAATTTGATAAGTTTTCAATTCTTTGTTGTTTTTTCTGGTAATAAATTAATCTGTTACATTTTACATGTTACATTGCTTGGTATTGTCACAGGGCTCTGATTCTGTTCAGGTTTCTTAATATTTTTTATTTTTATATTTTATATTACACAATTTCTATTGATTGGTATTAAAGTTTATTATTTTTTTCAAGTGCTTAATCTTTTCAGAAATATTTTTAATTTAGTTACAGAATTTTTCAGCTTTAGAATTTTGATTTGGTACCTATTTCTTGTAGTTTATATTTCTCTGCTGAGATTACTCATTGGTTTATATATATATACATATATATATATATATATATATATATGAGTTTCTTAAGTTAATTAACATACTTAAAAGAGAAAATTCAACAATTGTTTTCTGTTAATAGGAATGTCTCTGTCATCTCTGGGCAAGTTTCTATTGACTGTTATTTATTTTCTTGACTAGTGATAATATTTTCTTTAATTATTTTTATTTTAAATTTTGTTGGGTACTACGTGCATTGATACTTTATTTTTATTATAATTTTTTAAATTTATTAGAGTGATATTTGTTAGTAAAATTACATAGGTTTAAAGTGTACAATTCTATAATACATTTAGCAATTTTCTGATTAGTGATGTTGAAAATATTTTTATATATTTATTGGTCATGTGTATTTCCTCTTTGGAGAAACATTTATTCAGGCCCTCTATCCATTTTTTAAATTAAATTGTTTTATATTTTTGGTGTTGAATTGTATGTGTTCTTTATAAATTTTAGGATATATCATTGGTGAATATATTATCATAGTTCGTATGTTGTCTTTTTGTTTTGTTGTTGGTTTTCTTTGCTGTCAAAAACTTGCTCATTTAATGTAGTCCTACTTTGATTGTTTCTTTGTTTTTTATTTTTTTTTGCTTCCTTTGCCCAAAGTGGTATACAAAATTATATATATATATATATATTACAAAAAAATTGTCAAGGAATTTATTGCCTTTGTTTATTTTTGGTTTTTGTTTTGGGTCTTAATTTAAGCCTTTAACCCATTTTTTTAAATTCATTTTTATTGTTAGACTTATTGGGGTGACATCTGTTAGCAAGGACTTCATAGGTTTCAGGCATACAATTTTACAGTGCATTGTCAACTTGATGTATAATAAGTTCACCACCTAATGTGACTTCTCTTTCCATCTCCTTATATTTAGCTTCCCCTCCCTAATCCACTCATCCACAAATAAACATTAAACTGTTGATTGTGTCCATGGGTTATTTGTTTCTTCATTTCTTTTCTCTTTGCTTTCAGTTTTATATTCCGCATAGGAGTGAAGTCATACAGTTCTTTGTTTTTTCGGTCTGGCTTATTTCACTAAGCATGATGATCTCCAATTCCATCCATTTTGTTGTAAATGGCAATATTTCATCATTTCTTATAGCTGAATAATATTCCATTGTGTATATGTACCACAGCTTTTTTATCCAGTCATCTGTCGCAGGGACCTTTGGTTGTTTCCATGTTTTGGCCACTGTGAACAGCGCTGCAATGAACATTGGGGTACATAAGTCTTTGCGGACAAAGGTTTTCAAGTTTTTTGGGTAGATCCCCAGAAAGGGGATGGCTGGGTCAAATGGTAGCTCCATTCCCAATTTTCTGAGGAAACTCCACACTGCTTTCTACAGTGGTTGTACCAGTTTGCACTCCTACCAGCAGTGTACCAGAGTTCCTTTTTCTCCACACCCTCTCCAGCACTTGTTATTCCTTGTCTTGTTGATAACAGCTATTCTAACAGGTGTGAGGTGGTATCTCATTGTGGTTTTGATTTGCATTTCCCTGATAGCTAATGAGGATGAGCATTTTTTCATATGTCTGCTGGCCATTTGTATTACTTCGTGGGAGAAGTGTCTGTTTAGTTCTTCTGCCCACTTTTCAATTGGGTTGTTTGTTTTTTTGTTGTTAAGTCTTATTAGTTCTTTATATAGTTTAGATATTAGACCCTTATCTGATGCGTTATTTGCAAATATTTTCTCCCATTCAGTTGGCTGTCTCTTTGCCTAGTTCATGGTTTCTTTTGTTATGCAAAAGCATTTTAGTTTGATATAATCACATTCATTTATTTTTGCTTTTACTTCCCTTACCTTTGAGGACAGGTTCATGAAGTCTTCCTTGAGTCCTAGGTCTATAAGTTTAGTACCAATGTCTTCTTCTATACAGTTTATTGTTGCAGGTCATTAATCCATTTTGAGTTAATTTTTGTATATGGAGAGAGTTCACAGGTTCATTCTTTTGCATATGTTTTTCCAGTTTTCCCAGCACCACCTACTAAAGAGGCTGTCTTTTCCCCATTGTATGTTTTTTGCTCCTTTATCAAAAATTATTTGTCCATACATGTGTGGGTTTATTTTCAGTTCTATTCCATTGGTCTATATTTCTGTTCTTCTGCCAGTACCAAGTTGTTTTCACTATTGATGCTTTGTAATATAAATAGAAGTCAGGAAGTGTAATGCGACCAACATTATTCTATTTATGTAGTATTTCTTTGGCAATTCAAGGTCTTTTATGGTTCCATATAAATCTAATAGTTCTTTTATCTATTTCACGAAAGTATGATTGTGGGATTTTGATGGGAATTGCATTACATCTGTAGATTGCTTTGGGCAGAATGGCCATTTTAACAATGTTAAGTCTTCCTATCCATGAACAGGGGATATTTTTCCACCTCTTAAAGTTTGTTTCAATTTCTTTCAAAAGTGTCTTATAGTTTTCTGTGTATAAGTCTGTCATGTTCTTTGTTAAGTTAATTCCCAGGTATTTCATTCTTTTTGTTGTGATAGCAAAAGGAATTGTCTCCCTCATTTCTTTTTCTGAAGATTTGTTGTTTGTATATAGGAATGCTGTTAATTTTTGTACACTGATTTTGTATCCTGCAACTTTACTATATTTGTTAATTGTTTTTAATAGTATCCTGGTGGAATCTTAGGAACTTTTTATATAAAGGATTATGTCATCTGCAAATAGTGACAATTTGACCTCTTCTTTCCCAATTTGGATACCTTTTATTCCTTTCTCTATCCTGATTGCTGTGGCTAGAACTTCCAGTACTATATTAAATAACAGTGGTGACAGGGGGCAACCCTGTCTTGTTCCTGATTTTAGGGAAATAGGTTTCAGCTTTGCCCCATTCAGTATGATGTTAGCCAAGGGTCTGTAATATATGGCCTTTATTATGTTGAGATAAGTTCCTTCTATACCTATTTTATTTAGTGTTTTGATCATAAATGGATGTTGTACCTTGTTGAAAGCTTTTTCTGCATCAATTGAAATGACCATATGGTCTTTATCTTTGATTTTGTTTATGTGGTGTATCACACTGATTGATTTTCATATGTTGAACCATCCTTATGCTCCTGGGATGAATCCCACTTGATCATGATGTATAATCTTTTTGATGCATTGTTGTATTCTGTTTGCTAATATTTTGTTCAGGATTTTTGCATCTGTGTTCATCAGAGATATTGGTCTATAGTTTTCCTTTTTTGTGTTGTCTTTGCCAAGCTTTGGTATTAGAGTAATGTTGGCCTCATAGAATGAGTTAGGGAGTATTGCTTCCTCTTCAATTTTTTGGAAGAGTCTGAGGAGGATAGGTGTTAATTCTTCTTTGAATGCTTGGTAGAACTCATTGGTGAAACCATCTGCTCCAGGGCTTTTGCCTTTAGGGAGATTATGGATAGTCATTTCAATCTCATTTCTATTGATTCATCTATTTAGATTATGCAGTTCTTCTCAGTTCAGTCTGGGTAGGCTATAAATTTCTAGACACCTGTCCATTTCTTCTAGGTTGTTAAATTTCATTTCATAAAGTCCTACATAATATTTTCTTATAATCCTTTGTATTTCTGTGGTATCAGTGGTAATTTCTCCCTTTTCATTTCTAATTTTGGATATTTCCTTTCATCCTTTGGTCCTTTCCTTTCATCCTTTGATTAGTCTTGCCAGGGGTTTGTCAAGTTTGTTGACTTTCTCAAAGAACCAGCTCTTCGTTATATTAATTTTTTCTATTGTCCTCCTGTTCTCTACTGGGTATAGCTCTGCTTTAATTTTTATTATTTCTTTCCTTCTGCTGACTTTGGGTTTTGTCTGCTCTTCTTTTTCGAGTTCTTTAAGATGGGGTGCTAAGATGTTTTCTTGTGATTTTTCTTGTTTCTTAAGATAGGCCTGTAATGATATGAATTTCCCTCTTGATACCACTTCCGCTGTGTCTCAATAATTCTGATACTTTGTATTTTCATTGTCATTAGTTTCTATATATATTTTTAATCTCACCTTTTATTTGTTCTTTTATCCAGTCCTTTTTTAATAAGCTGTTGTTAAATCTGCATGTATATGTGGTTTTTTTCTGCTTTCCTTTTACAGTTGATCTCCAATTTCAAAGCATTGTGGTCTGAGAATACACTTGATATGATTTTGATCTTCTTGAATTTGCTGAGGCTACTTTTGTGTCCAGCATGTGGTCTATTCTTGAGAATGTCCCATGCGTACCAGAAAAGAAGCTGTAGTCTCTTTTTGCTGGATGAAGTGTCCTGTAAATGTCAGTGATGTCCAATTGCTGTAATGTGTCATTTAGAGCTGATATTTCCTTATTTATTTTCTGTTTGGATGATCTGTCCATGGCTGATAGCGGGGTGTTTAAGTCTCCCACTATGATTATGTATTCATCAGTTTCTCCTTTCAAGTCTGTTAGTAGTTTCTTTGTGTATTTTGGTGCATCCTGGTTGGGAGCATATATGTTAATTAGTGCCAACTCTTCTTGTTGTTGCATTGTGCCTTTTATCATTATGTAATGACCATCTTTGTCTTTTACTATCTTTTTTAACTTGAAGTTTATTTCATCAGATATCAGTATGGCCACTCCTGCCTTTCTCTGGTTACCATTTGCTTGGAGTATTGTATCCCATCCTTTCACTCTGAGTCTGTGTTTGTCCTTACAGCTGAGGTGTGTTTCTTGGAGACAGCATATGGATTCGTTCTGTTTTTGAATCCAGTCTGCTACTCTGTGTCTTTTTTTTTGGTGAGTGCAGTCCATTAATATTTAGAGTGATGATTGATATGTGAGGATTTCCTGTGGCCATTACTTATTTCTTTCTTTGTTTATGTTTGTTTGTTTGTTTATTTTTTCTTTCTATTTTTTAAATTCATTTTTACTTTTAGACTTTTTGGGGTGACATCTCTTAGCAAAGATTACATAGGTTTCAGGCATACAATTCTACAGTGCATTTTCCACATGATGTATAATAAGTTCACCACCTAATGTGACTTCTCTTTCCATCACCTTATATTTAGCTCCCCCACTCCTCTCCCACCCCCTCCTTTTTCTCCCCCCCCAACCCACTCATCCACAAATAAACATTAAAGTATTCATTGTGTCCATGGGTTATTTGTTTCTTCATTTCTTTTTTCTTTGCTTTCAGTTTTATATTCCGCATATGAGTGAAGTCATACAGTTCTTTGTTTTTTTTGTCTGGCTTATTTCAGTAATCATGATGATCTCCAGTTCCATCCATTTTGTTGCAAATGGCAATATTTCATCTTTTCTTATAGCTGAGTAATATTCCATTGTGTATATGTACCACAGCTTCTTTATCTAGTCATCTTTCGCAGGGCACTTTGGTTGTTTTGTTTCTTTCTTGTTGCCCCAACTTTGTTCCATTTTTCCTGATGTTTTGTTTCAGGCTAAAGAGCCTCCTTCAGTATATCTTGGAATGCTGGCCTCGTGCTGGCAAATTCCCTCAGCTTCTGTTTGTCTGAGAAGGTCTTTATTCCACCTTCATATCTGAAAGATAATTTTGCTGGATAATTTATTCTTAGCTGGAAGTTTCTCTTTTTTAAATTTTTGAATGTTGGATTCCACTCTTTCCTGGCTTGTAGAGTTTCTGCTGAGAAATCTGATGCCAGCCTGATGGGTTTTCCTCTAAAGGTTATAGTTCTTTTTTTCCTGGTTGCCTTGAGAATTGTCTCTTTGTCTTTAGTTTTGGACATCTTTAGTACCATGTGTCTTGGAGATCTGTTAGGGTCCAGGTAATTGGGGGACCTGTTTTCTTCTTGGGGTTCCAGATCTTTCCATAGGTTTGGAAAGTTCTCATCTATGATTTGTTTGAGTATGCTCTCTGTAGATTGCTCTGCCCCCTCTTCTATTCCTATTATCCTGATGTTGTTTTGTCTCATGGCGTTGAATAGTTCTTGCAGAGTTCTTTCAATCCTTTTGGTTCTATGTTCCCTCTCTTCCTCTTTCTGACCTGTTTCCATGTTCTGATCTTCAATATTACAAATTCTTTCCTCCATCTGGTTGGTCCTGTTTCCTATGGCAGTTATTTCATTTCTCACTTCTTTTATCGTATTATTTATTTCTTATATTTCCATCTCAATCTTTCTTATGTTTTGAATTTTTTTGTTAAATTGTTCTCTTTTTCACAGAGTTCCTTTTTTATGTAATTTATATCCTTTTTTATGTTATTTATCTCAGCTATGGTATTCTGCCAATAGGTTTTCATTTTTCTCACAGCCTTTAGAATGGCTGCTTTAAAGTCTCTGTCACTTAAATCAGACCCTTCCATTTCTAAGAAGCTGTCTTCTGGGTAAATTTCATGTTCTTTCTGAGGAGTTTTTGTTTTTAAGGAATTCATCCTGTCCGCTGGGTTCTTCTTGTTTGACATGAGGGCTTTATGTTCAGTGCCCAAATTATTGCTTTTGTGGTGTCTTGCTGTAGGACAGACACTAGGTAGCACTGGGGGTCAAGTTTTGGGAGAGAGGGGGCTGTTTGTTTCTTGTTTCTGATCTCCTACTGCATTTGGAGGCTATGCGCATGTATCCTGGGGAGAGGCCAACAAAAGGCTCTCCAAGGGCAGCTCTGCCTTCTGCTCTTTGCTGGGGAAGCTGATCCAAGGCTTGTTTCTGCTGGCTGGGGTGAATGCTATACAATCAGTCTTACTTCCTAGCCCTGATTCAGCCTCTGGCTGTCTATGGGCTCACACTGCTTTCAGAACCCTGGGGTGCATGAGGAAGTGCACGCTCCATAAGTCCAAAGCTGTGGACCTGGCCTGAGACAGCAGGGTCGCCTTCGCAGCAGGCTGGGAACAGGAACTACAGCCCTGTGTAGGTCTCCAGAGGTCCTAGAGCTGGGATGTCATCTTTGTGGTTCAGAGTCCTCGCTCAGCCCTTTTACCACTCAAAAGTTCCAGAGGCTGGCTCCCAAACTCCTTCCCTAGCATGCAGTTCCAAAGCCCAACTCCCCGGTCTCTCCCTTCCCCTAAACTGCGGTGCTCTGAATAGTCAGCAGGGGTCGTGTCCTGTTGTAGTCTGTCTCTGCTCCCTTCCCTTTCCCCGACTTGCCCCCTTCTCGCCAACCTTCAGGTGTTTACTTGCGATTTGTGGATTTCTCAACAGCCGGTTTGTCACTCAGTGTCCTCTTTCTTGGCTACTGGACGGCCATTCAATTGTGTTTTCTGGGAGAGGCTTTAGGGACCTCCTGTCCAGTCTCCATCTTGCCTTCTTCTTCCTTTAACCGATTTTAAGTTTATATGTGTATATGATATAAGAAAGTTGTTCTATTTTGTTTTGTGCATGTATCTGTTCTATTTTCTCAACAGCATTTATTGAATAGACTTTCTTAATCCATTGCAGATTTTTGTCCCCTATTTCATAGATTAATTAACACATAGTCATAGGTTTATTTCTGGGCTTTTTATTTTCTTTCATTGGTCAATGTATCTGTTTTTATGACAGCACCATGCTATCTTTGCTTACCAGAACCTTGTAGTATAGTTTGATATCAGGCAACATAATACCTCCAATATTATGTTTTCCTCGAGATCACTGGGGTATTTTGTGTTGATGTGGTTTACTATTAATTTTAGCTTTACTTTTTCTAGTTTAGTAAAAAGTGACATAGGTATTTTAATAGACATTGCATCAAATCTATAGATTGCTCTATGTAGTGTATATTATTTTAACAATGTTAATTATTTCTATCTATCATCATGGTATATGTTTCCATTTAGTTGTATTTTCTTTAATTCCTTTCTTTGATATCCTATATTTTTATAAATACAGTTCTTTTACTTCCTTGGTTAAATTTATTCCTAGGTATTTTATAATGTAAGTATAAATAAAATGTTTTCTTAATTTTTTTCTGTTATTTCATAATTGGTGCAAAAACTGTAACTGATTTCTGAATATATATGTATTGCTAATTTATTGAATTTATCAGTTTTAATAATTTTTGGTAAAGTCTTAATGTTTTATTGTATAGTGTCATGTCATCTGCAAAAACTAAGTTTTACTTTCTTTCCAATTTTGATGGTTTTTATATCTTCTCCTGGTTTGATTGCTGTGGCTAGAACTTTCAATATTATGTCAAATAAAAATAATGAAAGTAGACATCCTTGTCTTATTTCTGATCCTAACACAAAACACATTTAGCTTCTCACCATTGAGTCTGACGTTACCTGTGGATGTGTCATATCTGGCCTTTAGTATATTGAGATTATTTTTTTCTCTATTCCAACTTTGCTGAGAAGTTTTATCATAAATAAATGGCTGGGTTTTGTCAAATGTTGTTTTTTCTTTTATTAATATAATCATAAAATTTTTATCCTTAATTTTATTTTGTATATCACACTAATTGATTTGTGGGTATTAGACCTTGCATAACAGTAATAAACCTCACTTATGAGCTTATGTATTGCTGAATTCAGTTTGCTAATATTTTGTTTGGAACTTTTGCATCTATATTAATGAGAGAAATTATCCAATAATTTAATTTTGTTATTGTTTTGGCTTTGGAATCAAGGTAATTGTTGCCTCATAAAATGAGGTTGAGAGCCTTCTATTTTGTTAAATTTTTAAGAATAGTCTGAAAATAAAAGGAGTTGATTCTTTGAATGAATGGTAAAATTCACTTGTAAAGCCATCTGGTCTAGGACATACATTTATGGGACGATTTTTTTATTAATGTTTTGATTTGTTAGTATTCATTGATCAATTTAGATTTTCTGTGAATTTTTTATTCAGTCTTTAAAGACTGTATGTTTCTAGGAATTTATCCATTTATTCCAGCTTGTACAATTTACTAGCATATAATTATTCATAGTATTTCTCGTAAACTTTTGTATCTCCATGGTCAGTTGTCACTTCTCTATTTTCATTTTTTATTTCATTTATTTGGGTCTTCTATTTTTTTCTTAATGAGTCTGGTTTAAGGGTTTTCAATTTTATTTATTATTTCAAAGAATAGTTCTAAGTTTCCTTGATTAATTAACTCTATTATATTTATTTCTGCTCTGACCTTTATTATTGCCTTTCTCTTACTAACCTTAAGTTTTGTTTGCTGATCTACTTCCAATTACTTTGTATGTAACATTAGATTGTTTGATATTTTTCTTGTTTCTTGTCATAGCTTATATTGCTATGAATTTTTCTCTTAGGCATGCTCTTATTGTGTCCTATACGTTTTGGGTCATTTTGTTTTTATTTTCATTTGTCTCAAGTTATCATTTGAATTTTTTTATCTTATTGTTGTCCCATTTATTGTTCAGTTGCACATACTTTTGTCTTTATATTTAAGTGTGATTTGCATTTGCTTTGTATTTTTATTCTAGTTCAATTCTACCACAATTTATACAAGTGTGGTAAGAGTAGACATTTGATAAGATTTAAAACTTTTTAAATTTATTGAGACTTATGTTTTGATCTATTTTCAATAATAATTTATGTGCACTTGAAAAAAATATATATTCTGCTGCTTTGGGGTGAAAAGCTATAAAAATATCAATTTTATCCATCTGGTCTAATGTGTCATTAGAGGTCTCTATTTCCTTGTTAATTTTATGTTTGAAATATCTATCTTTTAATGTCAAAGTTCACTACTATGAATGTATTATTGTGGATCTCTCACATTATGTTCATCAGCATTTGTTTTATATATTTAAGTGTGCATAAATGTTTTATAAGGATAAAGTTTACTACTATGAAGGTATTATTGTGGTTCTCTCACATTTTGTCCATCAGCCTTTGCTTTATATATTTAAGTGTGCATAAATGTTCATAAGGGTTACATTTTCTTATTGGATTGAACCATTTATCATGAAATATCATTTTTATTTCATATTGTAGTCTTCATTTTAAGTTTATTTTGTCTGATATAAGTATTGCTACCTTAGCGTTTTTTTCATTTACATTAGCATAAAATATATATTATTTTATTCCTTTACTTTCAATCTGTGTGTGTCTTTTGATCTAAAGTGGGTCTCTTATAGACAGCATACATATGGCTCTTGTTTTCTTATCTATTCAGCTACCTTATGACTTTTGATTGGAGCGTTTAATCTATTTACCTTTAAAGTGACTATTAAAAGATACACAGTTATTTTTTTCTGTGTGTATGTGTATATAATGTTCTTCTATTGTTCCTTCTTAAAGAAGCTTCTCTAATCCTTCTAATATTTGTTTGGTAGTGATGTACTCCTTTAGCTTTATCTAGCCTGGAAAACACTTCATCTCATTTTAATTTTAAATAGTAGCTTTGCTGGGTAGTCTTGGTTGTAGGTTCTAGATTTTAATCACTTTAAATATTTTGTGCCAATATTTTCTGATCTACAAAGTTTCTGTTGAGAAATAAGCTGACTACCTTATAAAGGATCCCTTGTACGTAACTAATTGCCTTACTCTTACTGTCATTAAGGTTCCTCCGTCTTTGTCTTTAAAATTCACTATTTTACTAAAGTTGTGTCTTGGTGTGGGCCTCTTTGGGTTAACCTTGTATGAGACTCTCCGTGCTTCCTTGACTTGTATGTCAATTTTCTTTGCCAAGTTAACAAAGTTTTCAATCATTATGTTTTTAAATAGGTACTCAATCCCTTGCTTACTCTCTTCTTATTGTGGTACCCACATGATGTGAATGTTGTTACAATCGACATTGTCCCAGAAGTCCATTAAACTATCTAGATTATTTAATCCTATTTTATTTTTGCTGTTCTGATTAGGTGTTTTTTGTTACTTAGTCTTCCAAATTGCTTATTCTATCCTCTGCTTCATCTAGTATGCTGGTGATTTCTCCTAGTACATTATTTATTTCAGTTATTGTGTTTTTTTACTTCTGACTAGTTTCACGCTCTCTCTCTCTCTCTCTCTCTCTCTCTCTCTATATATATATATATATATATATATATATATATATATATCTACATATAGATATAGATATAAATATATATCTAATATATATCTACATCTCTCTATATATATATTTTTTGGAAGCTCTCACTAAGTTTCTTGAGTATCTATATAACCATTGTTTTAAACTCTGTATCTGGTAGGTTACTGCCTCCATTTAGTTTAGTTCTTTTTCTGAAGTTTTCTCCTGTTCTTTTCTCAGGGATTTAGTTTTTTGTTTCCTTATTTTGTCTGCCTCTCTCTGTTTCTTTCTATGTATTTGGTACATCAGCTACATATCCTAATTTTGGCAGGGTGATATTATATATTAGATGTCCTGTGAGGCCCCATAGATAGCATAGTTTCTCTCACCAGCTGTCCTTGGTGTTCCTGGAGTGTCCTTTTTGTGAGTTTGATTGTTTTTTTACACATTAGTGGGTGGAATTGACCTTCGGGCTTACTGTCTGTGAAAACTGGCAACTACCACAGTTTATTAGCTATTGTGTGTGGGCTGACCTCATGGACAAGATTTACTCCAATGGGCTTTGGTTCCTATAAAAAGCATCCTTTGGTTGTACCACTTGTGGGACTAAATGGGTGGTGCTATGCTGTGGTTTAAAGTCAATCTCCAAGTGTGGTGATTATGGGGCCTCTTCACACAGGCTCTCATTGAGTCCAAGTTCATTGAATGCCACTTGTTTTTGTCCCTAGGTTTTCTGGGAAAAGCCACACTGTTATCCAAGTTTTGTTGCTGCTTGTGATGGACATCGAGGCATGTGAAACACATCATGCTTCAAACCAAGGTCAGCTGCCACAAGTTCCAGGCCTGGGGCAGCTCAGCCAAAGGCCCAAGGCACCACCCTGAGTCATGCTGCTTCTTGCCAGCTGTTCATAAGTTTCAGCTATTAAAAGTACCTCAAGCAGTAGGAGAGTTTAGTGAGGCAAGGTCTTAGCAGTTCACCAGGGTTTGGCAATTGATGTTCATGGGTTGATATAGATTCATGTATAAGTGAGCCTGGGACCTCTTAGCACAAGGTACTCTACACTCAAAGCAGCCACTATCTGCTTGTGTTTGTGGGCCCTCAAGAGTTTTCCAAGAAAGCCTGTAGCATGGGCTAACTCCAGCTGACCACTGCTGGAAGAGCCTTGGATTGTGTATAAGTTGAATGGATTAATGTCCCAGGGATTTGCTGGGATACAGCAAAAAGTTCACCAGGCCAATGCAAATTCATATTTGGCATATTGAAAGGGGGCTCAACACATGAAAAATGGACTATGGTGGCTGCCCCTTCAGCCCTAACCCTGAAAACACACAACTCTGTTTTTCACTGTATGTCTCTGTTGCCTCCTGATCCAGTGTTTCCCCAGTGAAAGTTAGGTAAGTGTCTAGGAGCAAGAGTCTGTGAGTGGGTTCTCTAAGTGGACATCTGGGTCTCAGAAGTTCTCTGCTTCACTGATGACATCCCTATTGATTGTTACAGCTAGATATTGTGGGAGTGTTTATTGTTTGTTTGCTGTTCCAGGTGGGGAAGCCTAAGGTAGGCCTACAACTGCTCAATTCTCAGAAGGTACCTCTGCAACAGATATTCTTTCCAATTCTCACTCATTATATGTGGGTTTGGGGTAAACTTGTTTTACATTTTTGTCCCTTCTGCAGGTTTTAGTGTGGCTTTTACTTTATATTCTTATTTATAGAACTTCTGATCAGCTAGGCTTCAGGTAGTTGTTCAGGTTGATAGTTCTATAATTTAATTGTAATTTTAATGTGGCCATTGGAGGTGGCAAGCACAATGTTTTTCTACTCTGCCATTTTGATCACAACCTCTAAAAATTAAACAGTTTTTTTAATTAAATATAAATATTATAAATAACAAACTTCTAAAAACTCTGAATTATTTTTATGCCAAATAATGATATTTGATTATAAGACAGTTTATTTGGCTTGACTCAAAATCTAAACTTTGATTCCCCTGTGATAAAAAAAACAGCAATGTCTATTAGCTTTTCATGCTTCCAGCTGCTTTATTATTTTTATAGGATGCACCCCAGTATCTTTCTTCCAAACAAAATTTAGGAGTCAGCCAAAGATTTTGATGCATTATATATATGGATCAGAGCATTCACACTCTATGTTGCACCCACTCTTCCAAGAATCATTTCATAACTTTGTCATTATTCTGTCAGTCTGAGTTTTATCCTTGTATATCTCTTGTCAATAAGAAAGCAGCTTTGTATTTCACTGAAGCTCAATGAAAATTGAGTGTGGAAGAGTGGAGGGGTATTTTAGGCCTAATGCTGCTGCCTTATAAATCGTACTCTTGTTTCTGCAAATGGTTCTTGGGAGCCTTCAAGTAGTTGTATTTTTCAGATAATTGTCCACATTTTATAATTATTATCTATAGAAACATTAGTTTAATCAAGCTACTCTGTCATTACCAAAAGTAAGACATGTTATGTAACTTTCGAGTTTTCACTTTTTCTGTCTTCTTATATGCTTAAGTTTCACTAAAGAGGTACTTTCTGGTATATGAAATAAATATCCTTTACTAAAGAGTGTATAGAGCTTATTTTTCTACTAACATCTCCAAACAAAATGCTGAAATGTGGCTTTAATAATGGTACATTTCACTGAATAAAACCACTTTCACCCTCAAAATGTCATTAAGTGACCAGAACTTACACTTAATATCTAATAATCAGCAAATATTATGGAAAATCTATGATAAAAATATTTATTTTATTTATCCTCATGCTTTCTCTTTTACAGCCAACTGGTACCACAGTTAAACATTTCTTCCATTTTACTGTCCCAAAAAAGCACTTCTTCCCTTACTGGTAAGACCTATTGTTTCAACCTATCTTTTCAATAAACTCTGATAATATTCCTGAATATCTAGAGTTTTAATTGTTTTTATAAATGTTCAGCCACCATTTATATCTTAAATGTGTGTGTGTGTGTGTGTGTGTGTGTGTGTGTGTGTGTGTGTAAATTTTTGGATTAATAAACATTTGAAAACATAAAAAATCTTTCATTGTACCTGCTCCTAATGTCATCCCTTTTCAAAATCTGGTTAGTTATGCTATTCAAAGTTGAGACTATCATGCAAAAAGTATTTTGGAAGGAAAGTGGTAAATTAGAGCTGAACATTAAAATTAATAAATGTAAGAGTTAGAATATAAGACACTAGAACAGATATATAGGTATTCAGTATGTTAAATATAGATAATAGTAGTTGAGTTCTTAAAATTTATTTGGATCATAGAAGGTGTTCAAAAATTAATTATTGAAGTAGTAATTATTTTTATAGCTAGTAAATAACAGAGTGTCTTTGTTAAAATTATCTTCCGGTGATTTATTATAAAGATGGTTTTATTTAAACTGTCTGGGAAGAGAGATTAAAAGTTTTCATCGTGATGTCTGAGATTGCTTCTGACTCTAAAAAAATCCTATAATTTTGTGTTTATATGTTGAAATGTACTTGACAAGGCCCTTTCAGGCACACCATTATATAAGTCTTTATGCATATTTATTGCAACAAAATACTATACTGTAATAATTTATAGTTGTTACCTCCACCGGATTGTAGGTTTCTAGAGGATGAAAAAAGTGTAGTTCCCATTTCAGAAGACCCCAGCAGTAACTACTGCTTTTCATACATAATAGAAACTTAGAAAAATAAAAAATGAGTATATGTGGGACTTTCAGGTCCTAAATGATTGTTTACTTATCTATAACTTCTTAAGAAGAGTGTTTTAATGACACATTAATATGCTAAATTAGACTATTATTCAGTTTATAGATTTTCAGCATTAATTTTTTTATTGCATTTTAAGACCTAGGCATAGAGAATGGCCAAAATAATACAAAAATGAGAACACTTGTAGAGGAATAATGAGCCTATGTTACCAATTTGCAGATTAAGCAAAACACAGCACCAGAAACAGGTCTACCATTAATTGGAATCTAGTTATTTGCTATTTAATATTAACATAATAGTTACAAAATTTGACCTAAGGTATTTTTTCATTACTACTTGAAACAATTAATTATGTTTATGATAATTCACCAACTAATATTCTCAGGCTAGAATTTTCAGAGAAGGACCACTTTAAATATCTACTTTCAATTTAAAAACCAATGCCAAAAATTGTTGTATACCACATTTTTAATTATATATTCCATTATGCCAGAATCATTTCCAAAATAAAATTTGTAACATTTCAATTATACCATAAGATGAGACAGAAAAAAAACAAGGCACACATATTGTTATTACTTAGTAAAGAATTTAATGTCAACTCTCATTTTGGGGATTTGGCAAAAGAAAAATGAGTTTATAAAATGAACAAAGATTTTCTAAGATAAGTTTTTGATTACTGAATGTATAAAGAAATTGCTAGTTTTTATGATTGATAAGCCCCCTTATTTTAGGTAGAAGAAATAGCACCAATTTAGTGAAGTCAAGAAAATTGAAAATTTATTCACTATTGAAACACCAAATTAAAATAAAGTAAGGGAATAAATGTTACAATTGAAAACTCTAGAGAAAAACAATTGGGCTGTACTTTCTAGTATTATCTAGAATTAAAGACACAGCAAAGGCAAAGTAATATCTATATCGTTGTCATTGCTTTTATTTCTGTTATCCAATTGTTTTCATCTGGATAATTTTAAATATCCTCTTAGCTTAGTTCCTTGCTAGCAATATCATCTTTGTTATATATTCCAAAAGTCCACCAAAGCAAATACATCATGATGTTTTTATGTTCCAATTATTTCAACAACTCTCTCAGAAAACAAAATCCAAAGTCAGGTTTGTATTTAACTTTCTTTTCACATTTCTGCTTTGTAAGCTCTTTAAAAATAACAACATCGATAATAATAGTAACAACAACTATAAAAACGCTGTCTGGAAAAAATTCAGCCACAAATGTCTTTATTTTTCACATTATATGGCTGGATACTTTCTGGACAGCTCTCATATTCTGTGTATAATGTTGATACATATTATAGTCTCTATAGCCTATTTCACTATACTCCCAGTCCTTGTAGAACAAATGGGGTTTTTCTTAATTAACTATATGAACAAATTAAATAAAATATCTATCAGTAACTGGATTAATTAGGGACAACCTATTCTCAAGGCAAATTAAATGAGAATCTTAGTACTGCCATGAAATCCAAAGCACTTTTTTACATTTAAAAGTTGTTCATTTAAGGTAATGCAATGAAATTTGGCACCAAAAATTAAACTGAAAAAATGTTCATCCAAATAATTTTAGATGCAATAAAAAGAAAAAATTTTCTTTAATTATTTTAAGACAAAGTAATGAGAAATGTGCTCTATTTCAGCTTAATATTAATATTCTGACAGATGAATTAATCATTTTTCAGGGCTAGTAAAATTGCTCAGTAAAATTTCATTATACTAGAGAATAAAAAAAAGTGTCATCCATAAATAAAATTGACAAATAAACAAGGAGATTTGGTCAAATTTATAAGTATATTTTAAAGACATAAAGTAATAGCAACTCAAAATATTTACTAAATTAAAAATTATAATTAATCTAATATTTTAAAAATGTTTTCTTTGTAAATTTGGATTAAATATTCATTATTATCTTTTATAATGTTTTTGTTAAATTTACTTGTGTATCCTAGCTAGTAAAAGTCTATATTTATTCTTGCACTAACGTCATGAGCCAGCTTCAATTACCAAACACCACACATCTATATTTAACAAATATCAGTTAAAAAACACCAGTTTACACTGAAAGTAATTTTTTAAAAATTTCTATTGTTAGACTTATTAGATGACATTGGTTAACAAGAATTACTTAAGTTTCAAGTGTACAATTCTATAGTGCATTGTCTATGTGTTGCACTGTATGTTCACCAGCCAGTTTCAGTTCTCTTTCCATCACTACGTATCTAGCTCCCCCTCCCTCCTCTCCAATCCCCTCCATCTCCTTCCACCACTCCCACCTTGCAACCAGATAACCACTAAACTATTGACTGTGTCCATGAGTTATTTTTTCTTGTTCATTTTTGTGTTTGTTGGTTCAGTTTTGTATTTCACATATGAGTGAAGTCATATATGGTTCTTGAATTTTTTACTGTCTGACTTACTTTGCTTAGCATGTTGTTCTCCAGGTCCATCCATTTTGTTGCAAATGGCAGTTTTATCTTATCTTATACTTGACTAATATTCCATTGTGTATATGTACCACAGCTTCTTTACCCAGTCATCTGTTGAAGGGCACTTTTGTTGCCTCCATATCTTGGTCAATATGAGCAGTGCTGCAATGAACATTGGAGTACATAAGTTGTATTTTTAAAAAAAATTATTTGCCATGAATACATAATACAACACATAGATGATGTATTACAGAATTTTACACCTGGTATCTATGTAATTTTTACTAACCAATGTCACTTCCATAAATTTAACAATAAAAAAATAAAATCATCAGATAAGCAAAACAAATTATTTGCCTATTTTTAAAATTAAATTTACCAGGTGACATTGTGTAGTAAAATATGTTCCAATGTACAATTTATAATACATCATTTATGTGTTGCATTGTGTGCTCATCACACAGAATCAGTTTTCTTTTCATCACCATATGTTTAACTCTTCTTCCTCCCCTACCACCATCCTTCCCCTTACCTTCTGGTAAATAAACTGTTGTCTGTGTCAATGAGTTTTTGTTTCTTTGTTTATTTTACTGTCTTGTTCGTTGGTCACTTTCAGTTTTATATACCACATATGAGTGAACTCATATGGTTCTTGACTTCTTTCTGTCTGACTTATTTTGCTTAGCCTAGTAATCTCAAGATCCATCTGAGTTGTTGCAAAAGGCAGTATCTCATTTTTCCTTATGGCCGAGTAATACTCCATTATGCATATGTCCCGCATCTTCTTGATCCAATCATCCATCAAAAAACATTTTAATTTTTTTGGTGTCTTGGCCACTGTAAAAAATTCTGCAATGAACATCAGAGTACATATATCTTAGTAAAAATACATTTCCAGATTTTTAGATAGAAAAATTTCTGGGTCAAATAATAACTCTATACTTAAATTTTTGAGGAATCACTGTACTGCTCTTCATACAGGTTGTATCAATTTACATTCCCACCACTGTGTATGAAGGTTTCTTTTACTCCACAGCCTCCCCAACACTTGTTACTATTTGTCTAGTAACAAATGGCCATTCTAAGATGTGCGAAGTATTATCTCATTGTGTTTTTAATTTGCATTTCTCTAATTTTTAGTGAACTTGACCACTTTTTCATATATCTGTTGGCTATTTGCATTTCCTTTAGGAAGAATTGTCTGTTCAAGTCCTCTGTCTCTTTTTTAATTAGGTCATATTTTTTATTTGAGTTGTAGGAATTCTCAATATATTTCATATTGAATTATTAAAGGCATTGTTTGCAAATATCTTCTCTCATTTGGTTGATTATCTGTTTCAGTGATGGTTTCTTATGCTGTGAAGAAGCTTTTCAGTTTAATATAGTCCCATTCAGCTATTTTTCCTTTTACTTATTTTGCCTTTGAAGTCACATCTATAAATTCTTAACTGCACCCAAGCTCCATAACATAGGTTAACCAGATATCCTATTTTAAATGGGACAGAAAACAATCGTACCGACTTGTTTTAAACAATACATATGGTCAGCCTACTGACACCTTGGATTTAGCTCGGTGAGGCTAGGCTGACCATACATACTATTTGAAATAGGAAAGTACCATTGTTTTCTGTCTTCATTAAAGTGGAATGTCTGGTCAGCCCATTTATAAGTTTAGTACCCTTGTTTTATTCTATGCACTTTCTTTTTTCAGGTCTTACATATAGGTGTTTGATTCATTTTGAGTTACTCTTTGTAGATTCCTTGCTTTTTTCATGGATTTCTAATTCTCCAAGCACCATTTATTGAAGAGGTTTTCTTCTCTTCATGGTATGTTTTCAGCTCTGTATTGCCAATGATGGAGGCTAGGAAGGTTCATATAGGATGTGGGCGGACAGAAGAAGAATTGAGGAGCTGCAGGCAACTTAAATACAGCCTTTATTCCAGAAGCAGTGCAACAATAAGTGGCATCTGGAAGTTTCCCCTCAATAGCTCATTGTCCATATTTAGCTCATAGTTTTCTACCCCATAGCATGCTTCAGTTTTAGCCTCTCTAGCTCTAGATGACCTCTCAGGTCATCTCTCTACAATCTCTCCCTGATCTCTCCCAGTCCCTCTCTCTCCAGTCTGTCCCAGGTCAGCTCCAGTCCCCACCCCCACCCCCCAAGAAAGGCCCATCCCCTGATAAAGTCAAGAGAATAAATGTAGCAGTCTGCCAAGGACAAGCTTAAAAGGCCCATAAATGACAAATGGGACCATGTCAGTGACAGTTACATAATAGGTGCACATCCTACTGATAAGACATCAGCGAGAAAGCCTGAACTATTTCACCTGCACCACAGGCTCTTTCGTTAAAAATTATCTGTCCATATAAGTGAGTTTATTTTTAAGTTTTCAATTTTGTTTCATTGGTCTGTGTGCCTCTTTTTCTGCCAATACCATGCTATTTTAATTATGGTTGTTTTGTAGTTCAAGTTGAAGTTGGGGAGTGTGATGCCTCAAGTCTTGTTCCTTTTTTGTTGAATTGCTCTAGCTATTAAAGTTTTTTGTCATTTCATGAAAATATGGTAACTTTTTGTTCTATATCTTAAAAAAATGTCATTGAGATTTTGATGGGAGTTGCATTAAAACTGTATATTGCTTTGGGAAATATGGCTATTTTAGCTACGTTGATTCGTCCAATCCATTAACATAAAGTATTTATTTAATTATTTGTGTCTACTTCAATTTTTTAATAATGTTTTATGATTTTTAGTGTATGGGTCCTTTATATCCTTTGTTAAGTTTATTACTAGATATTTTATTCTTTTTATTGCAATGGCATAAGTCATTTCTTTGAAATTTTATTGCTTGTATATAGGCATTCAATGGACATTTATTTATTGATTTTGTATCCTGCAACTGTACTCTATATGTTTATTGTTTCTAAGTTTTTGAGTGGAGTCTTTAGGGTTTTCTATATAACAGTTGTCATCTTCAAAAAATGTCAATTTAACTTCTCAATTTTGATGCTTTATATATTTTACTTTTGCTTGAATGTTTAGGCTAGGAATTCCAGTATTTTGTTGAATAACAGTGGTGGCAGGGGCATTAATGTCTTATTTCTGATTTTAGAGATACAACCTTCAGTTGCAGTATGATATTAGCAGAAATTTTTATATAACTTTTATTATGTTGTGGTACTTTTCTTCTATACCCATTTAATTAAATGTATTGATTATAAATGGTTGCTATGTCTTGTCAAATGCTATCTCTGCATCTATTGATATACTCATATAATTTTTATATTTTATTTATGTGGTGTATCCCATTGCTCAATTTGTGTTGAACAATTTTTGTGCCCTTGAAATAAATTTCACTTGATCATGATGTATAATCTATTTTAAAAATTGTTGTATTAAATTTACTAGTATTTTGTTTAGGATTTTTGTGTCTATATTTATCAGAGATATAAGTCTATAGTTTAGTTTTATTGAGTTATCCTTACTAGGCTTTGCTATAAGGGTAATGTTGGCCTCATAAAATAAGTTAGAAAGTATTGCCTTCCCTTCTATTGTTTGCAAAAGTTTGAGGGGGACAAGTATTAAATCTTCTATTAATGTTTGTTAGAATACACTAGTTAAGTCATCTGGTCACGGACTTCAGCTTATAAGGATATTTTGGATTATAAGGATATTATGAGTTTTGATTTCCTTACTTTTGATAAGTCTACTTGGATATTCCAGTTCTTACTGATTCAGTCAGAGAGGGCTACATGTTTCTAAACATTTGTCCATTTATTCTAGGTTATTGAATTTAGTGGCATATATTCCTTTAAATAACTCTCTATCAAAACTATCCTCAGCAATTTAAGAAGATTGAAATCATACCAAGCATATTCTCTGGCCACAAAGCTTTAAATTTGAATATTAACTGCTACTAAGAGAGAGAGAGAGATTTATATACATGGAGATTAAACAACATGATTATAAACAACAAATGGGTTCAATAAAGAAGTAAACAATGAAAAAATTATCAAAATGAATGAGAATAAAAACACATCATATCAAAATTATTGAGATGCAGGAAAAACAATATTAAGATAATGATTTATAAAATGACAGGTCTATATCAAGAAACAAATAAAATCCCAGGCAAGAAACCTAACATTACATTTTAAAGAATTAAAAAAAAAAATAACAAGTGAAATGCAAAGTTAACAGGAGAAAGAAAATAGTAAATATTAGAGCAGAACTAAATGGAGAACAAGAAAAAACATAAATTAATGCAACAAAGAGCTGGTTTTTTGAAAAGTTCAACAAATTTGACAAATTCCTGGCTAGACTCATAAGGTAAAGAAAAGATAAGTCATAAAAAATGAAAGAGCAAAAATGACGAAAGAAACCACAGAAACACAAAGGATTATGTGAGGAAATTCTCATTCATTATCCTACTTAAACTTTATTTTAGTATTTTTCTAGTCCAAAATCTGGAATTGATGGCTTCAGTTTTTAGATGGGATCTTTCTGTTAGTTTCTTCTTTAAATGTTCTGCTTAACATTCTCACTCATATGTATAAATAGTGTATTAACATACTGGTTTTATTCCCCATAGACTATAGTCATGCCTGATATGTAGTAAATACCCAATAGATATTTTTTTGACTGGATGGAAGAACAAAGCCATTCTTTCAGAGCCCTCATATATATAATCTTGTTGTCTCCTAATTTGCTGGAAACTGTTTAATCCAACTTAACATTTATAACACCAACTATGATTGAGGAAAAAAAAACTTTCACTAAAGAAAATGGTAATTAATCCTGAAAATAACTGACAAGAGAAATAATAACACGGATGGAGGTTTTCCATATATCAGTTATCTAATATGTGTTACAAATTCTATTAGGTTATTTATATATAAGGGCTATCCAGAAAAACTCCAACCATAAATGCCTCTATTTTTTTATATTACATGGCTGGACACTTCCTGGAAATCCTTTGTATGTTTTATTTGCATCTAATAACTTGAATACAGTATCAAATGAGAATAATAGACAGAAAGGAGCACCTCAAAAACAGTCTGTGAAAATGCATATGTATGCACAGCATGATGTGGAAAGAACAAAAACGTCTATCGACTAAAACTTATAAATCAAAACATAAATTTAAAATTTTAGAAAAATTAAAATTGGTTCTTCTGCATAGCAAAGAAAATTAGTGACAAAATAAAAAGAGATTCTATAGAATGAAAGAAAATATTTACAAATCATACATCTAGTTGGGGGTAACATTCAAAATATATAACTAACTCATATAAGTTAATAATAAAAAAACCAAACACTTGATTAAAAAATGAGCAAAAGATCTGGATAGACTTATTTTCAAAGACAATATATAGATGCCCAACAGTACATAAAAAGGTTCCCAACATCACTAATTATAAGGAAAATGCAAATCAAACCAGAATGAGATACCACTTTATACCTGTTAGAATGGTTATATAAAAAGTACAAAAAATAAGTGATGATGAGAATGTAGACAAAAGGGCATTATTGTGCACTATTGACAGGAGTGTAAATTGGTAAAGTTACTATAAATAACCCTATGGAGGTTTCTCAAATAATTAAAAATATAACTACCATATAACCCACAATTCCACTTCTGGGAATTTGTCTGAATGAAATTAAAACATTAATTTAAAAAAATAACTACATTTCCATATTCATTGCAGCATTATTTACAATAGTGAAGACATGAAAACAATGTAAGTATCCATCAATAGGTAAATAAATAAACAAAATTTGCTAAACACACACACACACACACACACACACACACACACACACACTAAAATATAATTCAGCCATAAAAGGAAAAACTTTCCATTTGTAACAGCATAAATGGATATTGAAGACACTATGCAAAGTTAAATAAGTCTAATAGAAAACGACAAATATTGTATGAGCCTGCTGATACATGGTATCTAAAAAACAAAAACAAACTCATAGATGCAGAGAACAGATTGGTGGTTTTCAGAGGTGAGTGCAGGTTGGGCAAAATGGGTGCAGTTGATGTAAATATATAAACTTATGAAATAACTATGTCTTTGTGACATAATGGACAGCATACTGACTATAATTATTAATATAATCAGTATGTATTACCCTGTGCCAAAAACAAGCCTGCATCTTTCTGATAAAAAGCCTGCCCCTATCCTTCTATTTGAAACTTGCAGAGGTCTCAGGGAAACTGCGAGTAACAGGATGGCAGTTTTTGCCTGCACTTTGATCTCAGAGACATAGAATACCATCACCTACCACATTTGCCCAAAGAAGAGGTGCACTGAGACCAAGATGACTGGGTCAGAGAAGAAAAGTTCACCTTCCAGGAAATATCCCAGTGTGAGAAGACCAAATGACCAAGAGAAAGTATGTAAGACACTACAGCTACACCAATGAGAAAACAGAAGAAAAACATTTTTATATCTTTACACTCAGAAGAAACACACTCCATCAAACATGAGTACACTAGAGACAAAACTACTCAGGAAGAAAATGAAAAATCTCAAGAAAAAGAACCTAAAGATATGGAATATATAATATAATACAAATGACATACAATTCAAGACTGCAATTCTGAAAACACTCAGAGAAATTAAAAATAATTGGCAGAACACACAGAGGCAGCTAGATGATCTGTGATAGGAAATCTGTGAACAAAATTAATAGTTTAGCAAAGAAATTGAAACTATATAAAGAAAGAACTGAATAGAAACTCTAGAAAAAAGCAATGCAATAAAAAAATGAAAAATAAAATAACTAGCATAGGAAGCAGGACTGACCAAATGGAGAAAAAAATTAGTGATATAGAAGATAGAAATATAGAAATGTCACAAAAGGAAGGAAAGATTTGAGAGTCAAAAGAAATGAAAGAACTCTATAAGAACATTCTGACTCCATCAGAAAGAGCAACATAAGAATAATGAGGATACCAGAAGGGGCAGAGCAGAATTCCACAGAGAGCTTACTCTAACGAATGAACAAGAACTTTCCAAACCTATGGAAAAAACTGAAACCCCAAACTCAAGAAAA
The DNA here is from genome assembly GCA_004026885.1 of Lyroderma lyra. Classification (NCBI taxonomy): domain Eukaryota; kingdom Metazoa; phylum Chordata; class Mammalia; order Chiroptera; family Megadermatidae; genus Lyroderma; species Lyroderma lyra. The sequence goes on along the minus strand of PVJL010000977.1, from coordinate 246,965 downwards.
AAGCAGGACCACTAACTACGTAAAAATTAGCAGACCTTCTCCAAGCCCCATTATACATACATTAAGATTATATATAATGAAGATGTCAAAGATAAAAGACTGACAAATAATTCTCATGGCAACCAAAGAAAAGATAATCACAACCTATAAAGGAAAGCCTATCAGGTTATCATCAGACTTCTCAGCGAAACTTTACAAGTCAGGAGGAAGTGAAACCAAATATTCAAAATATTAAAAGAGAGAAATTATTAGCCAAGAATAATTTATCCACAAAAGCTATCTTTTAAATATAAAAAAGGAATAATGACCTTTGTAAACATACAGAAGCTGAGATAATTCTCAAATACAAGTCCAAATTTCAAAGAAATATTAAGAGGCTACTTAACTTGAAACAAAAAGTCAAAATAATTAGAAACACATTGTGACAACAAAAATATAAAATGGAAGAAAACAAAGGTTTAAATTTCTACAAGAGAATGGAGATAAAAAGAAGGTTTAAGAAAAAAAAAAGCCACTACATATATAAAACTTACTTTTACATGAAGTCCATGGTTACCACTAAAAAAACAACCAGCCAACCAATCAAACTAACAAAAAACACTAAGAACTGAGAAACACATCCAGAAAAAGAGTGAGAGAAAGAGAGAGAGAGAGAGAGAGAGAGAAAACAGAGAAAACATGAAAAAAAATTCTAGAACACCATCAAAATAAAATAATTTACAGTGAGAAAGTAGCAAAAGAGAAATCAAGGCACTGAGCTACCAGAAAACGAAAGATAAAATGGCTGTAAATGGCTGTAAAAAATTCTCACATATCATCATTATCCAAAATGAAAGTGTACTGAACTAACCAATGAAAAGGACACAGAATACCAGGCTGGATTAAAAATAAAAGGTATCCATTTGCTCTCTCCAAGAGACATGCCTTACTCACAAGAACAAATACAGAGTAAAATTAAAAGGGTAGAAAATAATCGTCCAATCAAATGGTATCCAGAGGAAAACAGATTTCAGGATAAATAACATAATAGAAGACAAAGACCGAAATTTCATAATGATAAAGGGAACAATAAAACAAGAAGACATGACCTTAATTAATATATATGCCCCTAATCAGGAAGCACCAAAATTTACAAAGCAACTACTAACAGATCAAAAAAGACGAACTGACAAAAAAATAAAAAAATTAAAACAAAAACCAACAACAATAACAACAACAACAAAAAAAACCCAACACAATTATAATAAGGGAACTAAATACCCCTCTGACAGCCATGGACCGATCATCCAACGGAAAATAAATTAAAAAATATTAACTTTAAATAATACATTACAACAATTAGACATAATTGATATTTATAGGACACCGTTTTATAACACAAAACTATACCTTTATTTCCTAGTGCACATAGAAAATTCTCAAGAATAGACAATATGCTAGGTCATAAAGCTAGCCTTAGCAAATTCAAAAAAATTGAAATTATACCAAGAATATTCTCAGATGACAAATCTTTAAATTTGGAGACCAATGGGAAAAAGAAAGGAGAAAAAACAACATATGTGTAATGATTAAACTACATGTTATTAAAAAATTAATCAAATAAGAAATATGAAGAAGAGATTAAAAATACATAAAAACTAATTATAATAAAAACACAATGTATCAAAATTATTGGGACACAGCGAAAGCAGTAAAAAAGGTAAAATTAGATCATTACAGGCCATTCTCAAGAAAAAGAAAACAAGTAGACAACCTAATGTCGCATCTTAAAAAGCTGGAAAAATAATAACAAAAAAACCCCAAATTCAGCAAAAGGAAGGAAATAATAGAAGTTAAAGTTGAACTAAATGAAACAGAGGATAATAAAACAGTAAAATAATTAATGCAACAAAGAGTTGGTTCTTCAAAACAAACAATAAAATTAAAAAACCTCTGGCTAAGTTCCCCAAAGTAAAAAACACAAATAACCAAAATTAAAAATAAAAAAGGAGAAATTACAACTGATTGCACAGAAATACAAAGGATCATACCAGACTACTACAAAAGGCGATATGCCACCAAATTTAACAATCTAGAAGAAATGGACAAGTTTCCAGAAACATATAGTTCACTGAGAATGAACCATAAATACATAAAGGGACAAACAAACAAACAAATAAATAATATAAAGAGGACAATAGACAGAAAAAAATTGAAACAATCATCCAAAACTTCCCCAAAATTAATAGCCCAGGACAAGACATTCTCACAGATATATTTTAACAAGCATTCAAAGAGAAGTTAACACTTATTTTTTTCAAACTCTTCCAAAAAATTGAAGAAGAGGCACACTTTCCAACTCATTTTATGAAGCTAACTTTATTCTAATACCAAAGCCTGGTAAGGATGACACACACACACACACACACACACACACACACACACACAGACATAACCGCCCCCCCCAAAAAAAAACAAAAAATGACTATAGACCAATATCTCTGATGAACACAAAAATCCTAAACAAAATACTAGCAAATAAAATGTAACAGTGCATTAAAAAGATTATACATCACAAACAAGAGAAATTCATCCCAGGGACATAAAGATGTTTAACCATTAGTCAGTGTGATACTCCACATGAACAAGAAAATAGATAAAAACCATAAAATTATATCACTTGATGCAGAAGGAGCATTCAACATATCACATTCATTTAGGTCAAAACACTTAATAAAAGGGGTATAAAAGAAAAGAACCTCAACATAATAAAAGCTCAGCTAAATGTATTGAATGAGGTAAAATTGCAGCCTATTCTTCTAAAATCGGGAATCAAGGATGTTCTCTCTCAATACTGTTATTCAACATAATACTGGAAGTTCTAGCCAGACCAATCAGGCAAGAGTAAATAATATTTACATGTCATCATTATTTGCAGATGACATGATCCTTTATACAGAAAACCTTAAAAACTTCACCAGAGAACTATTAGAAACAATAAACAAATGCACTAAAGATCAGGATACAAAATCAAAATACAAAAATTTATTGCATTTTTATATTAAAAACAAAACTTTAGAAAAATAATGAGTAAAACACTACTTTCTGTGATTGCAACACAAAGAATAAAAGGCCAAGGAATAAACAAAATATGTGAATGACTGATACACTAAAAATTGTAAGACAATATAAAAAGAAATTAAAGCAGGCACAAAGAAATGAAAAGACACTTTGTGTTTTATCGATTAAAAACATCAACATATTTAAAATGGCCATATTACTCAGAGCAATATATAGATTTAACACAATTCCCATCAATATCCCAGAGGTATTCTTTCAAAAATTGATTTTTTTAAAATCACCAGATTCATATGGAACTACAGAAGACTTCAGATTGTCAAAGCAATCCTGCTAAAAAAATAATAAGCCTGGAATCATCACACTCCCAAATTTTAACTGATACTACAAAGCATCAATAATCAATACAGCTAGGTATTAGCAGAAAAACAGACACACAAACAAATGGAACAGAATCAAAACCCAGAAATAAACCCTCAAATATATGGAAAGATAATTTTTGACAAAATGGCAAAAAATATACAATGGGGAAAAGAAAGGCTTTTCAGTAAATGGTGCTGAAGTAATTGGAAAACAAAATGCAAGAAATGAGTCTGAACTGTGAACTGTTACCATATATTAAAATTTACTTAAAATGATTTAAAGAACTCCATATAACACTTAAACAACAAACTGCATAAAAACCAAAACAAAACAAAACATTGGCCTTAAACTTATAAACCTTGGGTTCAGAGAAAACATTATGAACCTCAAAGGCAAGAGAATTAAAGCAAAAATAATTGAATGAGACTATATCAAACTCAAAAGTTTTTGCACAGCAAAAGAAACCATCAACAAAGCAAAGAGGCAACCAACCTAATGGGAGAAAATATTTGTAAACAATACCTCTGATAAAAGGATGATATCCAAAGTATATGAAGAACCTGTACAACTCAACAACAAAAAACAAACAATCCAATTAAAAAATAAGCAGAGGACTTAAATAAAAATTTTTTCATGAAGACATGCAAATGGCCAACAGATACATGAAAAAGTATTCAACTTTATTAACTATAAAGAAAATGCAAATCAAAACTACAATGAGATTTCACCTCACACCTGTTAGAATGACTATTATCAACAAGACAAAGAATAGCAAATGTTGGAGAGGCTGTGGAGAAAATGGAACCCTCATACATGGCTGGTGGAAATGTAAATTGTTACAACTCCTATGGAGGATAGTATGAAAGTTGCTAAATAAATAAAAAATAGAGTTACTACATGACACAACAATACCCATTTTTGATATCTACCCCAAACATTCAAAAATCTAATTCCACAAAAATTTATGTAGCTCAATGTTCATTGCAGCAGTATTCACAGTGGCCAAGTCATGGAAACAATTAATGTGTCCTTAGATAGATGACTGAATAAAGAATTTGTGATACATATGCATAGTATATTACTCAGCAATAAGTAAAGATAAACTACTGCCATTTGTGACAACGTGAATGAAACTTGTGATCATTATGCTAAGCAAAGTAAGCCAGACAGAGGAAACCAAGAACCATATGACTTTACTCACATGTGAAATATAAAACTGAAAGCAAAAAAGAAACAAAAACTAATGGAAATAGTCAATAGTTAAGTGATTACCTGAAAGTAAGGGGAGAGGAAGGTGGGGGAGAAAGGAGAAAAAGTCAAATATATGATGAGAGAAGTAGAACTAAGTCTGGGTGATGAACACATAATGCAACACTTAGATGATATATTGTAGAATTGCACACTGAAACCTATGTCATTATTACTAACTAATGTCACCCCAATACATTTAATAATAAAAACAATACAGTTGCTTGGAGTCTAGCTGAACAGAAAGCATACAACTAAGGACGTAGAGAAGCCACTTTGACACTGGTAGGAGGAGCAGAGAAAGAGAACTGGGTGATCTCACACCCACAGGTGGCAGATAAAAATCATAAGGAATTCTGAGCTATGGAAGTGCCCTATGAGTATCAAAATGTCCCAGCTTTACATTAAGTTTTTCAGCTTAGTGTTCTAATTCCAGAGAGAGAGAAGTCCCTACAACTTCTGGCTGTGACATCTAGCAGGGGGAGTTCCCTGATGGTATAGTGGCTTAAGGCTTCAGCACTGGCGCTGTTAACACTGCAGCCTGGGTTCGATTCCCAGTCAGGGAGCTACCCACATACCAAAAAGAAAAAAAAAAAAAGATTGTACCTGAGTGACATATAGGGCTACTGGAGTCTCAGGCATTTTATCTTAAGCAATTTGTGCATAATCTTATTTACTGATAAACTCACTTGGTCTGAGCTCCACCACTGGGATAGCAGCTTCAAAATTGCCAGGGACATATAGGAAGAAACTGAATAGTCCTGTTGGGGCAAAGGCTGGGGGATCAGCTTTCTTCCTAAGGAAGCACTGGCAGAATCAATTATTTCTTTTTTGAGTCCTCCCCTCTCCTAGGGTGCAGATGCAGGTGGCTACCACATCTAAGTCTTTATTAACTTAAGTATTACATTTTGTTAGCCCCACCCTAGTAGTTTCCTGAGACCCCCCACTTCACTCGAACTGTAGACTCACTAAAGCCCTTCCAATGGCTTATCCATATGAATTACCTGTCTTGGCTCATAATACAGACTTTGTTAAAATCTCTCAAGGTTCATGAAACACAAATGAACAGCATCTGGCCTAGGCTTGCCTCATACCTCAGGCTGTGTAGCCCCTAGTTGAGTATTAGTAACAGCCAACCTCAGTTCATAGCTTAACCTCTCTCACACACCTTCAAATCAAGCATAAGTGGCTTCTTTTTTTAAAATTTATTTTTATTGTTAGACTTATTGGGGTGACTTTTGTTAGCAAGGATTTCATAGGTTGCAGGTGTACAATTCTACAGTGTATCATCAACTGTTGTATAGTAAGTTCACAACCTAATGTGATTTCTTTCTCCATCACCATATAATTAGCTTCCCCTCCTTCCTTGCCCACCCCATTCTCCTTCTCCCCTCCCTAACCCACTCGTCCCCAAATAAACATTAAACTATTGATTGTGTCCATGAGTTATTTGTTTGTTTGTTTCTTTGTTTGTTTTCAGTTTTATATTCCACATATGAATGAAGTCATACAGTTTTTTGTTTTTTCTGTCTGGCTTATTTTGCCAAGCATGATGATCTCCAGGTCCATCCATTTTGTTGTAAATGGCAATATTTCATCTTTTCTTATAGCTGAGTAATATTCCATTGTGTATATGTACCACAGCTTCTTTATCCAGTCATCTGTCACAGGAAACTTCGGTTGTTTTCATGTTTTGGCTACCATGAACAGTACTGCAATAAATATTGGGGTACATAAGTATTTGCAGACAAAGGTTTTCAAGTTTTTTGGGTAGATTCCCAGAAGGGGGATTGCTGGGTCATATGGTAACTCCATTCCCAATTTTCTGAGGAACATCCACACTGCCTTCCACAGTGGTTGTACCAACTTGTACTCCCACCAACAGTGTGGGGGTACACACTTTTCTCCACATCCTCTCCAGCCTTGTTATTCCTTGTCTTGTTGATAATAGCGATTCTAACAGGTGTGAAGTGGTACCTTATTGTGGTTTTGATTTTCATTTCCCTGATAGCTAGTGAGGATGAGCATTTTTTCATATGTCTGCTGGCCATTTGTATTTCTTCATGGGAGAAGTGTCTGCTTAGTTCTTCTGCCCACTTTTTAATTGGGTTATTTGGCTTTTTTTGTTGTTAAGCCATATTAGTTCTTTATGTATTTGAGATATTAGACCCTTATCTGATGCGTTATTTGCAAATATTTTCTCCCATTCAGTTGGCTGTCTCTTTGCTTTAATGATGACTTTTTTTTTCTTTTGCTGTGCAGAAGTTTTTGCATTTGATATAGTGCCATTCATTTATTTTTGCTTTTACTTCCCTTGCCTTTGATGTCATGGTCATGAAGTCCTCCTTGGGACCTAGGTCTCTAAGTTTAGCACCTATAGTTTTTTCTAAACAGTTTATTGTTTCAGATCTTATATGAAGGTCTTTAATCCATTTTGAGTTATTTTTTGTATATAGAGAAAGTCCACAGCTCAGGTTTATTCTTTTGCATATGTTTTCCAGTTTTCCCAGAGCCACCTTACTAAAGACTCTGTCTTTTCCTTATTGCATGTTTTTTGCTCCATTATCAACAATTATTTGTCCATAAATTTGTGGATTTATTTCTAAGCTTTCAGATCTGTTCCACTGGCCTATGTTTCTGTTTTTCTGCCAACATCAAGCTGTTTTGATTATTGATACTTTGTAATATAAAAGGAAGTCAGGGAGTGTAATGCCACCAGCCTTATTCTTTTTATGTAGTATTGTTTTGAAAATTTGAAGTGTTTTATGGTTCCATATAATTCTGATAATTCTTTTATCTATTTTGCGAAAGTATGATTGTGGGATTTTGATGGGTATTGCATTAAATCTGCAGATTGCTTCAGGCAGAATGGTCACTTTAACAATGTTAAGTCTTCCTATCCATGAACAGGGGATATTTTTCCATTTCTTAATGTCTGCTTCAATTTCTTTCAAAAGTGACTTATAATTTTCCATGTTTAAGTCTGTCACATTTTTTGTTAAGTTAATCCCCAGGTATTTCATTCTTTTTGTTGTGATAGCAAAAAGAATTGACTCCGTCATTTTTTTTTCTGAAGATTCGTTGTTTGTATATAGGAATGCTGTTGATTTTTGTACATTGATTTTGTATCCTGTGATTTTACTGTGTTCATGTATTATTTGTAATAGTTTTCTAGTGGAATCTTTGAAATTTTTAATATAAAGGATCATGTCATTTGCAAACAGTGACAATTTGACCTCTTCTTTCCCAATTTGGATAATTTTATTCCTCTCTCTTGCCTGATCGCTGTGGCTAGAACTTCCAGTACTATGTTAAATAGCAGTGTTGACAGGGACATCCCTGTATTGTTCCTGGTTTTAGGGGAATAGGCTTCAGCTTCTCCCCATTCAGTATGATGTTAGCTGAGGGTTTGTCATATATGGCCTTTATTATGTTGAGATACTTTTCCTTCTATACCTATTTTATTTAGTGTTTTGATCATAAATGGATATTCTATCTTGTCAAAAGCTTTTTCTGCATCAATTGATATGACCATATGGTCTTTATCTTTTATTTTGTTATGTGGTGTATCACATTGTTTGATTTTCATTTGTTGAACTTTCCTTGTGCTCCTGGAATGAATCCCACTGGATCATGATGTATACTCTTTTTGATGTATTGTATTCTATTTGTTAATATTTTGTTTAGGATTTTTGCATCTGTGTTCATCAGAGATATGGGTTTATAGTTTTCTTTTTTTGTGTTGTGTTTACCAGGCTTTGATTTTAGGGTAATGTTGGCCTCATAGAATGAGTTAGGAAGTATTGCTCCATCTTCAATTTTTTGGAAGAGTCTGAGGAGGATAAGTGTTTTCTTCTTTAAATGCTTGGTAGAACTCATTGGTGAGACCATCTGGTCCAGGACTTTTGCGTTTAGGGACATTATGCATATTCATTTCAACCTCCTTGCTATTGATTGGTCTGATTAGATTATCTAGTTCTTCTTGGTTCAGACTAGGTAGGCTATAAGTTTCTAGAAACTTGTCCATTTCTTCTAGGTTGTTAAAGTGACATAAAGTCCTTCACAATGATTTCTTATAATCCCTTGTATTTCCATGGTATCAGTGGTAATTTCTCCTCTTTCATTTCTAATTTTGGATATTTGTGTTTTTTGTTTTGCCCTTTGGTTAGTCTAGCCAGGGGTTTGTCAATTTTGTTGACTTTCTCAAAGAACCAACTCTGTAATATTAATTTTTTCTATTGTCTTTCTGTTCTCTAATTGGTTTAGCTCTGCTTTAATTTTTTTATTTTTTTCCTTCTGCTTACTTTGGGTTTTGTCTACTCTTCTTTTTCTAGTTCTTTAAGATGGGATGCTAAGGTGTTTACTTGTGGCTTTTCTTGTTTCTTAAGATAGGCCTGTAATGATATAAATTTTCATCTTATTATCACTTTCACTGAGTCCTAATAGTTCTGATATGTTGTATTTTCATTGTCATTAGTTTCTACATATTGTTAATCTCTTCTTGTATTTGTTCTTTTATCCAGTCATTTTTTAATAAGATGTTGTTTAATCTCCATGTATACATGTTTTTTTCTGCTTTCCTTTTACATTTGATCTCCAAATTCAAAGCTTTGTGGCCTGAGAATACACTGGATATAATTTCAATCTTCTTGAATTTGCAGAGGCTACTTTTATGTCCCACCATATGGTCTATCCTTGAGGATGTTCCATGTGCACTAGAAAAGAAGGTATAGTCTCTTTTTGCTGGGTGAAATGTCCTGTAAATGTCAATTATGTCCAATTGCTGTAATGCGCCATTTAGGGCTGATGTTTCCTCATTTATTTTCTGTGTGGATGATCTGTCCATGGCTGTTAGCAGGGTGTTCAACTTTCCCACAATGATTGTGTTTTTGTCAGTTTCTTCTCTCAGATCTGTTAGGAGTTGCTTTGTGTATTTTGGTGCTTCCTGGTTGGGAGCCTGTATATTACTTAGTGTCTAATCTTCTTGTTGTTGTATTGTGCCTTTTATCATTATGTAATGTCCATCTTTGTCTCTTGCTATCTTTTTTAACCTGAAGTTTATTTCATCAGATATCAGTATGGCAACTCCTGCATTTGCTTAGAGTATTGTATCCCATCCTTTCATTCTGAGTCTGTGTTTGTCCTTATGGCTGAGGTGTGTCTCTTGAGACAGCATATGAATGGGTTTTGTTTTTTAATACTACTCTGTGTCTTTTTATTGGTGAGTTCAGTCCATTAACATTTAGAGTGATGATGAATATGTGAGGATTTCCTGTTTTCATTACTTTTTTGTTTTGTTTTGTTTTATTTATGTTGCTTTCTTGTTGCCCCAACTCTATTCCATTTTTTTCTGATGTTTTGTTTCAGATCGAAGAGGCTCCTTCAGTATTTCTTGAAGTGCTGACCTAGTGCTGGCAAATTCCCTCAGCTTCTGACTGTCTGAGATGGTCTTTATTCCACCTTCATATCGATCATCACTCTAAATGTTTTATTGAACTCACCAATAAAAAGACACAGATAATTTTGCTGGATTATTTATTCTTGGCTGGAAGTTTCTCTCTTTTAAAGTATTGAATATGTGATTCCATTCCCTCCTGGCTTAGAAGCCTGATGCCAGCCTGATGGGTTTTCCTCTAAAGGTTCTAATTCCTTTTTCCCTGGCTGCCTTGAGAATTGTCTCTTTGTCTTTAGTTTTGGACATCTTTAGTATCATGTGTCTTGTAGGAGATATGTTAGGTTCCCGGCACTTAGAGGACCTGTTTTCTTCTTGAATGTGAGGTTCCAGAACTTGCATAGGTTTGGAAAGTTCTCCTCTACTATTTGTTTGAGTATACTCTCTACAGAGTGCTCTGCTCCTTCTTCTAATCCTATTATTCTGATGTTGTTTTGTCTCATGGAGTCAGATTGTTCTTGCAGAGTTCTTTCAATCCTTTTGGTTCTGTATTGCCTCTCTTCCTCTTTCTGAGCTGTTTCCATGTTCTGGTCTTTGTTATCACTAATTCTTTCCTCCATCTGGTTGGCCCTGTTTCCTATGGCAGTAATTTCATTTCTCACTTCTTTTATTGTATTGTTTATCTCTCAAGTTTCCATCTTGATCTTCCTTATGTTTTGAATTTCTTTGTTAAATTGTTCTTTTTGTTCACAGATTTCCTTTCTTAGGTTAGTCATGTCAGCTATGGTGTTCTTCCAGTATGTTTTAATTTCTCTCAGAGCCTTCAGAATGGCTACTTTAAATTCTCTGTCTCTTAGTTCAGAAAATTCTTTGTCTAAGAAGTTTTCTTCTGGATAAATTTCATGTTCTTTCTGAGCAATTTTAGTTTTTAAGGAATTCATCCTGTTTGCTGGGGTCTTCCTCTTTGACATGAGGGCATTATGTTCAGCAGAGCCCAGGAGCCCTGATTTGTATTTTTGTGGTGTCTTGCTTCAGGGCAGACACTAGGTGGGACTGGGGGTCAAGTTTGGGGTGAGAAGGGAGTTGTTTATTTCTTATCTCTGTTCTCCTGCCATGTTTGGAGCCAGTGCTCATCTACCCAGGATCCCTCCACTTCCTGCAATTAGTTAGTTGGTTGGAGAGGCTGTAGGAGATGGGAGAGGCCAAGAAAAAGCATGCTGGAGTAGCTCCTCCTTCTGTCTTATGCTGGGGAAGCTAGGTGATGCGAACCGAAGCTGTTCTTGCTGGCTGGGGGGAATTCTATAAAATTCACCTTTCTTTCTGGGCCTGCTCCAACAACCAGCCATTCAGGGCGGAGTCTGCATGCTTGCACTGCTTGTAGGCCCCAAGTCCTAAGTGGTGGGCCTAACCTCATGGGTTGAGTGAAGGCAGTCAGCTTGCCTCCAGAGCGGGCCAGGAACAGTAACTGCGACCCTGTGTAGGAGCTGTGCATGTTCATGCTGTGGGTCATGAGGGCGCCAGGAGGGAGGTACTGTCTCTGGGTACCCACCTCAGCCTGTGGCTGTTCAGGGTCCTGGCTCATCCCTCTTGCTATTCAAAAGTTTTAGAGGCTGGCTTCCAAGCTCTGTCACCAACATGCTGCTCTAGGGCCTGGCTCCCCCATGGTCTCCCACCATTCTGCTATTTTGCTGGCTTTCACTCTTATTGCCTTTTGGCCTCCTCCCTGCCCTGCAGTGCGCTGCTCCTGGATAGTCAGCAGCAATGGGGTCCTGTCGCGATCCATCTATGCTCCTTCCCCTCTCTCCCACTCACCCCCTTCTCTCCAACCTGCAGGTGTTTTCTTGTGATGCGTGGATTTCTCATCTGTCATTGAGTCTGTCTCTCAGGCTTCTCTTTCTTGACTCCTGGATGGCCGTACAATTGTGTTTTTTGGGAGACGCTTTAGGGACATCCTCTCCCATCCCCATCTTGCCTTCCCTCCTCTATTTACTGAAATTTTATTACCATTAACAAAGTCATAGACACAGGCACTCCCATTTTAATTCTCACACTGAATTAGTGACTCATTGGGATAAAATGCCATATATTTTAAAACAATGGATTAAAAAATAAACTAATATAAAAGTAAATTGGTTAATCACCTAAGTTTGAATATAGAAGGATGTCATCAAATAGTGTGGCATGAAGCGTTCTTTCAAATCTCTCCTTGAAGTTGCAACAAATCTAGCAGCTATAATTCAACAAAGGATTCCTTATGTAGCACATAAACACAGCTGAGAGATCTACTTATCATACTGAAACACGTGAAGGTGGGCAAAGCAGGACAAACTGGAAAGGACAAAAGGGGGAAGTGTAGAGAGGAGGGCCACAGGGCGCAGCACTAAATTCACTGTTGTTCTGTGAGAGAAAATGAGTAAGATAACTAACATGAACCTCCTCTAGCCCCAAGCATTTCTAAGGAATTCACATATTAATACAGCTGAACCCATCATTCAGGGCAGAGGCTTTGGGAAAAGACCTCATACTAAAGAGCAAAAGCCCTCACTGAAAGGCAACAAAAAAAAGAGCTTGGCCACCTCCCAGCTCTATCCCAGAGCTCACCTCCTCCACACCCTTTCAATGTTCCTTGAAAACCATAGCAGTGCGTACCAGGTTAAACAGCAGAATATCTATATGCATGAGAACTTGGGAGAGAGTTATTGAGCATCAGATACTGCATGTAGCTTGTAAGGTCTGAAGGGCTTGCAAGGAATACCTTGTTCAGCCTACATGACTATTAAACCATAGTGAGGAACACCTTGTTCTACCTACATGACTTTTAGACCATAGAAAAAAATATTTTTAATTTCCTCCTTCTCTCCTCTGCCTAGATAATCCTCAGTGCTGACAGTCTTTTAGCCTAAGGCCATCTGCACCAAGATTCTCTGAATAAAATTATGTTAAACTCCAAATTGGCCTTGAACACCTTCCTCTCAGCATTCTTAACATTTGGTGCCAAATCCTAGGAGGCTCAGTGCAGGGTTAGCGACAACTCAGCTGCTCACTACAGCCTAGTAGCCTCACCTTGCATCCTGACCCAACCTACATGAGTGCTGGATTCAGGAACTCTCCAATGCTTCATCTGGCATTCACACTCACTTTGATTCTCTGGTAAGTCAAGAGATCCCTTTTCCTTTCCAGGTTCCTCTGATTAAACTCTTTCAGTCCTTGAAAGTCCTAGCTCTGGGCTGGAGAACCTGTTGGCCTTTGGCCTTCAGATCCAACTGGGCAGGGATTGATTCATGAGTCTTCCTCTTCCCCAGTCTTTCTCTTTTGAGGTGGAGACACCCTTTCAACTAAGTTTGACCTCTCAAGACTTAGAGACCCTCTCTCCCTTACCCTAAAATTAACGCTTTGAGTTGCTTCTGCACAATCTTAACCAGATAGGTCTGTTTGAAGACCTTCTGCCCAAGCTCCTTGTCTTTTACTATAATAACATGGCCACCACATAAGCTGGACAATGACTCACACTGGCAAGATAACAGCACTTTCAATTATGGCATTCTCACAGACCTTGATGATTTTTGTGGACACATTGGAAAATGGTCTGGATTTCCCTGTATCCAGGCCTTCTTTGCACTCCACACATGACCATCTCTCTGCCAATCTTGCTCCACCTATCAGATTCTCTTGATGAACTCAGAATCTCCATCCTTGTAGCCTGGCTCAGAGCCTGAATAGGTGCTTTGTAAAACTCTTCCACCAGACTCCATGTCAGAGGCTACCACACCCACTCCCAGCTTTTTCAATTTCAATCCTGCAGACCATTGTTCTTCTCTGTCATATGATTCCTGGAATGCTAGTGAATCCTCAGCCTCTAAGGCCACCATGTCTTCTGAGTTTTTCTCCTCCCAGAACTTTATCTCAGTCTATCTGCGTGCTGCCACCTGCCCCTGTTCTTCCCTTATGGGAGGTTATTGGTATGGAGGGCATAGTCCAACTTACATTCCCTTCTCTCTTTCTGACCTTCCTCAGATTGCAAAGTGTCTTGGATATTTTTTCTACTGATTCCACTACTTATACTAAGGAATTTGAATATCTCACTCAATCCTGTGATCTTACCTGACATGATCTTTATATTATTCTGCCTTTTACTCTAAACCACAAGGAAAAGAGAGAGTCTGACTCAATGCTAATGCTCACACTGATCAGTTACATAAACAAGGTCAGGTCTGTGGGAGCAGGGGCCATTCCCTGTGAGGACATAGAATGGGATTACTGAGCTGATGCCCCGGATCCTAGACTCAAAAGACATACGGGCACCTGCCTTATAGCAGGACTCTTTAAGGCTATTCTTAAAGCCATTCATTTTGAAAAGCTAAAGGAGATCACCCTGGGACTTGATGAGAACCTGACTTTATTTCTCTCTAGACTAATGGAAGCCCTCCGCAGATATACTAACTTGGATCTCAACTCCCAGGAGGGACTAATTCTCCTGTACGTATGTTTTATTTCTCAATCTGCACCTGATATTCAGCGCACACTTCAAAAACTAGAGGAAGGCTCTCAGACCTCATAGAGAGACCTTGCCTTCAAGGTCTTCAATAATCAGTATGAGAAACAGAAATTACAAAAAAAAAGACATGATCAAGCTACATATCAGATGCTGGCTGCTGCTATCAACAAGCTCCCTAGGGAACAAGCACTTCAAAAAACAAAAGAACCTAAGGCTCCTCTGAGTCCCTGCTTTAAATGTGGCAATTATGGCCATTAGGCATAGCAATGCCCACATCCACAATCTTCACTGGGTCAGTGCTCAATCTGTAAGCAGCTTGGACATTGGAAGGTTGACTGTAGCATAGCCCTCTCAAGGAAAGACTCCATTCTTTCCTCAGAGTTCTATGAAGGCTTTTGACCTGCCAACATTGCTTGGCCTTGCCAAGGAAGATTGGCGGTGACTGAGCATAACAACCCTCACACTCATCACTCCATCAGAGCCTGGGATAACCTTGCAGGTAGCAGGCAAGCCAATTTCTTTTTTATTAGACATGGGGGCAACTTACTTGTCTTTACATAAATATGCAGGTACAAGCTGTTCCTCTCAGGTCTCTATTGTGGGGGGCAAAGGAATTGTGTCTCAAACTTTAGCTACCCTGCCCCTCACTTGCTACTTCCAAGGCATGGCATTCACCCACTCTTCTAGTACACTACTAGCCAAACACCACTGATTTGATGTGATATTTTGTCCAAATTTTGAGCCACCCTCACTTTTCTAGGCCCATGAGCACAGATAGCCTTTCTCCTGCTCCTCCATTCTGAGCCCTCCTAGTCCATGATGTCTACAGAGACCTTCCTTCCTTTTCCATCTCCAGAGGTAAATTCCAAAGTCTGGAACATTTCTACTCCTTCTATAGCTAGCCACCATCCTCCTATAAAAATACAGATAAAGGATTCCTCTTACAATCTTTGTCAACCACAATATCTTATCTCACTAGCAGAACAAAGGGGCCATCAAGCTACCATAAACTGCCTTCTCTCCCAGCATCTTCTCTGACCTATAAACTCTCCGTATAATACTCCTATTCTTTCCATTAAAAACTTAGACAGTACTTATTGGCTAGTCCAAGATTTATGCTTAATTAACCAGGCTGTCCTTTCTATACACTTGGTGGTTCCTAACTTGTGCAGTGTACTTTCTCTCATACCATCTCATACTACTCATTTTACCTTTCTAGATCTAAATGATGCTTTCTTTACTATCTCTCTACACCCTTATTGACTAGTTTTATTTGCCTTCATTTGGACTAATCTTGACACCCACATATATTTTTACCACAGGGCTTTCAAGATAGTCTCACATTCCATAGCCAGGATATCTCTTTCTACAGCCCTAGGGGAAAGTATAAAAAAATGTTCTTCGCTACTCCCTGGGTTCCCCTATGGCTCTTGCTTCTCTAAACTCATGCCTCCAGATGTCTAATTATTGTCTTGGAAGGCCATATAAAAATTAATAGTTTTTTTCCTCAGCCAGGTAGTGACTGTACAACTCTCTTCCATGATCAAGACATGACCCTCCACTTTGATCCCCATCAATGATCCCTTTTCACTGAGTTTATTAACCACTCTTTCTTTCCAAAATCCATTAATTGATTCCCTTATAGCAGCCACTTTTGCAACCCAAGGAATTCAATTTCTGGGTACTCCATTTAAAAAAGGAGTAGGCAAACATGCTACTGGTAAAAGTATCCCCTCTTTTTTAACTGAAGTAACAATAAGAGCTGAGCTTCTTCCCTTGAGAGGGGCATTTTAGAATTGTGGATCAGAAGCTTATTATCTTATTTCCCCAGGATAGAGAGGTGGCCGCTCCCTTGGATACATTGATGCTGACATCTCTGTGGCCTGGGATAATGGCTCCTTTTTGTTTCCCTTCTAGGACACCTCAATAAGCAGGCAGTCCCCATTATTGAAGTGGAAAATGGTGGACAAAGCTGTTTAATATAAATTCTGTGAACTCCCACTTCTGCATTCCTTCCACCAGTTGCCTAATGTACGCATTTAACTTCTGTAACCCTGCTTGCTTATTGCATCAGCCAGCCCCCACCCCAACCCTATGAGTCTGAAAAGCCTGTTAGTTGTGGCTCAGAATTTGGAGACTGTAACTCATCTAAGCCCACTGGTGTAATAAACTGGTTCTATAACTCTACGAATGCCACTTGACTTTCTTGGTTACCTGTCCTACAGCAACATTTTGGTTCCCTGAATGGGAAGCCAACCATGTTGGCCCTTTGTGCTACCAGCTTGGTGAGGGAAGTAAATGGGCAGCAGAAGGCCTACTAACCTGAATGAGGCAGTGCTACCCAGAACTTTTACAAGACCTTCTTCCTGGGGGAGCCACCATGCCCAGAAGTGATATGAACTGGTCAGACTCCATGGAGAGATGGACTAACCCCTACAGGAATCAAGACTCTGGATAAGGTAAGGTCCTGGGACCAAAGTCCCAGTCAGGCCCATCTTTGAGTGGAAGAGGAGCTTGATCACCTTTCAAAGTCTCCATTGTGAGATGTCAGCTGGGGAAAACTCAGGGCTGGGAGGGATATTGGATAAGCTCTGTGCAATTAGATGTGTGACTGTGTGACTGTGTGACTATATGACTGTGTGACATTACCTACAGCTCCAAAGCAATAGCTATAGAGTCTGAGTGGGTCCCAACCTGCAGTTTTGTGGGGACATCTTAAAAGAAAAGGGTGACTTGTCCTCTTGGGGAAAACAAGGCCTGGGGTTTATATGGATGCACCAGAGCCAAGATGAGCTTTAAAGTCCTGTGAGGGACACAGCCAGGTGATTATCTAAAAAGACTTCTCCATGGGGCTCCCCTCCTTGGTTCATTTTGCAACACAGGACATGGGAGAGCACTTGGGAGGAACATATTAGGTACATAAAGAAATGAGTTCCAGCCAGTCCAAGCCAACTGTATTAGATTGTATGCTCAAGAACTTCAAGAAAGTTTATTCTGATGACTATCATGTCAAATTGATGGGAGAAAAACTCCACACTTTCTGTTAAATTGACTGGTCCAATTTTCAGTTTGCTGACCACCAGAAGGAACATTGGACCTCTCCAAGTTCTTTGCAGTTTATAAAATGATTACTGGGAATCCTGGCCATCCTGACCAGTTTCTCTACATAGACTGCAAATAGCATGGACTCTTTCTCCTTGGGTTCAGTTCAGCCCAAACAATAAGGGAAAATGCAGGGTTTTAAAAGCTCAACCCCAAAAGAGGGGAAGAACACCAAAGCCAATTCATCAGGAAGATCCAGAGGAGAAACCAGTTCCTCTGTCATGCAACCTGCTGGCCACCCAGCACCGATTGCCCACACCCCCAGTATCAGTTGACCTACCTGAGAGCCTCCCACTGTCATTCTCCTCTCCTCATGAACTGGAACCTGCCCACCCAAAACTCCCACCATTGATCTCCTCTCTTTATGAGCTAGAACCTGCCCAGCCAGGCGCAGAATGCATCAGAAGGAGGCTACGCTTGGCTCAACATGCAGCCACATACCAGATGCTTTGTGGGAGACATGGGGCCTGCAACGACTGAATACAGATGGCACCATTTAGCCTGGGCTAGCTTTGTTACTCCTGTATCTGAACCAGGAATTCAACCTTTTCATCTGTGAAAAGGGACACAAGGCCTTGGGTGTCCTCACCCAAAGTGTTGGACCCTGGGAAAGGCCCATGGCCTACTTGTCTGAACAATTTGACCTAATAACAGCCAATGGCCCCTCTGCCTCTGAGCACTGGTGGCCATGGTCACTCTCATCTGGGAAGTTGATAAGCTTACCCTAGGCCAGAATATCCATGTGAAAGTCACCCATGTGGTAATGGCCTTAATAAACAGCCAAAGCTACCAATGGCTCACTAGTTCCAGAATGGCACACTACCAAGGCTTACTATGTGAAAACCCATGGGTGACATTAGGAACAGTAAACACCCTGAATCCGACCACATTCCTTCTTGCAGAGGTGGGCCCACCTGACCATAACTGTGGGGAAACCATAGATGAAATCTCCAGCTGGCCTGACCTCACTGACTTTCCTCTCTCTGCACCTGACTTTGTACTACTCTTCACAGACAGGAGCAGCTTCATCCAGAACAGGGACCAAAAGGCTGGATATGCAATAACTACTCAAAACCAAGTAATCAAAGCTGAAGCACCGCCACAAGAATGGTCAGCCTAAAGGGCCAAGTTTTGAGCCCTAACTCAGGCACTCAGGTATGCAGAGGGAAAGAGTTCCCTGATGGTGTAGTGACTTAAGGCTTCAGCGGTGGCGCTGTCAGCGCTGCGGCCTGGGTTTGATTCCCAGCCGGGGAGCTACACACATACCAAAAAGAAAAAAAAAATCAACATCTACACTGACTCCAAGTATGCCTTTGCCACTTTACATATACATGGGGACATTTACAAAGAAAGAGGGCTACTTACAGCCAGAGGAAAGATTAAAAAACAAAGAAGGAATTCTCCAGCTACTTCAAGCTGTTTGGCAACTGAAGAAAATAGCAGTCATGCACTGCAAAGGACACAAAACGGGGACTGCCTCAAATAGTCAGAGAAACCACCTGGCAGATCAAGCAGCATGAGAAGCTGCTGCCCAGACCAGGACAACCCCAAACCCAGACTCAGCTTCCCGGACTCAGCTTCCAAGGTACTTTCAGTGCCTAGCCTACCAGAAAATCTGAGGTACACTCCAGAAGAAGACCGATGGGCAAAGGCCAAGGGAAGCACTTGGACTAATGAGGGCTGATAGCAACTACCAGAAAGGATACTTTTCAATCTCAAGGGAATCGCTTGTCACATGATCAAACAATACCATGACCTGACTCATTGAGGAAAGACAATTCTCAAAAAGGAACTTACTAGATACTATTATATTACCAGGCTCCCAGCCCTCTGTGCCCAAATTACCAGTAGGTGCATTACTTGTGCTAAAAACAACATGAGACAGAGTCCTAAACAGGTCCCAGGAATTCAGAACATTGGGACGGCCCCCGTTGAGAACATAGAAATCAACTTTACTGAGGTAAAGCCACATCAGGGACATAAATATCTACTTTGCTTTAGTCTGCACATACTCAAAATGGGTTGAAGCCTTTCCCACTCACAGTGAAAAGGCACAAAAGGTTGTGAAGACCCTTCTGAGAGAAATAATACCTCACTATGGACTGCCCCTTTCAATAGGATCGTACAATGGGCTTGCCTTTGTAACCCATGTTGTCCAAACCATAGAAAAATTGCTGAAAATCAACTAGAAGTTACACATGGCTTACAGGCCTCAAATCTCAAGAAAAGTTGAATGCATTGACTGAACCTTCAAGACCACGCTAGTAAGTTCTGTCAGAAAACATAACTCCCATGGTAGATATACTACCTCTTGCCTTAACACAGGTCCAATGTGCTCCTGGGCCCTCAGGATATTCCCCATTTGAAATTCTATATTGGAGGCTCCCACCTATCATCAGTAGGCCTAAGAGTGACCCTCAGCAATAGGGGAACTAGTCCTGTCGATCCAACTCCAGATGTTAGAAAAGACCTTCCACACAATAAGCTGAGATGTCTTAGACTTGGTCCCAATCCCTTTAGGAAACCAGGTCCACCCCCACCAGCCAGGAGATATGGTCTAGGTTAAGGACTAGAAAAACAAACCCTTACAACCTGTGTGGACAGATCCAAACATGGTTATACTGGCTACTCCGATTGCTATTAAAATTGCAGGTATAGCACCTGGATCCACGATAGTTCAGTCAAAAAAGCTAACACCAGGGACCCATCAGAGACCTGGATGACCCAAGCCAATCCTGCATGACCATTGCAAATAACACTGTGGAAGGTCTCAGACATTCAGCTCAGGATCAAGCAAAGGACATAAAGGATGTCCACTGGCAGCACCAGGAACTGTAATGACCTGCTAGTCACTAGTCCTAGCTTGTGCCAGGGTCCTGACTTTGCTCTTAGCTGCAGGACTGATTGAGGCCACCCCGATACACTAGGACCCTGTATCCTCTGAGCTATTACCAAGTTCATTGAAACCATGGTGAACAGGGCTACCACTGCTCAAGTACTATCCTTACAGGGATACCAACCCCTGGCATACACCAAACCAGAGATATATGGTGACGCCCTATAAACAGAGTTATAAGGGGATCAAAGAGGGGAATGAAGTGGAAAATTATGGACAAAGCTGTTTAATGTAAATTATGTAAGTTGTTTAATGTAAATTTTGTGAACTCTCACTTTCATATTTCTTCTACCAGGTGGCTAATGTATGCATTTAGTTTCTGTAACCCTGTTTGCTTATTGTTATCAGTTAGCCCCCATCCCACCCCTATAAGAGTCTAAAAAGCCTGTTAGTCGTAGCTCAGAATTTGGAGACTGTAACTCCTCTGAGCCCATGTAATAAAACTGATTCTCCAACTCCCCAAGTACCATTTGATTTCCTCAGTTTTCTGTCCTGCTGCAACATTATAACACTAGCCATCCTTTGGGGGGACTAGCTAGAGTAGCTGGTGCAACAACTGGAGACCTTCATTGGAACTCCAACACCAACTGTCCCAAGACACCGCAAAGATCTTAGCAAAAACAAGGTAAATACTAGCTACCTTGCAGGAACAATTGGATTCACTAGTTTATGTAGCTTTATGACACAGAAGAGATTTAAGATCTCCTCACAGCTCCTGAAGAGGAAATTTGTCTTTACCTAACAAAGTAATGTTATTTCTATGTCAATAAGTAAGGAAAAGTTCAAGAAAATGTTCAAGATATATTAGAAAGAGCCTCAAACCTAAAACCCTTACAGCCATTTTCATGGGTTACTAATTGATGGGTTTTTTTGCTACTTTCCCATCCTGGCCCTTATGATTTTCCAGTTATTATTTGGTCTTTGCTTGTTCTGGATGTTCATTTCTTTCTTACAGAACCAGATCTAGGTGCTGACAAACCATCAGATTAGACAATTCTTTTTTACTACAGCAAGCCAGACCCCACAGAACCTACTGCCAACCCATACTGTTGCAGAAGGTTTTACCCATTCTCCTGTTGGAAAGACCAAGTAGCACTCAAAGCACTTGCAAGTGCAGGCTGTTTATTTCATGCTAGCAGGCCCAGAGGAGTTGCCTCCAAAGTCTGAGCCCTGAACAAAGGCAGGGTGGGGAAATTTATAGCATAGTATTTCCATAATAACATCAGTTTCCCACGCACAGGGTAGGGTTGGCAGGAACAGGAGTTCAGGGAGAAGACCCAGGAAGGGACTCTGGAGGAGTTCCCAAACTAGGCTATCAGCCATGTTTGGAGGCGATATTTCTCTACATTCCCCTCTTTGATGTCATAACAAGGGGACATGCTTATCTATAGGGCATCATTATCCTCTAGTGGCCGAAAGCCTTATAGGGCTAATATTCTGTTGGTTACAATGGTCTCTAAAAATTTCATCAAGTAGTTAATCAATCAAGGACCAATAGTAGCCAGAATAACAATAGTTATTAGTGGGCCAGCTAATGGTAAGATGTCGCATCCCACATGACACAGGCAGTGGATGAACGGGAAGGGCAGTGCTAGATGAGTAAACACAGCAGCCAAAAATAAGTTTTAAGCGGGTCCAAGGGGATCCAGTCTCATGGACTGAAAAAGCCCCAAATCAGGTCACTGCATAGCTTTTATTGTTGAGCATACAAGGTTTTTAAGGAGTGTATGGGGAAGTAAAAACCTTCCTCTTTCCAAGACCTGCAATTATCACACCTTAGGGCTGTTTCCAAAAGTCCCCTTTGTGTTCCAGCATGTACTATGCCTTTACACAATAGCCCCAAGGCAAATTGTCATTGTTATTATATAAACATACATTAAGGGAGGGAATGCTTGAGCTCATTCCATCAGATCATGGAGGGAATGGTTGAACTCATCCCATCAAATCTCAGGCTAAACTGTAGTGGGAAGTAAGTTAGCCAGGGGGCAAGGGATTAACCTCAGAGGGGGTGAAGAGCGGTGTCTCATCTCTGTAGAGCCCAAGCTCTCTCCTGATGACCCCTATATGACTGTGCCTGTTTTAGGTTGGTCCTCCCTTGAGGAATCTTACCCGTCATTGACTAACCAGGCATCCTCTAGTGCCGTACAGGGTGATGTGAGGTATTCTATGCCCCCATGGCCTCCACACTTAGCTACTCCCTTAGGAAGTCATGGGGAATGCATGAGGGGACAAATGGTTTGGCAGTTGTAAGGCAATAGTAAGAGCCATGATGACAGGACCATTGGCTGAGATTCCAGGGCCAGGAGCCCTCTAGTTCCCGTTTTTGTTGTATTCTGTCCCTTAGTTCCTTGACCTGGGTGGTAACAATCCCAGACTGATTTACATAATAGCAACATTCCTCACCTAGGAAGAGGCAGGTACCCCCCTTCTCTGCAGTGAGGAGGTCTAGAGCATGCTGGTTCTGGAGGGCGACCACTGCTAACAAGTCAATTTGACTCTGGAGGAGAAGGGAGTCTGCTACTCTCTCCATGTCCTCACTTAGTTCCTGGAACAGTTTGTAATAAAACTTAAATGAGGAACCACCCCCCATGCCCCAGTGTCAATTCCAGCTAGGACCCCAGCGCCTACTAGAAAGGGGCCAAAGTGTGTTTGCTCCCTCCTTGAGTGTAAGGGAGGAAGGAGAGTCTGTTCTATTTATTGATTGGTGTGAACTGAGATATCAGGGGTCAGGAAAATGCATAAAAATGTACCGGTCCAGTTGGTCTGTAGGTACTGGTATGCTGTGGTGCCACAGAGTAAAGAGTTCATGTGGGTTACAGCAGGTCTGTTTGATGCCCATTGACATGTAGTGGCTACACAAGTCAGGTGTCACAGCCCCATAGGGTATAATATCTTCCTTGTCAGGGGGTGATGATAAGGCAGGTAATGTTCCCCCTCATAGGTCCAAGAGGAACGTTGAAAGCTAGTGGCCCTATGAGCTCAGTTGAGTTAGGAGAGGGGTCACTGAACTGGTTAAAGGTCCATTCTGCCAGCATGGGTGTGCCAATATAAGTCCTCCTCGCAAGTGGCAGGCATAGCCAACATGTGGACTCATGTTGGATGCCAGTTTTATTTATGAGAGCTGACACCACCTTGAGGACGTGTTCTAGCTGGTGAACAGGGGACAGGCTCTTGGTGAGCAGTCAGATGCCAGTTAGGTCAATACTCTGGTACCCTGTCTTTTCCTCAGCTTTTAGCAACAATTGTTTAGCCTTTTGTACCTGTTGGACCAGAACTCTATCTTGGACTCCTCCTTCATCTGACATCCCTGTGTGGGTTACATAAGTCTAGCACTTGGTGAATCTCTTTTGTCCCCTATTCTGGCATTCACTAAAAGTAATTGATCCCCATCAATATTTTTTCCCAGTGTAGAGGCATAAGGCAGGGCTCCCTCCCCGATAACATTTGGTGGGCATATAGGTATAGGCAGTGATGGTTTTGGCCATCAGAAAGGGACAGTTTGGTTTAGAAAAGGATAGAGCTGGGGTGAGGAAAAGGACAAGCAATTGAGGGTAAAGAGAAATCCTAATAGGCACCAATATGCCAGGGCAAGTGAGAGTCTCTGGCCAGTAGTCCAGTCTATTGGGGCTGCTGCTGGAAGTCCGAGTTCCAGAATTAGGGCAATGAGTTCCACTGTGGCCAGAACCATGGTGCACGGGTCCATCAATGATGGGGCGATTGTCTGTGAGGCTGTACATGATGGATTCAGATCTTGAGCAGGTCTGCTGGGTTCTGCTGAGCTTTCCAAGTCTCCGGGTTTTCCTCTGAGTGGGCCTTTTTCACTCTCGAGTAATGAATCCACGGGATGATTACTGAAACCTTAAGAGCAGTGGGGCTTGTTAAGATTACTGTGTGAGGTTCTCCCCAATGTGGCTTAAGAGGTTACTTTTTCCAGTCCTTGACCCAGACTAGGTCGACTTCCTGAAAAGAATGGACAGGGTCACTCAGTGTGATGGGGGTCCTTTTGGTAGTATAGCATTGTAACTTGGAGAGGACCATTCCCAGGACCTGGAGTTCCTCTGCTATGCTCTTGTCACCTAGCTGATGGAGGTTTCATAGTGCACTCCCCAAGCATGGGAGTGGGCCCTCCAACAGATCAGCTTAAAAGGGGAGAACCCTAACTTTCCCAGAGTACACCGGGAATGCAGGAGGGCTAAAGGCAGCAAATCCATCCAAGGTAGGCTCATTTCTTGACTGAACTTGGCTGAAGTCTCTTTTAGAGCACAGTTCATGAGATCTACTTTCCCTGAACTCTGGGGGCTGTAAGCGGTGTGAAACTTCCAAGTGATGCCTGGGGCCTTTGTTAAAGTTCAAATGATTTCTGCTACAAAGGCTGGTCCATTGTCACTGTGAATGC
Source organism: Lyroderma lyra (assembly GCA_004026885.1). Lineage (NCBI taxonomy): Eukaryota > Metazoa > Chordata > Mammalia > Chiroptera > Megadermatidae > Lyroderma > Lyroderma lyra. Next base: position 222,016 of record PVJL010000977.1, on the reverse strand, counting down.
TGAGTGGCAGTCCAAGCCATGGGAATATTTCTCACAAGAGGATCTTGGCCACTTCACAACTCCTTTCAGTTCTGGTTGTGTATGCTTTGACCTACCCCGAGTAGGTGCAGACTAAGACTAAGAGGTATTTATATCCTTGGCTGGGTTGAATTATAGTAAAGTCCACCTCTAGGTCTTCAAAGGGAGCGCTCCAGGTATGTAGGACCCCTGGTAGATGTTGGGGCACAACGTATCTGTTGTTCTTTTCACAAGTCATGCATCGGTCCCTGACTGTCTGACAGAGAGCCGGTAGGTGGTTGATATAGTAAAGGTCTCAAGGGAGATCTTTTCTAGGTGTGTCAGCTTGTGGTACTCAGATATGAGGAGACCCATTGTAGAAGGGATTATCATTCATTCATCCAAGACCTTCCACCAGCCCTGAGCAGTTTGGGTTGCCCCTTTTTTGTTAGCCCATTTTACCTCTCTCGGGGAGTACCGTAGCAGTCCGGTTGCTTTCACTGGAGTGAAGATGGAAGCTGGGGCTAGTTCTGAGGTTTCCTTGCAAGTGGCCTGCTTGGCCACTTCATGGTTCAGATGGTTGCCTCGGGTTTGATGCCCCTGCAGTGTAGGATGGCTATCTCCTTTGGGAGCCAAATTACCTCCAGGAGTTTTAAGATTTCACCCTTGTTTTTGATGGCTCTTCCTGCCGCTGTGAGCAGTCTCTGCTCTTTATAGATGGCTCTGTGCATGTGCACAGTGGCAAAGGCATAGCAGAAGTCTGTGTAGATGTTTGCTCATTTTTTTCTGGATAGGATCAGGCCCCAAATGAGAGCCTGGAGTTCTGCCTGCTGTGCTGACCATCTGGCTGTAAGACCTTTGCTTCTAGAACTTCATTGATAGTTACCATTAACCTGGCCCTGCATACTCCATCCTGCATGTTACTACTCCCATCACTAAACAAGGTGAGCTCCAGGTTTTGTATGGCCCGGTCCCAGAGGTCAGGGCAACTCACAAAGACCTCATTGGTCACCTCATAGCAGTCATGATCTGATTCCCCTTCCTCAGTGGTAAGAAAGGTGGCTGAGTTTAGGGTCTGCAACATTTCCAGAGTGATTTGGGGGTTCTCACAAAGTAACCCTTGGTACTGAGCTAACCTCGAGTTGGAGAGAAACTAGTGTCCCTGCATATTCATGAGGGATGTGACTGCATGAGGCACTTTAACATTCAGCTCCTGTCCCAGAGTGAGTTTGTCCTCTTCCTTAATGAGAAGTGTAGCTGCCAGTGCCCACAGACAAGGGGGCCATCCTGTTGTGACCGGATCAAGTTTCTTTGATAGGTATGCCACTGACCTCTGCCAGAGTCCAACTGTTTGTGTGAGAACTCTCAGTGCTATTCTGTCTTTCATGCATGAACAAGTTGAAGGGCTTCTTAATGTCTGGTAGACCCAGGGTGGGTGCCCATCCTAGTGAGGACTTGATATCTTGGCAAGCTGCCTCTAATTCTCCTGTCCAGTTGAGGGGGTCAGGTTCTGGACCTGCTAAGGCATCATAGAGGGGCTTCGCCTTCACTGACAACCCAGGCATCCAAATTCAGCAGAATCCTGCTGCTCTGAGGAATTCTCTTAAGGTCCTGTTTGTCCAGGGTTGTGGCAGAGTGATTATGACCTTCTTCTTCTCGGACCCCAGGGCATGATGTCCCTGTGACAGAATGAATCCAATGTATTGGACTTGTTCTGTACAGATTTGTGCCTTCTTCCAGGATACATGGTAGTTGGACACTGATAGGAGTTTCAGTAGTGCTCATGTTCTGGCCAGGCATTCATTTATGGTGGTTTTGGCCAGAAGAAGGTTGTCTACAAGCTGGATCAGAGTGTATTGGACCTCTTCTTGAGGGTAACTGATGAGGTCCACCGAACAAGATGGGTGAGTTCTTGAACCATTAGGGCAGGTGTGTCTATGTCAGGTGTGTTTGGTGTGCTGTGGTCAGATCAGTCCTTTCAAGGCAAAAAGAGGCTGGCTCTGGGGTGCGAGCCAGAGGCAGAACATGGTATCTTTGAGGTCTAAACAGGTAAACCATCTGGCAGATTGGGGGACTTGGCCAAGGAGTGTGTAGGGGTTCAGAACCACAGGTGCAAGGAGACAGTTACTTTGTTGATTGCCTGGAGATCCTGGATGGGCTGGCACCATCCCCCAGGTTGTTTTACTAGCAGCAGGGTAGTGTTCCAAGCTGATTGACATTCATTTAGAATACTTGCCTCTTTAAGTTTAATTAGATGCTCCTGGATGCCGAGTTGGGCTTCCTGGGGGATTGGATACTGTCATTGTCCCTGTGGGCATGTCCCCAGTATAAACTTGATGATGATCAGAGCCCAGTTGTGGGCCAACCCAGGTGGGTTGTCTTCTGCTCACACCAGTGGGTACATGGTTCAGAATTCAATTTTTTTTTTTTTTTTTTTTTTAGTTTTCTCCTGGCTCCTGAG
>PVJL010000977.1:160333-219458 GCA_004026885.1 Lyroderma lyra | reverse complement strand
TTTGCATGGCACAGTCCCCAGTCACTCCAAGGATAGTGGCAGTCCATCCACTGAATGGCTCTACCAGGGTGGTTACTACAGAATGTTCAGCCCTGGTGTCAACCATGAAAGTCATAGGTTGGCCCCCCTACTTTTATTTTGACTGTGGGTTTATGGGGGCTGAGAAGGAAAGAGCCCAGTCTTTCTCATTCTGAGTCCAATCCAGCCAAGCCAATGAGATCCCTTCCCTTGGGTTCTGTTGGTGCTTACTGGCCATTCAGGACCTTCTTCTGTTGGGGCACTCATTCTTCCAGTGTCCTGTCTCCTTGCAGTAAGCACATTGATCGGCTGCTAAGGGGGTCTGCTGAGTCCCCCCGCACCTCCAATGATGGCCATCCCCTCCTTGGCTCCTTTCTTGGATTTTGGTTTCCCTGGTCCTTCAGGGCAGCTGTGAGGAGGCTGGCCTTCTTTTTTATCTTCTGATCAGCCTCCCTCTTTGCTAGTACATCCCGACCCTGTTGGCTACCTCCAGAAGCTGGGTAATGTTCATGCCCATGAAGCCTTTGAGCTTTTGTAATTTCCTATGTATGTCCAGGGCTGATTGTACTACAAAAGACATATTGACCATTTGTTGGCTTTCAGCTGCTTCAGGGTCAAAGTGGGTATAGACCTGGTAAGCCTCTCAGAGTCTCTCATAGTAGTCCCCAGGGGCCTCCTCTGGTTGTTGTGTGACTGTAGAGATTGTAGACATATTCATCAGTTTCTTGCCTCCAGTCCGAATGCCTCAGAGTAGTGCTTTTGGTATTGCTCTTCAGTCATGAAATCCCAGGCTGGGCACTCATCAGGGGTGGCACCCAGGGCCCAGGTTCTGGGATCAATGACTTCTGCCAGGGCATTTTCCTCTAGCCATTGGTGGGCCCCTCTTAGCATCCTCCATCTGTCCTCAGTATTAAAGAGAGACCACAGCAGTTGCTAGCAATCTTCCCAGATAGGGCAGTGGGTCTGAAAGAGGGACTCTAGCAAGTTAATCATTGCGTGCAGTTTTTCAGAGTATGACAAGTTGTTTCCAATCCAGGAGACCAGTAGTAGAGAAGGGTTGATAATACATCATGGTTCTGCCAGGTTGTATGTGCCATCTTCGTCCCTTCTCTTTGGCTCCCTGGACTCTCTTATTGGCATCTAGAGGCCTACTAAATATTGTTGGAGTCTTGTCACTGGCCCTGGAGATGGGGGGTCGCCTTCATCCAGGGCTGGACTCAGGGTGAGTGGCTTTGGTGGATACGATGGAGGGGAAGTGTCAACTGTTGGGGTTCCTGGGGCCATCGGTCTTGATGGGATATATGGAGGAGGTAGAATCAGCTTCTCTCCAGGGTCAGTCACAAAAACTCGGGGAATACCCTTGTTCAGTTGAGGTTTCTGACCCAGTTGGGTTTGTGCCACAAAGACCGTGGCCTGACCCTGACTATTACAGTGGAACTGTACCCATGGAGGAAGCATCTGGGCAACTTCCAACCAAGAATCTATATACAAGAACTGGTCTGGGTGTCCTGGAGTTCCGGGAATGACCTGCCAGACATGACGGATTGTTAGGATGTCTAGTGTCCCTTCCAATGGCCATCTGACCTGGAAGGTGGGCCATTCAAGCTTGCAGAGGGTCTGGAGCTGGCCAGGGGTCATCTTAACTCTGTAGTCACTAGAAAAGCCATTCCTGAAGTTTTTCAACATACAATCTAATACTGTGAGTTTGCTGTGTACTGACCCTATGTTTTCCATGACTAGTGCCATAAGACAGACAAAGGGAAGAAGTGCCTCCAGAAGGAGACCTCTCAAGCATCCACCTGTCTGTGTCCCTTTCAGGACTTTAGGCATGTCTTGGCTAAGTTGTACCCATATAAGCCCCAGGCTCAGTTGTCTTCCCAAGGACAAATCACTGTTATGCCTTATGATGTCACCATGGAACCACAGGTTAGGGCTCACTTGGACTCCATAGCCAAGGCCATGGAGCCACAAAATGGATCAGTGGATGCAAGCCTCCATGATCCTCATTCATTCACACATTTACTCAGAGGTTATAACATTCCCACCCAGTCAAATTCCTGACTCTGAGACTCCTGAGAGTCACTGAGAAGTGATCAAGTTCCCCTTCTGCCCACTTGGGCAAGCCTAACTGAGCGGGGGCCCTGGGCCTTACTGTATCCAATATCTGGTCTGGAACTTGTCTCCTATGAGTCCGGTGGTGATGGTGGACCAAGGCTGACTAAAGGCAGCCGCCTTGGAAACTGCCTAAAATAGGCAGGGTGCACCTTCTCCTTCATGGCTCCTCCCACTGTCTGCTGTCCATTCTAACCCAAATTGATAGCTGTAAAGCGCCAGTGTGGTTGGGGTTCCTGGTCAGGGAACCAACTGTTGCATAAGGTTTTACTCATTCTCCTGTCAGAAAGACCAAGCAGCACTCAGAGCACTTGCAATTTCAGGCTGTTTATTTTATGTGGGCGGGCCCAGAGGAGTTGCCTCCAAAGCCTGAGCCCCAAACAAAGGCAGGGTGGGGAAATTTATAGCATAGCCTTTCCATAATAACATCAGTTTCCCATGCACATGCTAGGGTTGGTAGGAACAGGGGTTCAGGGGAAAGAAGAACCAGGAAGTGACTCAGGGTGGGTGGTCTTGAACTAGGCTATTGGCCATGATGGGAGGCAATATTTCTCTACAATACCTCAATGCCCCACATAAAATCTATATCCCTCATCATCAGGAAGTAGCCAGAAAAGAAAAACATTTCCTGTCTTTATAATTCTTTCCTTCCCTTTAAATATATAAACAGGAGTCTGAAGGGCTTGTGAGGAACACCTTGTTCTGCCTACGTGACTCTTAGACCATAGAGATGTTTTTCTTCCTCCTTCCTTTCTTATACAGCGATTCTCAACCTTCCTAATGCCGTGACCCTTTAATTCAGTTCCTCATGTTGTGGTGACCCCTAACCATAAAATTATTGGTAGCTCCTTTCTACACATGTGTGACTGGTCAACATAAGTACATGTCTGCATAAACATGTTTTTTCCGATGGTTTTAGGCAACTTCTGTGAAAGGGTCATTCGACCCCCAAAGGGGTCGTGACCCACAGGTTGATAACTGCTGCTATAAAACCCCTGCTTAGATAAATCTTGAGGTAGACACTTTTTTTGGCCTCAGCCCATCTGCACCCAGATATTCTGAATAACATTGTGTTAAACTCCAATTCAGCTTCAAACACCTTCCTCTCAGCATTTATAACAAGAATTAAAATAAAACAAAAAATCTCTACAATACCTATTTGACTCAATCAGGAAAAGCAACAGAAGAAGAATGAGTATATCAGAAAAAGACGAGAGCTAGAAGGGCACAGAGAGTCTATTAAAATTATAGCTAATGAGAACCTTCCAAATTTACAAAAAAAACTGGATCTTCAAATTCAAGAAGAAAAAAGAACACCAAACAACCTTAATCCTGACATGCCTATCTTAAGACACATCATATTTAAACTGTCAAAGATCAATGACACACACACACACAAAATTATCAAGGCAGTCAGAAAAAAGAAGACTGTAACCTATAAAGGTAAACCCATTACATTACTATCAGACTTCTAAGCAGAAAATCTACAAGCCAGGAAAAAGTAGAATCTAATATTCAAAGTATTAAAAGGGAGGAATCAAAAACCAATAATAATTTATCCAGCAAAGGTATCTTTTTGGATATGAAGAAGAAATAAAGATGTTAAGAATCTGAGGGAATTCTGTAGCACAAGGCCTACATTACAGTAACTACTGAGGAAGCCTATTTGATGTGAAACAAAGTCAAAAGGATAAAAACTATGAGCAAAACTACTAACAGAAAGACAGAAATAGTATATGGCAGTTCCTACAACAATTAGAGGACTACATACTTAAAAATGTCATAAAGAATAAAAAGAATGATAACATAAAACAAAAAAGAATAAAACTTGTTACTGTAACTGAGCAACAAACTCACAGCATAAATAGAGATGATTCATGACAAAAAGTATTAAATAAGAGGGGAGGACGTATATATCCAAATTTGCAAATGGCAATTAAGATAAAAAGAATGCTTAAGGAAAAAGACTACTGTATATATGAAACTTTTTTACATAGACTAAATGGTAACAACTCAAAGAAACAAATGAACAAAAACAGACAAACAAAAACTGAACTGAGTCACATAACATAAAACACAAAAATACTATGAAAAAATTATATAATACTGTTAGATAGGAACTTAGTCATGAGTGACAGGAAGAGCAAAAGGTCAATACCAATCTCCACATCCAGGACCAGCCAGCTCAGCCCAGCCTTTGGAGAAGTTATCCCAATCTATTATTAGCTGCCTCTAAATTAAAAAGATAAAGTTATCAGAGAAAGAATGCAGAAGGAGTTGCTCTGGCCCATTATCAGCTTTGTTTAAATTGAAAAGATAAGAAAAGGGAAAATATCCTCACTTATTCAGCCATAAGTCCATATTATTATGCAGCTTTGGTTTTTACAGAAGGATCACAAAAGAGGCGAGGGTAGGGAGAGACTTTTACCCATATATATAAAATCCCCCCAACTATGTCAGAAGCTGCTTCTCTCTCTTGGGTCACCCTGCTCCATGTCTGAAAGTGTATGTTCTTTATTAATAAACTCTTAACTATCTTATACTTTCATGAACTCTTGACTGAGTTCTTTCTTGGAGAGACAAGAATGAAAAAAAATTGTCATTTACCAGTAACAATATCACCAAATTAAAATAATAGACAGAAATAAACAAAATCTTATTAACAGCCATAAATACAGCATCCAAACATAAAATCAACAAGAAAACATCAGCTTTAAATGATATATTACACCAAATGAAAATAATTGACATTTACAAAACATTTTATCCTACAACATAAGACCATAAATCTTTTTTCTAGTGCACTAGAAACATTCTCATGGACAGACTGTGTGCTTGGACACAAAACTTGCCTCAGCAAATGTAAGAAGAAACGACACCAAGTGTATTCTCTGACCACAAAAGCTTGAAATTAGAGATTAACTGCAAAAACAAAACAAAATGACCACATAGACATGAAAATTAAATAACATGCAACTGAGTTAAAAAATTAAAAAGATAAAAATATACATAGAAACAAATGAGAATGAAAACACATTATATCAAAATTATAGGGATGCAGCAAAAACACTATTAAGAAGAAAATTTATATCGTTATACGCCTATCTCAAGAAACAAAAAAATTTTAAATAAACAACCTAACATTACATTTTAAAGAACTGGGAAAATAAAAACAAATAACATCCAAAGTCAGCAGAGGGAGGAAAATAACAAAAAAATAATACAGAACTAAATGTAATAAAAACAAAAGGGAAATAGAATATAAATTAATGCAACAAAAAGTTGGCTTTTGATAAGATAAATAAAATTAACAAATTTCTGGCTAGACTCAGTAAGATAAAAAGAGAAAAGACTCAAATAATCAAAACAATAAATAAAGAGGAAAAATTATGACAGATATCACATAAATACAAAGGATAACACAAGAATACTATAAACAATTATATGCCACTGATATGGACCAAAGGAGCTCTCTCCCCACCTCACTATAAACTTCTCTTTCCTAGTTCTTTACCTCTCAGTTTTACCATTTTTCTAGTCCCAGGTTTTAATTGCCTCCTTGATCAATTTTCCCTGACTCCTGACCTTGAGCAACAGACTGTCCCCCATAGATAATTACTCCAAAACTTGTAACTCATGTCTCCAGCTTGCTGATTACAATCACTACAGGAAAAGCACTCCTTCCAGGCCTTTCTGGATCTAGACAGGTGATAACACCTGAATAACTAGCTAGGCCAGAATTCAATAGGCCACAGGCTCAATGAACTTTCCATCTTGAAATCACCCAATGACAGGGGTTTTTGAGACCCATTTCTTGAGTCAGTGCTTTCTAAACTATTAACTGAATTAATTTCTCCTCATTTGGAGACCATCAGGATACAACTGATACCCCAACAAGGCTTCTAGCCCATTTTGACCAAAGAAGTCAACATGGCGGATCTTGAGATGTTTTCCCCTTTTAGGTGAAAAAGGGTGAGAGCTCTATGGATCCCCAATACGTTGGGACAATGACCATTCTCAGTAGGAAGCAGATACAGAAGATGAGACCTCCAGTCCCTCAGCTTCCTGTTGAGATTTATGGGGATCACATCTCTCAAGAGAATGTGAGGAAGGCAGATAGAATAGGGGGGATCTGGGGACCCCTCCTATGAGACTCGCCTAACTGGAACAGTCACCACCTTGATACCACCCTTTCACTAGTAATCCCTGCCCCAGGGTAGGCATCCCCAAGAGGAAGTTCCAAGCAAATACAAGGAAGTTAGAGGGCACAAGAAGCCCACCTGTTTGAGCCAGTTCCTAAGGTCTGCTCAGTAAGAGCTGCAATGACCTTCATTTCTTCTGGACCTCATTACATCATCATCGTAACATCATACATATGCCCAGAAACTCATTAATATTATTATAGCAAATTGTACTCTGGGAAAGAACATGCATAGTTAGAAGGGGTGATGTAATAGGCCCCATGTCAATCAACCTTGCCAATCAAGAGACCCCACACTCAGATGGGCAGAACCTCTTAAAATCAAAGAAAATAAAAGTATCAAAGCCTTGTTAATCAGGACTGCTGAGCCATTTTCCTGCTCGAGCCCACTGCTACCTCTTAGAAGAGTACTTTTTTTTAATAAACTATCTCTTTGTTTTATCTCTATACTCTGGTGTGTGTCTCATTCAATTCTTTGCTTGAGATACCATGAACCTGGACAGTAAACTAAGGAGGACAGCCTATTTTCCAGTAATACCACCAAATTTAATAACCTCAAAAACATGGACAAGTTATTAATAACATATAGCCTACCTAGAGTGAATCGAGAACTGAAAAATCTGAATAGACTGATGAACAATTAAAATATCAAAATAAGCATCCAAAACCTCTTTAAAAGAAAAAGTCTAGAAGTAGAAACTTTACAAGTAAATTCTACCAAACACCCTAAGAGGATTCAATACCTGTCTTTCACAAACTCTTCCAAAAAATAGAAGGAGAAGCAATTATTTTCCAAATTATTGTACAAGCCCAACATTACCCTAATACCAAAACCTGGTAAAGATAACACACACCCCATATAACTATACAGTCCAATATCTTTGATAAGTACAGACGCAAAATTGCTATACTAAGTACTAACAAATTGAATAAAACAATACATTAAGAATATTTTACAACAACAAAAAAGAATATTTTACATCACAATCAAATGGGGTTCATTCCAGGGGCAAAAGGATGTTTCAAAATACACAAATCAATCAATATGATACATGACATTAACAAAATAAAAAGTAATAATCATATAATTACATCAGTTGATGCAGGAAAAGCATTTTAAAAGATACAACATCCACTTTTGATTGAAGCACTTAATAAAATTGATAAAATAAGAAAGTATCTCAATATATTAAAAGCCATATACAACATACCTTAAACTAATATTATACTTCCTGGTGAAAAACTAAAATTATTTTTTCTATAATCTAGAACAATACAAGGATGACCCTGCTTGACTGTTATTTAACATAGTAGTGGAGGTCCTAGTCGAGCAATCAAGTGAAAGAAATAAATATAAATAATTAAATTCGGGAATAAATAAGGTAAATTATCACTTTTGCACATGATATAATTTTTTATTTAGAAAATCCCAATGACTACCAAAAACTATTAGAACCTATATATGAATACAGTAAAGTTGCAGGATACAAAATCAATGTACAAAAATTTATTGCATTTCCATACACTCCCAATGAAATATCAGAAATATAAATAATATAAGCAATACCTAATGCAGTAGCAACAAGAAAATTAAATACCTAAGAATAAACTTCACTAAAGTCATCAAAAACCTATAAACTAAAAACTATAAGAAACTATTTTTAAAAATCAAAGAAGACACAAAGAAATAAATACATATTTCATGTTCATAGACTAAAGAATCAATATAGTTAAAATGGCCATATTATCCTAATCTAAGTACAACTTTAATGTAATTTTCATTAAATTTCAATGACTGTTTTCAAGAAATAAATAAAATATCATCAGATATGTATGGAATCATAAAAGACCCAGAATAGCCAAAGCAATCCTCTGAAAAAAGAAGACTGGAAGCAATACACTTTTCGACTTCAATTTATACTACTAAGCAACAATAATAAAAATTGTATGGTATTGGCAGAAAAACAGGCACACAGATCACTAAAAAATAATTGAAATCTCAGAAATAAACACTTATATATACAGACAGAAGATTTTCCACAGAGGAACAAAAAATATACAATAGAAACAAAGCCTCTTTAATAAATGGTGCTAAGGAAATTAAAATGGCACATGCAAAATAATAAATATAGACTGCAATCTGTAACTGTATACAGGAATTAACTCAAAATGGATCAAAGACATACACAAAAAGCCTAAAACAATGAACTGCATAGAAGAACATATTGGTACTAAACTTAGAAATCTTGAGTTCAGAGAGAAATTCATTCATTTGACCTGAAATGCAAAGAAAGTAGAAGAAAATAATTAATGAATTTGACTATATCAAACTAAAAACCTCTGAACAGAAAAAATCAACAAAACAAATAGGCAATCAACCAAATGGGAGAAGATACTTGCAAACAACAACTCTGATAAGGGGCACATATTCAAAATATGCAAAGAACTCAACAAGCAAATAAGAAATATTTAAATTTTAAAACGGGCAGACACTTTTGCCTAGAAACACAAAAATGGCTAACAGATACATGACAAAATTCTCAACTTTATCAGTAATTAGGAAAAGGCAAATCAAAACTACAATGGTATATCACCTCAACCTGTTAGAATGGCTTTAATTAACAAGACAAATAATAACAAGTGTTGGAGCAGCTGTGGAGAAATAGGAACATTAATATAGTGATGGCTGCAATGTAAGTTGGTATGGGCTCTATGGAAAACAGTATGGAGATTCCTCAGAAAATTAATAATAGAGTTATCATATTTTTGAGATATCTACCCAAAATATCTGAAAACTTATGTTGGCAAAAATACATGTACCTTAATGTTTATTGAAGTATTATTTATGGTGGCCAAGGCATGAAAAAAGCTAAAGTGTCCTTTGATACATGACTGAATAAAGATGTTGTACTTATATTCAATGGAATATTATTCTTCCATTAAAATGATGCAATACTGCCATTAGCAACATGAATGGATCTTGAGATTATCATGCTAAGCAAAATGAGTCCGAAAGAAAGGGTAAAAAAATTATATAACTTCACTCACATGCAGGAAATATAACTGAAAAAAAAAAAACAAAAAACAAAAGAAAAAGACAAACAGAAACAGACACACACACAATAATTAAGTGATAATCAAAAAATAAGGGGGGGCAAGGGTAGAAGAGGAGAGAACAGGCAAAATATATGATGATAAAAGACCTGATTTGGGTGGTGAGCACACAATGCAATACATAAAGAATGTATTATAGAACTGTATACTTGAAACCTATATAATTTTACTAATCAATGTCACTTTAACAAATTTAATAAACAAACAAAAAAAGAGGAAAACAACTAAATGAAATAAGGTATTTTCAAACAACATCTCTAATAATGGGCTAATACCTAAAATATAGAAAGAACTTGTACAACTTAACAATAAAATAAAAAACAGTCCAATTAAAATATAGGAAGAGGACCTGAACAAACACTTCTTTCAGGTAGACATACAAATGGCCAATAGATATTTAAAATACTGCTCAACTTCACTAGTGATTAGAAAAATGCAAATAAAAACCACAATGAGATATAACCTCACAATTGCTAACATAGCTATCATCAACAAGATAAATTATAAGAAATATTGAAGAGGCTGTGGAGAAAATGGAATTCTCATGCACTGCTAGTGGGAATGTAAATTGATACAGCCACTATGAAAAACAGTATGGAAGTTTCTTAAAAAATTAAAATAAAGTTAGCATATAACCAAGCAATCTTTTTTCTGAGTATAAACCCCCAAAATTTGAAAACTTTTTCACAAAGATATACATACATTGATGTTCATTGCAGCATTATTCACCATGGCCAAGATGTGAAAACAACAAAAATGATGTTTGTTTGATAAATGATTTGATAAAGAACATATAGTACATATGTACAGTGAAATATCATTTTGCCATAAGAAAAGATAAAATACTGTCATTTGTGATGACATGAATGGATCTTGAAATTATTATGCTAGGCTAAATAAGTTAGACAGAAGTCAAGAACCATATACTTTCTCTCATATGTGGGATATAAAACTAAAAGCAACAAAGGTACAAGATGAACAAAGAAACAAAAACTCATAGACACAGACAACATTCTAGTGGTTACTAGAGGATAATGGGAGAAGAGAGTGGTAGAATAGGGAGAAAAGATATAAAAACAAACAAAATAAACAAACAAACAAATGAACAAAGTCTGAATATGTTTAGCTAGCATATATGAGAGTTTGTGGATAGCCCAATACTAAAGACAGATAACTCTATTGGCCTTCACTGATTTTGCTTATTTTTTGTGATGTGGAAGGTGAGGGCTAACTACGTTGAAGATTGGTAGTAAAAACTGTAGGAAGCTTGGAATTTATTCATGGATTCATTAAAAATCTATTGAATATTTTCTTTGTGCTAGTTATTGTATAGAACAAATGAAATATATTTGACTCTTTTCTAGTGAGTAATAATGTTTTATTAATTTTTCCATTGTTAGATATGTTCCACTTAGTTTTTCAAAATTTGTAGGTCCTCAAAATGTCACATAAGAATATATTTGTCTCCAAGTTTTGCATTTGACTTTCGTTTGTTTGTTTAAAATTCATAGCAATTGGTGTTGCATTTGAATAATATATTTTCTATTGTTTCAGGCAGAGTGGTATATAATAATCCATGAGAAAGTTTGATTTTTGACATGCTTAACAATGACAAATTAAGTGAAATAGTCATAATTAACAAGCTTATGCTTAACCTTCTTTTTAAATTAAAACCCAAGTTCTCTCTTCTGAGTCTAGAGAAAAAAGAGCAGATGAATAACATGTGCAATGAAAGGTTTGCTGTCCTCAGACTAGTAAATCTTCTATACATATCATGACTGTGCACCTGAACTTCTTTGCCTCAATGTATGTGCTTCACATTTTTGTCAGTTTATTACTGGTTCACACTGGATTGTAGGAGCAGGTTATCAACATTGTTTACTTTCTCAGTGCAGGATAAAAAAAAAATACAACTATGGCTCTTTACATTTAAAACTTCACTGGTAATCCTCTCTTCCTGCTGAATTGTGACTCGGAAGAGCCCACAGCATTTATGTTGACCTTCTAGTAAGTTATGCACACTTACCTGGCCTTCTCTTGACCCAAATAATGAATGTTTTTTAATTCATGTAAAAAATCACTTATTTTTTTATTCCCAGCCAGGGAACCACCACCAAAAAACAAAAAAACCAAAAAACCAAAATCACTTATTTTATGGGATTCTCCTATAGCACGCTTGACCCACATGTGGCCCATGGGCCATATGCAGCCTAGGATGACTTTGAATGCAGCCCAAAACAAATTTGCAAGCATTACAAAAAATGCATAAACCTATTTTTAACATAATGACTATTGTTACTTTTACTATATTTTATGAATGACCCAAAACAATTGTTCTTCTTACAATTTGGCCCAGGTAAGGCAAATATTTGGACACTCCTGTTCCATAGGGTTTAAAAAGCCTCATAATATCATAAAACAGTGGTTTTCCACCTGTGGGTCGCGACCCCCTCGGGGGTTGAATGACCCTTTCACAGGGTTCGCCTAAGACCATCGGAAAACACATATGAGATATTTACATTACAATTCATAACAGTAGCAAAATTACAGTTATGAAGTAGTAATGAAAATAATTTTATGGGGGTCACCACAACATTAGGAACTGTATTAAAGGGTCGCGGCATTAGGAAGGTTGAGAACCACTGTAAAACTTATCTCTTTTTTTTCCCCCTACTAATGCCAGGAGGTTAGCTTTCACAAAGGCCCTTTTCTTGACAGATCAACTCTTCTCTCCATGAGCACCTCAACTCAAAACCAATATGGATTGTTTTAACTTTGCCTTGTAAAACCCTAAAAGCCTCATGTGCACATGAGTTCTTGTAGCAAGTTCAGGACAATATCTAAGAAACAATACGTCTTAAACATTTCAGTGCTTTGGAATCATTTAGGGTACTTACTACAATTGCACATTCGAAATCATTGCGACAAGATTTAATGATTTCATAAATCTGTGGGAGGCCCCTAAAACTGATGTAGTAATAAGCACCCATGATGATTGTAGCACATGTAGTCTTGAGTTTACACTTTTAGAAATATTGCCATGTGATGCCAACACTGGCTTGTTAATTGACAAACTATGTTGAATTTCTAGCCCACAACTTAGTAAGAGCAAGACCTTGTACATAATATATTGATCTTACTAATACAATTAGACTGACAAAATTTTGTAACCTAGTTCTCACACTTCTCATTGACTTTCAATGTTACTTAATTTGACCAAGCCCATAATGACAAATTGCATAAATAGAAGAAACAGGTCTTTCTTGGAATACTTAAAAGTGAAAGTCATCAAGAAAAAGTACATCATTACCTGGAACTGCTCACTTTCTGCTGAGATGCATGTTGGGGCTTGGGATTGCTAGACTCAATGTGACTGTCTTCCAGAGAAAGTACTCTTTGGTCTATTCCTACCTTTTCAATAGGATGAGCATAAACATTACTTCAAATATACAATGCTCCATGAGTTCACCTGTTATGGTGTGTAATTACCATGTAATAACAGCTTAGATGCCAGCTTCTCAGTATTTAGAAACCTAGTGAAAACCTGTAGGAAAAAAACCACCTCTTATTCTTGTGCAAAGGTATTTTTCCCAGTTTCACATGCAAATTTCTAGGAAATTCAGAAACAACTTCCAGGGATTGGAAATAGACTACTAAATATCTCATAGGGCTTTTGTGAGTAGAATAACATATGAAAAGACTTAATTCAGTTCTAATCCAGGGTAAAAATGTTGGTATTTTTATCATTAATTATACTTTTTTTTTCTTTCTGCATTCTACAAGGACAAGTACACTTAAAACCTTCATGTTTTATATTCTTCAGTCCCAAATTGGCTAATTGGTTAACCTATAATTGTGGTAAAAAATTTTTATTATCATTAACCCCATCTATTTGAGTTAAAACCTGTTGCTGTTGTATCTGGAGTAGCCATACATTGGACTGTACAGACTACTCAGTTTGTGCAGGAATGGCATGAAAACGCAAGTAAGGCTTGGAATCAACAAATTAAAATTGACCAGGAAATTAATATTAGATTGGCTGATTTAGAGACAACTGTAATTTTTCTTGGAGATCAATTCAAAAGTCTCCATACCATGATTACTTTAAAATGTGATTGGAATGTTTCTAACTATTGTGTGACTTCTTTTTCTTACAACCAAACAAGGAATCCATGGTTGGAGGTATGAGCTCATCTCCAGGGACATATTCCCAACCTCACTGTAGATATTGTGGATCAGATTACTTATGCCACAATTTCTCTTCTTCCAGGAGAGGAGAAGCTTTCCGTGGCAGTGAAAGAATTGTCTAATTTAAACCCCCTTACTTGGGTGAAAACCCCAAGTGGAGGATTTGCATGTGCAATTGCACTACTGCTAATCATTCTTTTATTTTGTTTAGTCCTTAGATGTGAAGAACAAGCCTTACAATGGGCCATAGATAAGGAAACTGCCCAGTCTGTGCTTCTCCTTTTACAAAAACAAAAAGGGGGAGATATTGCCTTACAACTGCCAAACCATTTGTCCCCTCATGCATCCCCATGACTTCCTAAGGCAGGAGCTAAGCGTGGAGGCCACGGGGGCATAGAATACCTCACTTCACTCTGTATGGCCCTGGAGGATGGCTGGTTAGTCATTGATGGGTAAAATTCCTCAAGGGAGGAACAACTTAAGACAGGCACAGTTGCATAGGGGCCATCAGGAGAAAACTTGGACTCTACAGAGTTGAGGCACAGCCCCTCACCCTTTATGAGGTTAATCATCAACCCCCTGGCTGCCTTGTGTCCCACACTGCTCCCAAGGTGACCCAAAAGAACAATATTGGTCATATGCCAACAGGAATGATTTAAGTGTTGAGTCAACCCCCTGGGGTGATTTCGGTACACTGAGTCCTTGGGGATACATCTTCTTATGGAGATACAATGCATGTTGAATCACAATGGGGACTTTGGGGAGGGGGGGCGGGGAGAAAGGCAGTATCCTAGACAACGTTACGCCCAGACATAGGAATAATCAGTTTCACTTCCTTGTATGCTCACCAATAAAAGTTACGTGGTGACCCAATTGGGGGCTTTTTTCAGTCCATGAGCCTGGAGCCCCCTGACCCTGCTTGAAACTTATTTTTGGCTGCTGCGTTTACTCACCTTGTGCCGCCCTTCCCATTCACCCACTGCCTGTGTCATGCAGAACACGACAAGGCCACAAAACAAGCTTCAATAAATTTAAGACAATTGAAGTCATATCATGTACCCTCTCTGACCACAACAGTATAAAAGTAGAAAACAATTACAAGAAAAAAAACTTATGACACCTGGACACTAAACAATATGCTGCTATGATGGTGTCAACAATGAGATTAATGAAGAAATCAAAAGTTACCTTGAGACAAATAAGAATGAAAATACAACTATCCCAAATCTATAAGACACAGTAAAATCAGTCCTGAGAGCAAAAATTTATAGCAATGCAGGCTTATCTAAAGAAACAAGAAAAATCTCAAATAGTTTAACCATACACCTAAGAAAACTGGAAAAATGACAGTAAAGAAAACCTAAAATCCATACAAGGAAGGAAATAATAGAAATGAGAGTGAAATTGAGACTAAGAAGACAATGCAAAAGATCAATGAACCAAGTGCTATTTTTTTAAAAGTAAACAAAGCTGACAAAACCTTAACCAGACTCCTCAAAAAAAAAAAGGGGGGGAGGGGAAGAGAGAGAGGACCCAAATAAATAAAATCAGAAATGAAAGAGAAGTGACAAGAGGCACCACAGAAATATAAGAAATTATAAGAAAATTTGACAATTTGGAAGAAATGAATAGATTCTTAGAAACATACAAATTTTCAAGGTTAAATCATAAAGTAAGAAAACCTAAATAGGCATATTACTAACAATGAAATTGAATCAATAATCAACAAGCTCCCAACAAATAAAAGTCTTGGACTGGATGACTTTTACTGAATATTCAAAAAAAAATTAATACCTATATTTCTCAAACCAATTTTAAAATCCAGAAAGAGTGTAGGTTCCCAAAATTACTTCATAAGGCCTCCATTACCCTTATTCCAAAACCAAATAAAGACATCACAAAAGACAAAACTATAAGCTAATATTCCTATTGAACATAGATACAAAATTTCTCAGCAAAATATAAGCAAATCAAATTCAACAATACATTTAAAATATTATACACCACAATCAGGTGGGATTCATTCCTGAGATGCAAGATTGGTTCACTATACATAAATCAATTAACATGATACATCACATAAACAAAATGAAAAATAAAAATTATATGGCAATTTCAATAGATGGAGAAAAATCACTTGAGAAAATTCAGCAGCCATGTATGATTAAAATGCTCAGCAAAGTGCCAATAGAAGGAACATATCTCAATTTAATAAAGTCTATATATGATAAACCCTCAGCTAACATCATACTCAATGGCATAAAGATAAAAGCATTCTCCTTAAGAGAAATTAGACAATGATGCCCACTTTCACCATTCTTATTCAACATAGCACTAGAAGTCCTAGCCACAGCAATCAGATAAGAAAAAACAAATATTAGGCCTTCAAATGTGAAAATAATAAGTAAAACTATCATTATTTGCATCTCAAAGATACAACCCCAAAATTATTGGAAATGATAAATGAATTCAGTAGAGTAGCAGAATACAAAATCAATATCCAGTAATCAGTTGTGTTCTTACACATCAATAACAACTAGCGGAAGGAGAAATTAAGAACGTAATCCCATTTACAATTGCATAAAAAAATACCTAGAAAGAGTTCCCTGGCGGTGTAGTGGCTTAAGATTTCAGTGCTGGTGCTGTCAACGCTGTGGCCTGGCCTGGGTTCAATTCCCAGCCAGGGAACTACCCACATACCAAACAACAACAACAACAACAACAAAAAAAAAAAAAAAAAAAAAAAAAAAAAAAAAAAAAAAAAAAAAAAAAAAAAAAAAAAAAAAAAAAAAAAAAAAAAACAGAAAAAAAAAACCTAGGAATAAATTTAACCAAAGAAGTAGAAGACCTGTACTCAGAAAATTATAAGACACTGATGACAGAAGTCAAAGAAAGCACAAATACATGGAAACACATACTATGTTTATGGATAGGAAGACTTAATATAGTTAAAATGTCCATAGTACCCAAAGCAATCTATAGATTTAATACAATTTCCATCAAAATACCAATGGCATTCTTCACAGACATAGAACGTATAATCCTGAAATTCATATGAAACCATAAAAAAACCTAAATAGCCAAAGAAATCCTCAGAAAGGGAGAAAGTTGGAAGAATTAAGCTACCAGACATCAAATTATACTGCAAGGCCACAGTTATTAAAAGAGCATGGCACTGGCATAAAAACAGACACATAAATCAATGGCATAAAATAAAGCCCAGATGTAAATTTATGTCTATATGGCCATTTAATCTACAATAAATAAAGCGAAAACTTACATTGGGGTAGAGAGAGTGTTTTTAACAAAGGGTGCTGGAAAACTGGAAAGATACATGCAAAAAAAAATGAAATTAAACCACCTTTCTATACTATATACAAAAAACAAACGAACAAATAAACTCAAAATGGAGTAAAAACCTAAATATGAGACCCGAAACTCTACAAGAAAATATAAGAAGTAAGCTCTCAGACATTACCCTTAGCAATACCTTCAATGATATATCTTCTCAGTCAAGAAAAAACAAAGGGAAAAAAATAAACAAATGGGACTACATCAGGCTAAGAAGATATTTTACAGCAAAAGAAACCATCAACACAGATTCTTGGTAAGAGAAGAATTAAGATGGCAGCATGAAAGAATGTTGCTGAAATTTCTCCTGGACATTACAAACTCAACAGCCAAAATCAACAATGGAATCCCCAAGTATCACAGCTGCAGATGACAGATCTACCCATTGCAAGAAAACACATAAAGGTCAGAGAAAAAGAGGAAAATGAAAGAAAACTGAAAAGAGCAGTACAAAGGATGAACTGTGAAAGTCTTGGGCTGGCAGTAGGACCAAAAAGGGGGTCAGGGGAAATGAGGCATAACACAGCACAATTCCAGGCTGGCAGAGGAACAGACAGTTGGAAACCCTACAAGAAGATGAGGTAAGAGTGGCACCCATTTTCCAGCAGAATTATACTGCAGAGTGTGCCTGCCAAAGCCCTGAGTGTTGCTGATGGAGGTACAGGACAGTTTCACAGCTGAGCCACCAACAAGGGTAATGAGCAATCTCGGGATGAACAATAGTGATGAATTGCACTGCCTCTACCACTAGGCAGGAGCTGTGAACATGGAGTTTGGCTGCTTTCCCTTGCCCTCCCCCAAAGTGCCATTAACCTGTACCTCAAACAAGCCCTGAGCCCTCCCCAACAAATTCCACCCCCAAAGAAACCTGCAGTGGGTCTCAGAAAAAGTATAAAATGAAGGCAGATTAGCCTCTGTCTACACAAATCTCAGAGGCAGAGAAAAAACATCTTTCACCACTTATTTCCAAAGAAGAAGCACATCAAAAATCAAGGAAACTGAATCAAAAAGGAGAAGCCCGCCCTCCAGGAAAGCTCTTAGAATGAGAAAAATCTACCATCCAAGAAAAAATAATGTAAGAAGCTGCAGGGACATCATCTGAAAAGTGAAAAAAAGACTTCTCTGTATTTGCCAGGGAAAAGAGCCCTTATGCCCAGGAAGAGAAATACATCAACTACAATAAACTCCCTTGGGAACAAAGCATCTCAGAGAGAAAATAGGAAATGTCCATGAAAGGAACTTATAGATTTGGAAATATATGGTATAAGTGACACAGAATTCAAGCCTGCACTCTTAAAAATACTCAAAGAGCTCAGAGAATGCTGGCTGAGTATACACACCCAGATAAATGATCTCAAACAAGAAATCTCTGAACAAAAGAAATACTTTAACAAAAAATTGAAACTATAAAAAAGAATCTGATTGAACTTCGGGAGATAAACAATGCAATAAAAGAAATAAAGCATGAACTAACCAGCACGGAAAGCAGGGCCAACCAGATGGAGGAAAAAATTAGGGACATCAAATTGAACAGAAGAAATAAGAGAGAGATTTTAGAAAAAAAAAATAGAAAGAAAGATCTCTAGAACAACTATCTGCCTCCATTAGAAAGAACAACGTTAGGCTAACAGGAATACCAGAAGAAACAGAAAAAAATTCTAATGAGAGCTTAATCAAACAAATGGTAGATGAGAACTTTCCAACCTTGTGGGAAGAACTGAAAACCCAAATTGAAAAAAACAGAAAACAAACAAACAAACAAAAACCAAAACAGGACTCTTAGCTATCTGAATCCCACCAGACCTTCTCTAATGCACATTATATGAAGATGTTAAAAATCAAAGACAAAAAAAGAATTCTCAAGGCAGCCAGGGGAAAAAAAATTTTATAACTTTCAAAGAAAAGCCTATCAGGCTGTCATCAGACTACTCAGCAGAGATTCTTCAAGCCAGGAGTAAAAGTATGTATTAAAAATATCAAGAGAATGGAACTACTAACCAAGAATAATCTATCCAGCAAAGTTATCCTTTAGATATGAAGGAAGAATAAAGACCTTTTCAGACATACAGAAGCTGAGAGAACTTACCAACACAAGGCCACTAGTCCAAGAAATACTGAAGGAAGCTACCTGACTTGCAACAAAAAGCCTAAATAAATGGCAAAATGTTGCAACAATAAAAACACAAAAAAGGAAGAAGTAAAGGTTTAAATTACCAAAAGAGAATAGAAATTAAAGATATGCTTAAGAAAATAAGACACTATGTACATGAAACTTTCCTTTTCATAAACCTCAGAAACAAACAAACAACAGAACCAAGACACGCAATGAAAAAGAGAGAGAGAGAGAGAGAGAAGAGAGAGAGAGAGAGAGAGAAAACAGACAGAAAAATCATAGAACACATCAAGCTACATAAACAGATACGCAAAGAAGAAATGAAGACTCTAAATGACTAAAAACCAGAAGACAAAATGGCCATAGGAAATCTTCATATATCCATCACTAACCTACATGTAAATAGATTGAACTCATTATAAAATGGCACAGTGTAGCTAACTGGATTTAAAAACAAAACCTATATGTTGTCTCCATGAGACACACCTCAGCCACAAAGACAAACACACTCAGAGTGGAGGGGGCAAAACAATACTCCAAGCAAATGACATCCAAGGAAGAGCAGGAGTAGCCTTACTTATATCTGATGAAACAGACTTCAGGATAAAAATGTAGCAGGATACAAAAATGAACATTTCGTAATGATAAAAGGGGCAGTACAACAACAAGGAGATATGACACTCATCAATATATATACCCCAAACCAGAAAGCATGAAAATTTATAAAGCAACTACTTAAAAATCTAAAAGGTGAAGCTGACAAAGGTGGTGAACTGATTATACATCAAGTTGACAATGCACTGTAGAATTGTATGCCTGAAACCTATGTAATCCTTGCTAACAGATGTCACCCCAATAAGTCTAACAATAAAAATGAATTTAAAAAAGAACACAATTATAGTAGGAGATCTGAACACCTGCTTGACAATCATGGACAGATCATCAAAACAGAAAATAAATATAAAAATATGAGCTCTAAATGATACATTACAACAACTGGACATAATTGGCATTTACAAGACACTCCATCCTACACACAAGACTATTCATTCTATCCTAGTGCACACAGAATATTCTCAAGGATAGATCATATACTGGGACACAAAACTAACCTCAGTAAATTCAAGAAAACTAAAATCATACAAAGCATATTCTTAGACCACAAGCCTTAAAATTGGATATAAATTGCACACACACACACACACACACACACACACACACACACACACACAAAGCAGAAAAACCACATATATATGGAGGTTAAACATGTTATTGAAAAATGACTGAATAAAGAAAAAATAAAAGAAGAGATTAAAAAATATATAGAAATGAATGAAAATAAAAATACAATATGCCAAAATTATTGGGATGAGCAAAAGCAGTAATAAGAGGGAAATTTATATCATTATAGGCCTATCTCAAAAAATAAGAAAAAGCACAAGTAAACAACCTAATATCTCGACTTAAAGAACTAGGAAAAGAAGAACAAAAAAGCCCAAAGTAAGCAGAGGGAAAGAAATAATAAAAATTAGAGCAAACTAAAATGTAGAGAACAGAAAAATAATAGAGAAAATCAATGCAATAAAGATCTCATTCTTTGAAAAAAAGTCAGTAAGATTGACAGACTTCTGGCTAGGCCCACCAGGGGGCAAAGAGAAAAATTACAAATAACCAAAATGAAAAATGAAAAAGGAGATATTATCACTGATACCCCAGAAATACAAAGGATTGTAAGAAAATATTATGAAGAACTATATGCCACCAAATTTTACAACCTTGAAGAAATGGATAAGTTTCTAGAAACATATGATCTACCTAGACTGACCCAAGAAGAACTGGACAATCTAAATAAACCAATCAACATAAGGAAATTGAAACAATCATCCAAAACCTCCCCAAAAGCAAAAGCCCAAGAACAGACTGTCTCACCAATGAGTTTTATTAAGCACACAAATAGAAACTAATGCCTGTTCTACTAAAACTCTTCCCAAAAATTGAAAAAGAAAGAAATACTTTCTAACTCTTTCCATGATGTTAACATAACTCTAATACCAAATTGTGGTAAGAATAACACACAAAAAAAGAAAACTATAGACCAATATCCCTGATAAACAAGACACAAAAACCCTAAATAAAATACTAGCAAATAGAATAAAAGAATGCATTAAAAAGATTATACACCTCCATCAAGTGGGATTCACCTCATGAACACAAGGATGGTTCAATATACACAAATCAATCAATGTGATACATGATAGAAATAAACTAAAAGATAAAAATTATGTGATTTTATCAGTTAATGCAGAAAAAGCATTTGATAAGATACAACATCCATTTATGATCAACACACTGAATAAAATGAATATAGAAGAAAAGTATCTCAACATAATAAAGACAATATATGACAAACTCTCAGCTAATATTATACTGAATGGGGAAAAACTGGAGCCTATTATCCTAAAATCAGGAATGTTCCCTGTCACCACTGCTATTCAATATAGTACTGGAAGTTCTAGCCAGAGCAGTTATACCAGAGAAAGAAATAAAAGACATTCAAATTGGGAGAGGAGAAGTTAAACTGTCACTTTTTGCAGATGATAGAACTCTTTATATAGAAAATTCTAAATACTCAATCAAAAAACTATTAGAAATATGAAACAAATAGAATAATGTTGAAGGATATAAAATAAGTTTACAAAAATCAATTGCATTTTTATATACCAACAATGAAACTTCAGAACAAGAAATGAGATATACAATAACTTTTAAGATTTCAACAAAAAAGAATAAAGTACCTAGAAATAAACTTAACAAAAAACATTAAGGACTTATACACTGAAAACTGTAAGACACTACTTAAAGAAATTGAACACAAAGCAATGGAAAGATATTCTGTGTTCATGAATTGGAATAATCAACATAGTTGAAATGGCTATATTACCCAAAGCAATATACAGATTTAACACAATTTTCATTAAGATTCAACAAACATTCTTTCAAGAAATAGATAAAACAATGCTCAGCTTTGTATGGAACAACAAGAGACCCTGAATTGCATAGGCAATCCTACATAAAAAGAATAAGGCTGCAGGCATCACAATACCTGATTTCAAATGATACTATAAAGCATCAATAATCAAGACAGTTTGGATTTGGCAGAAAAACAGACACACAGATCATTTTTGACAAAGGAGTGAAAAATATACAATGGCAAAAAGAAAGCCTCTTCAGTAAATGGTGTTGGGAAAATTGGAAAACCACATGCAAAAGAGTGAATCTGAACTGTAAACAGTTACCATATACCAAAATTAACTAAAAATGGATTAAAGACCTCCATATAAGACCCAAAACAATAAACTGTATAGAAGAAAACATTAATATTAAACTTATAGACCTTGGATTCAAGAGGACTTCATGACATGACCTCAAAGGCAAGGAAAGTAAAAGCAAAGGTAAATGAATGGGACTATATTAAACTAAAAAGCTTCTGCACAGTAAAAGAAGTGATTAACAGAGCATTGAGACAGCCAAACAAATGGAAGAAAATGTTTTCAAATAATGCCTCTGATAAGGGGCTAATATCTAAAATATATAAAGAACTTGTGTAACTCAACAATAAAAAAAACAAACAATCCATTAAAAAATGGCCAGAGGACCTGAGCAGACACTTCTCCCAGAAAGACATACTAATAACCAACAAATACATGAAAAAAATGCTCAACTTCACTAGCTATCAGGGAAAGGCAAACCCAAACCACAATGAGATACCACGTGACACCTGTTAGAATGACAATAATCAACAAAACAAGAAATAACAAGTGTTGGAAAGGGTGTGAGGAAGAAGAAACTTTCATACATTGCTCGTGGGAATGCAAACTGACACAACCATTATGGAGGACAGTATGGAGGTTCCTCAAAAATTTAAGAATAGAGTTACCATATGACCTGGTCAGCCTACTCCTGGATATCTACCCCAAAATTTTGAAAACCTTATTCTGCAAAGATATATGCACCCCAACATTCATCAATATTTACAGCAATATTTACAGTGACCAAATCATGGAAATAGCCAAAGTGTCCTTTGATAGATGACTGGCTAAAAATGCTATGGTATATATCCACAATGGAATATTACTTAGCCAGAAGAAAAGATGAAATAGGGCCATTTAAACAACATGG
Source organism: Lyroderma lyra (assembly GCA_004026885.1). Lineage (NCBI taxonomy): Eukaryota > Metazoa > Chordata > Mammalia > Chiroptera > Megadermatidae > Lyroderma > Lyroderma lyra. The sequence goes on along the minus strand of PVJL010000977.1, from coordinate 196,182 downwards.
GTAGACCTTGAGACCATAATGCAAAATGAAACAACAAAAACAAACAAACAAACAAAAAAACAAGAACCATATAATTTCACTCATTTGTGGAATACAAAGCTGAAAGCAATAAAGAAACAAAATTCATGGACACAGTCAATGTTTAGTAGTTAGTGGTTATCTGAGGATTTGGGAACAGAGGGGTGGGAGAGGAAGGAAAGGGAGTCAACTATATAGTGATGGAATGAGAACTGACTCTTGGTGATGAACACATAACACAACACATTGATGATGTATTGTAGAATCGTACAATTAAAATCTATGTAATTTTTCTAATCAATGTTGCCCCAATAAACCTCACAATAAAAAAACAAATAAAAAAAACTAACAGACATTCTACAGAATGGAAGAAAATATTCACCAATTAGGCGTCCAATAAAGGGTAATACCCCAAATTTATAAGAAACTCATACAACTCAAAACCAAGACTCAAACACACTAATTAAAAAAACGGGCAGAATACCTGAATAGACATTTCTCCAAAGAGGACATAGATGACCAATAGACACACAAAAACTGTTCAATATCACTAATCATCAGAGAAATGCAAATCAAAACCACAATGAAATACCACATCACTCCTATCAGACTGGCTCTCATCAATAAATTGACCAACAACAAGTGTTGGTGAAGATGTGGAGAAAAGGGAACTTATTTGCACTGTTGGTGGGACTGTAAATTCAGCCAGCCACTATGGAAAACAGTATGGATGTTGCTCAAAAAATTAAAAGTGGAAATATCTTATGATCCAGTGATTTCACTCCTGGGTATTTATCCAAGAAAAATCCAAAACACTAATTTAAAATAAGTATGCACCTCCTATACTTATTGCAGCATTATTCACAATAGCCAAGATATGGAAACAACCTTAATGCCCATCAATAAATGATTGAATAAAGAAGCTGTGGTAAATGTACACAACGGAGTATTACTCAGCCATAAAGAAGAATATAAATCTTACCTTTTGCAACAGCATGGATGGAACTAGAAGATATCATGTTAAGCAATGTAAATCAGACTGAGAAAGACAAATACCATATGATCTCATTTACATGTGAAATCTGAAGAACAGAATAAACAAAAAAAATCAAAAATAAATTTGGACACAGACCATAGTTTAGTAATTGCCCTAGAAAAATGAGGGAGAGGGGTTGAGAAGGAGGGAGGAGAATTCAAATATATAGTGATGGAAAAAAAAATAATTGTGGGTGGTGAGAACACAATGCAGCATGTAGATGATAAAGAACTGTATATCTGGAACCTATGTAATTTTACTAACAAATGTCACCCCAATAAATTTAATAAAATAAGAATATAGGTAATAACTACCCTAAAATAAAAATAAATTATGCGCAGTGCATGGTACATAAATACTTCTATTTATTATCATTATTAGTGATTAAAGCAATGTGAATTGAATACACATTTCATTTAGAACTATAAAGAGAGTAGCTCCTGTAATGTGTTCTTCCTAAAGGGTCTTTGTAGAGACTCTAAAGAGTCTCTCTCTCTCTCTCTTTCTGTTTCTGCTATAAGCTATATGCAGAAAGAACATTGTTAAAAGTTTTTAAATATATAAAGCATCACTATCATTTGTGATTTTGTGATTTGAGCAATTTTTATTATTCAGAAAAAATCAGTTAGCAGGCATATTGAACAATTTGGTGTCTACCTGCCATCTTTATTTTTCATGTTTCCTAAATTCACAGAATTTTGAGCATTTATATATGTGAGTCAATACATAATCATTAAACCAAAAAAATAATTTATCTGAAATTTTTTTCAGTTAACTTATGGTGCTGATTGACTTCTACACAGTTATTAATATTAAGTTGATTAAATTGATAATAAACTGCTAGTATAATACTAAAATGTTCATTAAGTTGAGAACATTGGAGATTTGGAAGCAACTTAACTATACTAGCTAAAAACTGAAAGGGAAATTATTCTTTTGTCATTTGACATTTTCAAATCCACTGACCTTTAATTCACTTGCAACTGTATTATGGTTTTACTTTATGTACTTTCTCACTCCACCCCCAACGTTTGTTCTTTTGATTTTTAGAAGGCAGAATATTTTTGCCTTTAGTTTTCCTGTTACTCCTTCATATTTATTATGTCAAAACAGAAGAAACATTTCTTTAGAGCCCAGGGAGGGGTGTGAGCAGGTAGTAGTTCATAGGCATCTTTATGAATATTTATGTAAAAGAAAAATGACTTGAGAGAATTTCTAAGTGGAAAAAACAGAGTCTATATGAAAGAATAAGAGTAAAAAGTGACAAGTGTTGTTGAGACACAGAATTGTCACATAGTAATCCCAAGAAGGTCACCAAGACTATAGGAAAAAAGAACAAAAACAAACCCTTTTAACAAGAATTATATTAAATATATGTTGACTAGAACCAAGTCCTTTCTATCAAAAAGTGCAAACTCAAATCCTGCCTTTAAGAGGATGATCTATTTACAAACACAAAACATGGCTAGTAAATCAGTAGCTATACACAAGGCTCTAGATCCTTGGCCCATGCAGTAGTAATTTCTAATTCCTTTCTTTTTTCTTTTTTCTTTTTTATTTTTGGTTGTTGGTGGTTTTTGTTTTTGTTTGTTTGTTGGTTGGTTGGTTGGTTTTTGTCTTCAGAACACTTTGATACTATGAAAATGTATTTCATTTAATACAATAAAGAGAAGCTGCCTTGGTTGAAGGAAGGAAGTGCCCTGATCACTCTCTACTTGCTGGATCTAAGACCCTCACAGTACTGTGGCCCATGGAAGTATCCAGTAAACCCTGGGCTTCTGGTGCTAAGAGTGAACCCCACTCTTTCACAGTATAGAGTTCAGCCTCCTTGCTGATGTTTCTGTTCCAGTCATCCTCTTACTTATCATTCTGCCTCTTTCCTTTCCACCACCTTACTGGGTAAAAACCATTTTGAAAGTTGGCTGTAGACTAAACACTCCTCAACTCATTGGTTATTTTCCCTTTCTGCAACCTTTCTAGAATAATCTTGCCTACCTCAGTAGATATTTTATCCTCTAAAACCTTTCAAGATGCCAATCAATGTCTCTTTCTCCACTGAACTAAACCTTGAGCTTTCACCCTGTTAGAGCTGAAAATGTCTGCAATGTTCTTCCTTAGTCCAGTGCAGCCCTAGGACTCAGCATAACAATTACAGGGGTGTGGCCACCTTCCTTTCCAAGCATTCATTTTCTCTAAATAAGAGGGCTTCTTCAATCATTTTCCCCACTTAAGAAGTGGAAATTTTCTTTTCTGGCTGAAGAAGGCCATGGTTCACATTTCACCTAAAACAAATATCTTAAAAGCAAGAACCATGATCCATTCCCTTTAGATTGCTGCCTGCATCTCAGTTTGGTGAGAAAATCAAGATCATGGGGCAAAAAAATGACAAAAGAGTCAGGGACCAAGCGCTGTCTTCCAGAGCAGACTAGGAGATTAATCTTAATTAATAAGAGAGCTCTACTCTGATGGTTTCTGGTATATGGTAGTGGCTGAGACTTTATGAATTAATGCATTTATTAATTGATTTTGTGGATAGAACTTGTAAAGTAGTGTCCAAAGTCTGAACTGGGGGGCAAAGTAACTGAAAATCTTAGTGTTATATCCAAGCATTGTTTTCCAATTCAACTTTACCAGAGAACCTTATACATTGGAAGTTATGGGCATCAATCAACACTTTAAGACAGCTATAATAAACTCAAGGTTCAATTGGCTCTTTTGCTGATTTCAGTTAATTAGATGCCAACATTAATAGCCTACCATGTGCACATAACTGTAACAGCTGTAATATCTTACACACTTATATCTTTATGCCACTACCCATAAGTGCTATGCTACTTTTATCAATTCAATTTAAATACAAGAATCATGATTTTTTGAGAGCCCTAAAAACTTATTACAGTACATAGTAAATACTCAGAAAATATTTATTTACTTATTCACTGATTGTTTGAAACAATAAGAGAGCATTGGTTGTACTTAAAATTTTTTGAGGTCTTCACATATTGTGTGTATTTGCATATATGTGTATTTATGTGTTTCTATAGTCAGAGAAAAAACATGAACACATTACAGTAATGCTACACATAGCAACATTTCAGTCATCAGTTGATTACATATGACAGTAGATTCATAAGATTACAATTAAATTAAAGAATTCTTATAATCTAGTGATAGTGTACCACTCCTAATGTTGCAGTGCAATGCATTATTAACATGTTTTTAGTGATCTTGGTGTAAAAAGTACCTACTATGCTGCCAGTTATATATAAGTATACAAAGGGTGACATAGAAATTTGTGGAACAAATTGGTTATCAAGGATGTGGGAGTACAAGTGCACATAGTTTGATTGACATTATTACTAGAAGGGCCAAATTTCAGCCAACTTGCATCTATGTTCTTTCAGATATCACTGAAGAAGCACATCAAATGTGAAAAAAAAAAATCCAAGTATGAATAAAACTGAATTTCACATGATTAAGTTTCTCACCAAACCAGAGAATACACCTCAAACCACTTTGGAGGAAATGTTAGCAGTTCACAGGGACTATTTCCCTGGGAAATTAATCATTTAAAAGTGGCATGGCCTTTTCAAGCAAGGCAGAGTGAATTGAAGACAACCTTTGTCTAGAACACCCTGTTGAGGCCACTTCCTAAGATATTGTAAAAAAAGTTAAAAACTTTTAGTGGAAGGTACCAAATTGAATAAAAAGAAGCTTGCAGAAAAGGTTGCATTATCACTGTCAACCATTTTGAATATTCTCCCTCAGCATTTAAGAATGTCAAAAGTCAGTGCAAGATGGGTACCAAGAATGTTCATGCCCCTTCAAAAAACACAATGCATTGAGTGCTCACCACAGAACTTGGACCTGTGCAGAAATGAGAGATGAAGTTTTAAAATGGATTGTCATTGAAGATGAAACTTGAGTATATCATTATAAGCCTAAGTCAAAGAAGGAGTTCATGCAGTGGCATGAAAAACACCACTTCCTAAGAAGTTCAAGGTGTCACAATTGGCTGGAAAAATCATAGCTATTATATTTTGGATATGGAGGGTATCCTATTGATTGATTGCAAGAATGAAGGTGTCACAATAACTGAATATTACTATTCCAGTTTTCTGAAGCAGTTAAAAGAATATGTGAAGCATAATGGAAGGAAAAAAATTGACCAATGTGTGGCTGCTTTTTCATGACAATTATCCCATACACAAAAGCAATGTTGCATTGCCTACTCTTCATGACTGTGGCTTCCAAACATTAAACTACCATTCCTACAGTCCAGCCCTGGCTTCACATAATTATTATTTGTCCCCAGATATGAAAAAAATAAAAATAAAACAGCTCAAAGGATAAACTTTTACAGATGAAGAAGAGGTTAAATTTGTAATTTCAGCATATTTTGAGGGCATAAACAAAATATTTTTTGAGGGTACAAATAAACTTACTGAAAGATACAAAAAGTGTATTATGGTTAAAAGTGAATATATTGACAAGGAAAAATAATAAATAGTTTTTGTTTTATCCTATCTCTTCTTTCTGTGAATTTCTTGACCATGCCTTGTACTACATAAATTTATTTATAGAACATAATACTTGATAATGATAATAAATTACTATGTTACTGGTTTATGTTCCTACTATACTGTACTATAATATTATAGATATTTTATTTTTTTATTTTTTATTTTTTTGTGTTCTGAATTTCTTTTTTTAAAAAATACATTTTTAATTGTTAGACTTATTGGGATGACATCTATTAGCAAGGATTACATAGGTTTCAGGCATACAATTCTACAGTGCATTGTCAACTTGTTGTATAGTAAGTTCACCACCTAATGTGACTTCTCTTTCCATCACCTTATATTTAGCTCACCCTCTCTCTTCTCCCACCCCCTCCCCTTTCTCCCCTCCCTGACCCACTCGTCCCCAAATAAACATTAAACTATTGATTGTGTCCATGGGTTATTTGTTTGTTAAATTTTTTTTCTTTGCTTTCAGTTTTAGGTTCCTCATATGAGTCAAATCATACAGTTCTTTGTTTTTTCTGTCTGGCTTATTTCACTAAGCATGATGATTTCCAGGTCCATCCATTTTGTTGCAAATGGCAATATTTCATCTTTTCTTATAGGTGAATAATATTCCATTGTGTATATGTACCACAGCTTCTTTATCCAGTCATCTGTCGCAGGGCACTTCGGTTGTTTCCATGTTTTGGCTACTGTAAACAGCGCTGCGATGACCATTGAGGTACATAATTCTTTGCGGACAAAGGTTTTCAAGTTTTTTGGGTAGATTCCCAGAAGTGGGATTGCTGGGTCAAAAGGTAGCTCCATTCCCAATTTTCTGAGGAATCTCCACACTGTCTTCCACAGTGGTTGTAGCAGTTTGCAGTCCCACTAGTAGTGTACCAAAGTTCCTATTTCTCCACATCCTCTCCAGCACTTGTTATTCCTTGTCTTGTTGATAATAGCCATTCTCACATGTGTGAGGTGGTATCTCCTTGTGGTTTTGATTTGCATTTCCCTGATAGCTAATGAGGATGAGCATTTTTTCATATGTCTGCTGGCCGTTTGTATTTCTTCATGGGAGAAGTGTCTGTTTAGTCCCTCTGCCCACTTTTTAATTGGGTTGTTTGTTTTTTATTGTTAAGTCTTATTAGTTTTTTATATATTTGAGATATTAGACCCTTATCTGATGCGTTATTTGCAAATATTTTCTCCCATTCAGTTGCTGTCTCTTTGTCTTGTTGATGGTTTCCTTTGCTGTGCAGAAGCTTTTTAGTTTTATATAGTCCCATTCATTTATTTTTGCTTTTATTTCCCTTGCCTTTGAGGACAGGTTCATGAAGACTTCCTTGAGTCCTAGGTCTATAAGTTAAATACCAATACTTTCTTCTATACAGTTTATTGTTACAGGTCTGATATGAAGGTCTTTAATCCATTTGAGTTAATTTTTGTATATGGAGAAAGTTCACAGCTCCAGTTCCTTCTTTTGCATATGTTTTTCCAGTTTTCCCAGCACCACCTACTAAAGAGGCTGTCTTGTCCCCATTGTATGTTTTATGCTCCTTTATCAAAAAGTATTTGTCCATAAATTTGTGGGTTTATTTCTGAGTTTTCAGTTCTATTCCATTGGTCTATATTTCTGTTCTTCTTCCAGTACCAAGCTGTTTTGACTATTGATGCTTTGTAATATAAATAGAAGTCAGGAAGTGTAATGCCACCAGCCTTATTCTTTTTATGTAGTATTGCTTTGGCGATTCGAGGTCTTTTATGGTTCCATATAAATCTAATAGTTCTTTTATCTATTTCACGAAAGTATGGTTGTGGAATTTTAATGGGTATTGCATTAAATCTGTAGATTGCTTTGGGCAGAATGGCCATTTTAACAATTAAGTCTTCCTATCCATGAAAAGGGGATATTTTTCCACCTCTTAAAGTCTGTTCCAATTTCTTTCAAAAGTGTCTTATAGTTTTCTGTGTACAAGTCTGTCACGTTCTTTGTTAACTTAATTGCCAGGTATTTCATGCTTTTTGTAGTGATAGCAAAAGAAATTGACTCCCTCATTTCTTTTTCTGAGGATTCATTGTTGTATAAAGGAATGCTGTTGATTTTTGTACATTGATTTTGTATCCTGCACTTTACTATGTTCGTTAATTGTTTCTTATAGTTTCCTGGTGGAATCTTTGGAATTTATAAAGGATCACGTCATCTGCAAATAGTGAGAATTTGACCTCTTCTTTCCCAATTTGGATACCTTTGATTCCTTTCTCTTGCCTGATTGCTGTGGCTAGAACTTCCAGTACTATATTAAATAGCAGTGGTGACAGGGGGCATCCCTGTCTTGTTCCTGGTTTTAGGGGAATAGGTTTCAGCTTTTCCCCATTCAGTATGATGTTAGCCGAAGGTCTCTCATATATGGCCTTTATTATGTTGAGATACTTTCCTTCTATACCTATTTTATTTAGTGTTTTGATCATAAATGGATGTTGTATCTTGTCGAAAGCTTTTTCTGCATCAATTGAAACGACCATATGGTTTTTATCTTTGATTTTGTTTATGTGGTGTATCGCATTGATTGATTTTCATAAGTTGAACCACACTGTGCTCCCGGGATAAATCCCACTTGATCACGATGTATGATCTTTTTGTTGCATTGTTGTATTCTATTTGCTAATATTTTGTTTAGGATTTTTGCATCTCTGTTCATCAGAGATATTGGTCTATAGTTTTCTTTTTTTGTGTTGTCTTTCCCAGGCTTTGGTATTAGAGTAATGGTGGCCACATAGAATGAGTTAGGAAGTATTGCTTCCTCTTCAATTTTTTGGAAGAGTCTGAGGAGGATAGGCATTAATTTTTCTTTGAATGCTTGGTAGAACTCATTGGTGAAACCATCTGGTCCAGGGCTTTTGCCTTTAGGAAAATTATGGATAGTCATTTCAATCTCGTTGCTATTGATTAGTCTATTTGGATTATCCAGTCCTTGTTGGTTCAGTCTGGGTAGGCTATAAGTTTCTAGAAACTTGTCCATTTCTTCTAGATTGTTAAATTTTGTGGCATAAAGTCCTTCATAATATTCTCTTATAATCCTTTGTATTTCTATGGTATCAGTGGCAATTTCTCCCCTCTCATTTCTAATTTTGAATATTTGTGTCCTTTCCTTTCGTCCTTAGATTAGTCTTGCCAAGGTTTGCAAATTTTGTTGACTTTCTCAAAGAACCAGCTCTTCATAATATTAATTTTTTCTATTGTCTTTCTGTTATTTATTTGGTTTAGCTCTGCTTTAATTTTTACTGTTTCTTTCCTTCTGCTGACTTCGGTTTTTGTCTGCTCTTCTTTTTCTAGTTCTTTGAGATGGGATGTTAAGATGTTTGCTTGTGATTTTTCTTGTTTCTAAAGATAGGCCTGTAATGATATGAATTTCCCTCTTATTACCACTTCCGCTGTGTCCCAATAATTCTGATACGTTGTATTTTCATTGTCATTAGTTTCTATATATTTTTTAATCTCATCTTTTATTTGTTCTTTTATCCAGTCCTTTTTTAATAAGCTTTTGTTTAATCTCCATGTATATGTGGTTTTTTCTGCTCTCCTTTTACAGTGGATCTCCAATTTCAAAGCTTTGTGGCCTGAGAATACACTTGGTATGATTTCGATTTTCTTGAATTTGCTGAGGCTACTCTTGTGTGCCAGCATTTGGTCTATCCTTGAGAATATTCTATGCACACTAGGAAAGAAATTGTATTCTCTTTTTGCTGGATGAAGTGTCCTGTAAATGTCAATTATGTCCACTTGCTGTAATGTGTCATTTAGAGCTGATGTTTCCTTATTTATTTTTTGTTTGGATGATCATTTAATCTCCATGTATATGTTGTTTTTTCTGCTCTCCTTTTACAGTGGATCTCCAATTTCAAACTTTGTGGTCTGAGAATACACTTGGTATGATTTCGATCTTCTTGAATTTGCTAAGGCTACTCTTGTGTCCCAGCATTTGGTTTATCCTTGAGAATGTTCCATGCACACTAGGAAAGAAAGTGTATTCTCTTTTTGCTGGATGAAGTGTCCTGTAAATGTCAATTATGTCCAATTGCTGTAATGTGTCATTTAGAGCTGATGTTTCCTTATTTATTTTTTGTTTGGATGATCTGTCCATGGCTGTTAGCAGGGTGTTTAAATCTCCCACTATGATTGTGTATTCATCAGTTTCTCCTTTCAAGTCTGTTAGTAATTTCTTTGTGTATTTTGGTGCATCCTGGTTAGGAGCATTGATATTAATTCGTGTCAACTCTTCTTGTTGTTGCATTGTGCCTTTTATCATTATGTAATGTTCATCTTTGTCTTTTACTATCTTTTTTAACTTGAAGTTTATTTCATCCGATATCAGGATGGCCACTCCTGCTTTTCTCTGGTTACCATTTGCTTGGAGTATTGTTTCCCATCCTTTCACTCTGAGTCTGTGTTTGTCCTCATGGTTGAGGTGTGTTTCTTGGAGACAGCATATGGATGCCTTCTGTTTTTTAATCCAGTCTGTTACTCTGTGTTGTTTTATTGGTGAGTTCAGTCCATTAACATTTAGAGTGATGATCGATATGTGAGGATTTCCTGTGTCCATTACTTATTTCTTTCTTTGTTTTTGTTTCTTTCTTGTTGCCCCAACTTTGTTCCATTTTTCCTGATGTTTTGTTTCAGGTCAAAGAACCTCCTTCAGTATTTCTTGGAATGCTGGCCTCATGCTGGCAAATTCCCTTCTGTGTGCCTGAGAAGGTCTTTATTCCACCTTCATATGTGAAAGATAATTTTGCCGGTTAATTTATTCTTGGCTGGAAGTTTCTCTCTTTTACATTTTTGAATATTGAATTCCAGTCTCTCCTGGCTTGCAGAGTTTCTGCTGAGAAATCTGATGCCAGCCTAATGGGTTTTCCTCTAAATGTTATAGTTCTTTTTTCCCTGACTGCCTTGAGAATTATCTCTTTGTCTTCAGTTTTGAACATCTTTAGTACCACGGTGTCTTGGAGAGGACCTGTTGGGGTCCAGGAATCTAGGGGACCTGTTTTCTTCTTGAACTTGGGGTTCCAGATCTTTCCATAGGTTTGGAAAGTTCTCATCTACTATTTGTTTGAGTATGCTCTCTGTAGAATGCTCTGCCCCCTCTTCTATTCCTATTGTCCTGATATTGTTTTGTCTCATGGAGTCAGATAGTTCTTGCGGAGTTCTTTCAATCCTTTTGGTTCTATATTCCCTCTCTTCCTCTTTCTGAGCTGTTTCCATGTTCTGATCTTCAATATCACTTTCCTCCATCTGGTTGGTCCTGTTTCTTATGGCAGTTATTTCATTTCTCACTTCTTTTATCGTATTATTTATTTCTCACATTTCCATCTCAATCTTTCTTATGTTTTGAATTTCTTTGTTAAATTGTTCTTTTTGTTCACAAAGTTCCTTTTTTATGTCGTTCACATCCTTTTTTATATTATTTATCTCAGCTATGGTGTTCTGCCAGTATGATTTCATTTCTTTCACTGCCTTTAAAATGGCTGCTTTAAATTCTTTGTCACTTAAAATCAGACGCTTCCAGGTCTAAAAATATGTCTTCTCCATAAATTTCATGTTCTTTCTAAGGAGTTTTAGTTTTTAAGGAATTCATTCTGTCTGCTGGGTTCTTCCTCTTGGACATGAAGGCTTTATGTTCAGTGTGCAGATTATTGCTTTTGTGGTGTCTTGCTATAGGGCAGACACTAGATGGCACTGGGGGTCAAGTTTTGGGAGAGAGGGGGTTTGTTTATTTCTTGTTTCTGATCTCCTACTGCTTTTGGAGGCTATGTGCATATATCCTGTGGAGAGGCCAACAAAAGGTGCTCCACGGGCGGCTCTGCCTTCTGCCCTTTGCTAGGGAAGCTGGTTCAAGGCTTGTTTCTGCTGGCTCGGGTGGATGCTTTAAATCTGCCTTTCTTCCCCACCCTGATTCAGCATCTGGCTGTCTACAGGCTCACACTGCTTTCAGAACGCTGGGGTGCACAAGGAAGTGCACGCTCCATAAATCCAAAGCTGTGGGCCTGGCCTGAGACAGCAGGGTCGCATTTGCAGTAGGCTGGGAACAGGAACTGCAGCCCTGTGTAGGTCTCCAGGGGGCCTAGAGCTGGGATGTCATCTTTGCAGTTCAGAGTCCTTGCTCAGCCCTCCTACCACTCAAAAGTTCCAGAGGCTGGCTCCCAAACTCTGTCCCCAGCATGCAGCTCCAAAGACCAGCTCCCCCACGGTCCCTCCCCTCCCATGCACTGAGCCACTCCGGATAGTCAGTAGCAATTGTGTCCTGTTGCAGTCTGTCTCTACTCCCTTCCCTCTCCTCCACTCGCCCCCTTCTCTCCAATCTTCAGGTGTTTACTTGTGATTTGTGGATGTCTCAACAGCTGTTTTGTCACTCAGGGTCCTCTTTCTTGGCTCCTGGGTGACCATTCAATTGTGTTTTCTGGGAGAGGCTTTAGAGACCTCCTCTCCTTTCGCCATCTTGCCTTCTTCTAACCTATAGATATTTTAGAGAGTACAATTTCTACTTTTAAAAAAGTTTGCTCTAAGATAATGTGACATGTTACACCAGCAGCAGCCTCATAAATCTCATGTTTACTGTCTCTTGATAGCATCATTTTCTTTTGTGCCTGATTTGATCTTGTATTGTTTTTTAAATGTAATGTGGCATACATCTGCAATAGTGTACAATAATATACTAAGCCTTCACATTCATTCACCAGTCACTCAAGTGACTCACCCAAAGCAATTTCCAGTTTTACAAGCTCCATTCATAGTAAGTGTTGTATAGCATACAACACTTTTGTTTAGCATACTATTTCTATGTTAGAAATGTTTAGATATACAAATACCATTGTGTTGTGATTACCTACAGTATTCAGTAGAGTAACATATTGTATAGATTTGAGGCCTATGAGAAATATACTGTACAGACTAGGTATGTAGTAGATTATACCACACCTAATAGGTGTGTGAAAGGGCTAAACACATCTAGTAAGTTTAAGTATATTATCTGATGTTTGCACAATGATGAAATCACCTAATGATGCATTTATCAGAACTTATGTTTTTCATTAAGTGACACATACTATATGTACATTTCAGATTTTCTATATTAATTTTTCATGTGCAGCTGACCCTTCCTAGTATCTTTTATCTGGAAAAAATGTAATAAAATATTTTACACAGTGTTGTCTTTAGATGGACTCCAGAGGTTCAAATCACAGGCTTTATGTCTTACAAGCTTAAATCCAGCTCGTCTAGCCATGTGATGTTTGGTAACTTACTCATCTCATTAAGATTAAATTAGGTAAGGATGAAAAAATATTCAGAATAATGTCATTAATGTTGATGTTATTTTTATTTTAATTTTCAATAAGTCATAGTCTTTCAATTTTACTCATATATAATATTTAAATTGGCTCATTTTCAACCTTTATACAATATTGTACTACAAATGTAGTCAACAATAATAAAAAATATATACAAGTGAGCCAATTCTATGAGTCTTTAATGCTCTTCTCTATTTTATCAACACTCTTAGTTTAAATGCCTGGTTAAAAAATATTGAAGATATCCTGCTCTTATTTAACCAGAACCATAGAAATGAGTTGTATTATGGGCTGAGAATATTACTGCATAGTAGATGTCAGAGAAAGGGCATTCTAGTGAAGCTAATAGTCTTCACTAAGAGTAAAAGATACATGCCCCATGTTACTGAAGGAATAGTTCCTAAAGCGGAATAAGAGTTGTTAATCAGCTAAAACTTTCAGGTATATTTAATTTGAAAAGTGGAAGAAATTAAATTATTCTATGAAGAGCAATGGAAATCTCATCGAAGTTAATAAAACATTGATTTAATTCAGGGGTGCATGCGAACTGTTACGTTTTCATAGCCTAGGCAAAAAGCATCCATCTCAGTATTACTAAGTTGATAGTCCATTTTTGTCTCACCTTTGAATTCCCTGTGCTGCAATGAATTCTCCACTCAGAGGTGGGCAGTTTTGTTTAGCAGGGGAGGGTAAACACCTTCTCAGATGTGTGTGTGTGTGTGTGTGTGTGTGTGTGTGTGTGTGTGTGGTTGTGGTTCTTCAGCAGTCAGGAGGTAAGCTAGAAAAAGCAGAATACTAATAGGCCTTTCTCATGCAATTTTCCTTTAACTCATTTACCATTAAGGAAAGAAAAACAAAAACTGCAGCTCAGAAAATAATTCACACAACAAACCAAAAATTGACACCACAATTCAATACTTACAGAAAAAGCAAGGCAGACTTAAGCAGTTACTGTTATACTTTGGCAGAAAAAAATGCTCCATGTGTCTTAGAAATTTCAGCTTCTCACATACCTAAGTGCTTGCCTCTTCTAAGTAGAGTTGCCTCGTATTATGTATTTGTCATGTGACCAGTTAAAGTCAGTAAATCATTTCATCAGTAATTAACCCCTATTACTTAAATAAATATGTGGAGCATGTTCTTGCATACACAGTTCACAAGTTATTGAGGTATATGATGTGTTTACTCAATAGACATTTATTAAATTCTTATAGACAATTATGCATGAATTAGAACTAAGTTTTTCCCAAGGGTGATTATGCAGCTTTTCATGGAAGTAAATGCGTAGGGAATAAGCTATAGTTTCTACTGCACATTTAAATTTTAAATGACCCTTACAGGTGGATAGTAAAAATAAAAGAATTTATGATTGATTAACTCGGAATTACCAAAATTTTCTTTCTGCAGAACTTATTTTCCCCTCATTACATCATCATTGAAGAACCAATGTTTGTCAGAAAATACTGCTACTGACTTTAGAAATTTATTATAAAAGTTGCTGAATAAATTTATAGAATCAAGCAAACATTGAATTAAATCATTCTTCATAGAACAAAAATTTAGTGAAGATGGAATTCAGTATTGTCAAAAGTAAGTGAGGAGGGCTTATTTGATGGAGTACTTTTGTGTCCTGAGACAGCATCTTGAGATCTGGGGTAATCCTGAGTTGTTCGTGCAATGAAACAGTTTCTGCAATGCTGGCACTTCTTTTGCTTTCTTTTCTTTTTTTAAATAATGGTTAATAGTTTATTCTTTAAAATTATTTTTATTATAATAAATTACAATTTACATTTAATATCACTTTATATTAGTATCGGGTACAATACAGTGTTTGGACATTTATATAATTTATGCAGTGATCCCCCATTAGTCTAGTACCCACCTGATAATATACATTGCTGTTACAACATTATTGACTACATTATCTATGCTGTATTTTACATTCTAATAACTGTTTTGTAACTACCAATTTGAATATTCTAATTGCTCTTCAAACCTCTCTAACCTTGCAACAATCAGTTTATTCTTTGCATCTATGAGTGTGTTTCTGTTCTATTTGTTCACTCATTTTATGCTTTAGATTACTCATATAGGTGAGATCATATGGTATTTTTCTTTCTCAGCCAGACTTATTTCACTTAACATGATACCTTCTCAGTTCACTCATGTTGTCACAAATAAAAAGATTTCATTATTTTTATGGGTGAGTAATATTATCTTGTATATATTTACCACATCTTCTATATGCAACAATCTGTTGGTTGGTACTTGGATTGTTTCTATAACTTGGCTAAGGTAAATCGTGTTTAAATGAACATAGAGGTGCATATATCTTTTTGAATTCATGTTTTGGATTTATTAGGGTAAATACTCAGAAGTAGAATTGATAGGTCATTAGGTAGTTGATGTTGTGTTTTTTTAATTTTTGAGGAATCTTCAAACTATTTTCCATAGTGGCTACACAAATTTGCAATCCCACCAGAAGTACAACGGGGTTTCCTTTTCTTCAAACACTTGCTGTTTGTTGATTTTTTGATAATAGACATCTTTACTAATGTGAGGTGATATTTTATTGTGATTTTTATTGGCATTACTTTGATAATTCTTGACACTGAGCATTTTTTCATATGTCTATAGGTGATATATATTTTCTTTTTAGAGAAATGTTTATTCAGGACTTCTGCCCATATTTAAATTGGATTGTTTGATTTTCGTTGTTGAGGTATATAATTCTTTATCACTTTTATATATTAACCTCATATGAGATGTATCACTGATTAATATTTTTTTCTTTCCTTTAGGCTGCTTGTCCATTTGTTGATGGTTTCTTTTGCTATGCAAAAGCATTAGTTTGATGTAGTTTTATTTGTTTATTTTCTTTTTGTTTCCCTTGCCTGAAGATATAGATAAGTTGTTCCTAACCTTTCTTCACTTGTATACTTCTTTAAACCCCTTTCTATAAATTGTACTCCCTGTTTTTAAATACAGACAATTTTATTCAGTGCTTATCTTAATGTAAAATAGTGAAAATGAGGTAATAAGTTAGGAAAGAAAAATTGCTACATTAAAAGTACAAACCACAGATTTAATTTTACAATATTTGTAACAGTTAAATATTGATAATGATGATAAAGTATTTAAACATTAAATAAAACAATATTTGAAAAGAATCACTATTAAAGACAAAGCACTTTTAGTCAGTAACTAAACAGATCCAACAGTTTGTCCAACAGTTTGGCTACAATTGTATTTCTATATTTGGGCAAGTTTTAGAAATGTCACAAATGGATTGTTCTAAAACTGTGCGTAATGATTTGTAGAATTGTGGTTTAAGAGAAGGGTTCATAGGCATACTCTCACCAATGATTGTTCATTAATGTGATCTAATTTTGAAGTGTTTCAATTATGGTGATTCAAAGTTAACTTTTATTGCTCCATAACTAACATTTGCAATTTTTTTACTATACTTGTTTTTTTTTGTTGTTTTTTTTTTGTTTGTTTTGTTTTTGCCATTACTGATTATTTTTTGTGTACCCCTGAATGGCCCAGAACATACCCTCAGTGGTATGTGTACCACCACTTGGAAATCAATGAAATAGATTTTAAAAATATATCAATGAGTCATGTCTGAGAGTTTATTGCTTATGTTTTCTTCCAAATATTGTATAGTTTCATGTCTCACATTCAAGTTTTTAATCCATTTTAAGTTTATTCTCATATACAGTTTAAAACCGTGATCCACTTTAATTTTTTTCATGTATCTTCCAGTTTATCCAATATTATGTATTTAATAGACTGTCTTTACCCACTTGTATATTCCTGCCTCCTTTGTCATGGATTAATTTACCATATAGCTATGGGCTCTCTGGGCTCTCTGTCTGTTCCATTTATCTGTTTCTGTTTTTATGCCAATATTATAATGTTTTGATTGCTGTAACCTTGTAGTATATTGTATATCAGGTAACATGATACCTCCAACTCTGTTATTTTTTTCTCAAGCTGATGGGCTACTTGGGGTCTTTTGTGGTTCCTTATAAATTTTAGGATTACTTGTTTTTATTTGGTGAAAAATACCATTGCTATTTTTATAATGATTATATTAAATCTATAGATTGCATTGGGTAATGTAGATATTTTAACAATGTTAATTTTTCTAATTCATAAGTACAATATACGCTTTTATTTATTTGTATCTTATTCAATTTTCTTTCAGTGTCTTATAATTATTTGAGTACATGTCTTTTATCTATTTAATTAAATTTATCTGTAGTTATATTATTTTATGCAATTGTAAATAAAATTGTTTTTTAATTTCTATTTGTGATCATTCATTTTTGATGCATGAAATGCAAATTTATTTTTAAATATTAATTCTATATTTTTCTACTCTATTGAATTCATTTATCAGTTCTAAGGATTTCTAGTGAAATCTTTGGTGTTTTTTATATATACTATTAATTCCTCTACAAATAATGACTGCTTTATTCTTTACTGTCCAATTTGGATGCAGTTTATTTTTATTTTTATATTATTTATTTATCTTTTTTTCTATTTTTGTGGCTAGTAATTTCGGTACTAAGTTAAGTAAACATAGTGAAAGTGAGCATCATTGTCTTCTTTCTGATTCTAAACAGAACACTTTAGCTTTTTCCATTAAGTATGATGTTAGCTGTGTGTTTGTGTTATATGGCCCTTATTATGTTGAAGTTTGCTCCCTCTATTTTCAAATTGTTGAGAGTTTGTATCATTAATGGATGCTGAATTTTATCATGAGCTTTTTATGCATTTATTGATATAATTAGATAATTACTTTAAATTTATTTATTAAATATGTTGAGGTGACATCAGTTAGCAAAATTATATTATTTCAAGTGTACAATTCATTAATACATCACCTATGTGTTACATCATTTAGTTGGCCCCCTTCCTCCATCAACAGTCTCCACACATATATAAATTTTTATCTTTCATTATGTTTAAGTGATATATCATATTGATTGATTTGCAGATGCTGAACAAACTTTGCAACCCAGGAATAAATTTCATTTAATCGTGGTGCACGATATTTTTAAGGTATTGCTGAATTTTGTTTTCTAATATTTTTTGAAGATTTTTTGCCATCATGTTCTTTAAATATATCCAGTCATAATTTTGTTTCTTATGTAAAGTCTTTGTCTGGTTTTGGAATCAGTGTAATGGTGGCCTCATGAAATAAACTTGGGAGATTTCCTTTCCTTGAATTTCCAAGAAGGTGTGAGAAAGATAAGCATTAATTATTTTTTAGTGTTCGGTAAAATTCACCTGTGAAGCCATCTAATCCAGGACCTTTGTTCTTGGGAGTTCAGATTATTAATTCAATTTCTTTAGTAGTAATCTATTGGTTCAAATTCTGAATTTTTTTTCATTCAGTCTTAGAAGATTGTATGTTTGTAGAAATTTGTTCATGCTTTCATTTGTCTTTCTTTGCATATAATCATTCATAATATCTTTTTATAATTGTTTATATTTCTGTGGTGTCAGTTATCACTTCTCTTTCATTTCTGACTTTCTTTTTTTATTTTTGATGAATCTGATTAAATGGTTTTTAATTTTATTTATATCTTGAATAATACCTTGAATATAAAGAAACAACTTTTGGTTTCATTGATTTTTTATCATTTTTTTAGATTCTGTCTCATATATTTATAATTTGGTCTTTATTGTTTTCTTTTTTCTACTCAGTTTGGGCTTTGTTTGTAGTTCTTTTTCTAGTTACTTTAAGTCTAAGGTCAGATTGTTTATTTGAAGTTTGTTTGTTTCTTGAGCTATGTCTGTATCACTCTGAATTTATCTATTATGATTGCTCTTGGTGTGTGCCACATATTTTGGATTATTGTGTTTAATTTTTATTTGTCTCAAATGATCTTTTGATTTTTTTTTTCTTGATCTTATTGTTGACCCATTCATTATTTAGTAGCATATTGGTTAACCTTTATAGCTTTTATGTGTTTGTGTTATACAGTTTTCTTCTTATAATGGTTGCATACCATTGTGTTAATTGATAATGTGTAATATGATTTTAATGTGCTTGAAAAGAATATTTATTCTGCTGCTCTTGGGAGAAATATTTTAATAATATCAATTAAATTTATCTGCTTTTGTGTATCATTTATGAAAACTATTTCCTTGCTGATTGTCAGTTTGGCAGATTGGTCAATTGGTTGGTGTAAATGGAGATTTTAAGACTCCTAATATGATTGTATTACTTGCAATTTTCCCTTCTCTTAGTCAATATTTGCTTTATATGTTTATGTGCTCCTATATTGGTTGCATAATTTTTAAAAAGTATTATAACCTCTTCTTAGATTGATCACCTTATCACTATATAATGTCCTTCTTTGTCTCTAATTATAATCTTATTTTAAATAGATTTTGTGTGATTCAAGTACTCTACTCCAGCAATTTCTTCTTGTTTCTATTCACATAATTTTTTTTCATCCCTTTATTTTCAGTCTGTGTGTGTACTTCTATTTGAAGGGGGTCTCTTGTAGATAGCATATGTACAAGTCTTGTTTTTTTATTCATTCAGATCCCCTATGTCTTTTGATTTTAATATTTAATTTATTTACATTTAAAATAATTATTGATAGATACATAGTTTTTACTATTTTATTATTATTGTTTATGTTCTGATTTTTCCCCTTATTCTTTTAAAAATTATTTTAACATTTCTTATAATACTGGTTTGATGGTGACAAACTCCTTCAACTTTTTCTTGTCTGGAAAGCTTCAATTTTAAATGATAGCCTTGCTATACTGAGTAATCTTGTATAGCAAGATTAGCTTTTCTTTTCATAACTTTGAATATCTTGTTCCATTTCCCTTTTTTGTAGAAAGTATCTGTTGAAATATAAGTTCACAGACTTATAGGAGCTTTTCTGTAACTAACAAATTGACTTTCTTTTGCTGCTTTTAGAATTCTCTCTTCACTTTAAAATTTGCCATTTTAATTATAATGTGTCTTGGTGTGGGCTTATTTGAATTTATCTTGTTTGAGAATCTCTGCCTTTTCTGTGCTGGTATGTTTATTTTATTTATTCAGCTAGGAAAGTTTTCAGTCATTATTTCTTCAAATAGGTTCTCAATCCCTTGCTCTCTTTCTCTTCTCTTTCTGGAACACATATGATGCAAATATTGTTACACTTGATATTATCCCAGAGGTCTCTTAAACTATCCTCTTTTTTGTTGTTGTTCTGATTTGGTCTTATCTGCTACTTTGTCTTCTAAGTTACTGATTTGATTATCTGTTTCATCTAATTTGCTGATAATTTTTAAATTTCAGTTATTGTATTCTTCACTCTTGACTGGTTTTTTTTTAATGGTTTCTATGTTTTTATCTTTTTTTCTATGCTTGCTATCTCTTTCTTGAAGTTTTCATTAAGTTTCTTGAGAATCTTTATAACCATTGCTTTGAACCCTTTCTGTGGTAATTTGCTTGCCTTCATTTTGTTTAGTTCTTGATCTGAAATTTTCTCCCATTTCTTAATTTGGGATATATTTCTTTGTTCTCTCATTTTGGCTGCCTCTGTGTTTTTTTTCTATGTGTTAGGTAGATCTTCCATATCTCCCAGTCTTGACCAGGTGGCCTTATGTAGTAGGTACTATGTGGGGTTAAGTGGCACTGTCTACCTGGTCATTTGTGTGGATTGTTCCAGGAGTGTCCCTTTTGTTGATTGTGTTTGTCCTCCTATTATAGTTGAGGCTGGATTGCTATTGGGATGTAAGTGGGTTTAATTAACTTTCAGAGCATATGGCTTGTGGTTTGAAATATCCACAGCCTATGGGCTACTGTACAGGAGGCTTAGCTCACTGACATGGACTCCCCCTAGTGGGCTCTGGCTCCTGTTAACCCTGCTAGCAGGGTGTGCTTCTTATGAGGCCATTTGGGTGGTGCTCTGCTGTGGTCTGAAACTAACTTCCAAGTATGTTTGTTCTGAGGTCTGATGGGAGGAGCTCTGGTGCAGGACCAGGTCACCCACTTCCTGTGACTGGTTGTGGATTACTTGGTAATAGCTACAAAGCAATCTGCAGTGGTTAACTGCCTGTGCAAAACTTGGAAGTGTGTGGAAGATGCCATGCTGTTAACCAAGGATGACTACCACTACTACTAGGCAAGGGGTAACTTTGCAAAAGCTGGGACACCAAGGGGCTCACTGTCCACCAGCTTCTATAAGTTTTATCCACTGATAAACTCTCATGCAGAACATGAGTTGGGTGAGATGGGGTACGAGGGAGTCACCAGATGGAACAAGTTGTATTTAGCTAGTTAATGTAGATTCTAGTTTTGTTCAAGTGCTGAGCCTAAAGCTCTGAAGCAAGTCTCAAAGCACACAGAGGCTGCCCTCCACCCAATTGGGGCCTGGGATCTATGATAGTTGTCTAAAAAAAGTATAGTAATTGCAGAGTTGGCTGCTCATTGACAAAATGTCTGTGGCATTGGGTGAGTGTGGTGGGGTGGTATCTCAGGAAATCATCAAAGTGGAGTAAGCACATTCCAACAGGCAATGCAGATTTAGCCATGGGCATGTATGAAAAGATCATCACAGGAAAGATGATGCCTGCTTGCCACCTGCATAGCAAGAGGACCCGATGCATAAAAAATGGCAATTGTCCCTTCAGTCTTTGACCTAAAAACACATGAACCATTCTCTTCTCATATGTGTCTGAAACCCTTTGACTTACTGTTCCTTTGCCAGAACCCAGTGTTATCAGCTATAAGCTAGTAAGTGTGTGTAGGCACATTAAGAAAATATCTGGGTGGCCCACATCTTTGTGTGTCACCCAAACAGCAGGAATCTTCATTATTTTCTACAGCCAAATGTTGTGAAGACTTTGTGTTTATGTACCAGTACTTTTTAATAAGTCACAATGTGCTTATTATTTTACCTCTTTCGTTTTAAAACTTCTGTTCATCTAGACTTCAGATAGTTCTCCAGGTTACCTGTATTATAATTTAGTTGTAATTTTATGTGACAATGCAAAGAGGCAAGCAGAGCATTTTTCTACATCATTTTTTTAAATCTGATCTCAAAATACTTTTAAACAAACAATATTTGAGGTAATTTGGCATCAGTAAATATACTAAAACACTAAAAAACATTTTTTGGGTAAAAGAAAATGTAGAAACAAGCAACAAAAGCAGAAATGGCAAGTGTAAATATTTGGTTCACCTAAATCTATTCATGCATGAAGCAAACATTAGAATTTAATATGAGATTATAAATAAACAAATAATTAATATGTATTTAATTATAGCACCAAAGCAGGACAATAAAGGGAGTAAATGAAGTTAATGTATTTTGAGTTGAGTATTGTAAGTTCTTGAATTTTTCTGAAAAAAGCAAAAATACTCATTCTAGTTGGGCTTTGTCAAGTCAGGGATACTTGTAAACTCTAAAATTCATGTCAAATAAGTAAAAAAAAATATATACATACATATAATTCATTAATTTAAAAGAGGATAATGAACAAAAGAAAATCAAATTTAGAAAAATGAGATAAATAAAAATTATAAAATTGTAGAAATAAGCCCAAACATATCAGAAATTATGTTAAATATAAACAGAAAAAGTATTCTAAGTATAAGACAAAAATTGTTACAGAGAATTTAAAAAACAAAACCTACTTTATTCTATTCATAAGAGATCTAACTGAAGTAAAAATATTAAAAGTTTGAAAGTAAAAATTTGAAAAAAAGATATATACAAAAACACTAACAAAAAAATAATTAGTGCAATCATGTCTATGTCAGAAGTCGTTTTCACAAAATTATGTTCCGTCATAAATTAAACGTGGCTTTTTATTACAATAAGTGTTATTTTACTAGGATATATAAAAATTCTAACTTTGAATAAACAAAATTTCACAATAGATAAATCAGAAAATTACCTAAAAAGATCAATGGACAAGTTTACTATTACAGTGGAACATTCACTTAATCTTTCTCATTAGTTGGTAAAACAAGTAGACAATTTGAACAACTATAGAGTAGACATGGTTTTTACATATTCATAGAGCATTATGCAAAATTCAACATACCTTTATCTATATAGCAATTTTAACAAATTTCAAAAGACTGAAACCTTATAGAGTATGTTTTCTAATAATACCGAAAACTAAAGTAGAAAATTTTAAAAAGAAATCTAAAATTATTTTCAAAATTATAAAAATTGAGCAAAAAATACCTTTTAGAAAAGTCATGGATGAAAGACTAAATCAATGGAAATTAAATTCTAAACCATATAAAATGTAGCAAAATTGGTGGTTAAAAATATTTTAAGTTTTATATCTCTACCTAATACATACAAACAAGTACAGAGAGGCAATTAGAATAAGAAAACACAAAAATATATTCTAACTCAAAAGACAAAAAACACCTCTAGAAACAGCACTAATTTACCAGAAAAAGAGTGTAAAAAATTATAAAAATACTTAAGAAATATAGTGAAAATTTCAACAAAGAGATAGCAAGCACAAAATAGAACATAGAAATAAGAATAAAAAAGAAAAAAAGAAAAAAAGTTAGAAATAAAGAATACTATAACTGAAATTTAAAATACACTAGAAACAAATAATAGTAGATTAAATGTACAGAGAACTGTGTCAGCGATGTTGAAGACAAAGGAGCAGAAAACATGCAGTCAAAACAGCAAAAAATTAATTAATTATGAAAATATTAAAAAATAAAGATAGCTTAAGAAACCTGTAAGACAACATCAACTGTCAGAAAATATGCACACCAAGAGTATCAGAAGAAGAGAAAGAATAAGAAATTAAAAATCTGTTTGAAGAAATAATGACTGAAAACTTTCTTAACCTGATGAAGAAAATAAATATTACTATATAAGCCCAGGAAGTGCAGAGTTCCAAACAAGATAAACAGGGCTAGAACAAACACATCATAAATGGCAAGGTTAAAGACAGAAAAAATTCTAAAAGCAGCCAGCAAAACAAAACAAACCAACAAACTAACAAACAAAAAAGCAAGAAAACAATAACTAGTTTCTTACAAAGGAATTCCCATTAGACTGTCAGCTGATTTCTCACCAGAAACTTTGCAGGCCAGATGAGAGTAGTAGTAAGTATCACTTTAAAGTGATAAAAAGCAATGAATAACAAATATAGATTACGCTACCCAGCAAGGTTATCATTTAAAATTGAAGGAAAGATAAAGAACTCTTTAGACATACAGCGGCTAAAGGAAGTCTTTACCACCAAGCCAATGTTACAAGAAATGTTAAAAGAACTTCTTTAAGCAAAACAAACAAACAAAGATAAATACGAAATAATAATAATATAATAATAATTATGTTTCTATCAATAATCACTTTAAAAGTAAATTAATTAGATAAATTCTGGCTGATTCCCCTTACTCTCCCCCAAAGTTTGCCACTCCCAACTCCATCCAAAGCTGACATAAAGTCAGCTACAATGGGGAAAACACCATTACAGTGTGCTGCAAAAATGCTTGTGTCTTTCCCAGTAAAACCCACACACATCCTGTCACTGGACCTAGCAGGGGGGCTTAGGAAAACTGTGAAACACCAGTGAAACAGTTTCTGCCTGCACTGAGATCTCAGAGGTATAAAATATCATCACCAACCACATTCTCTCACAGAGGAGGCATACTGAGACCAAGGTGACTTGGTCAAAGAAGAGAAGCCCATCTTCCAGGAAATTTTCTAGTATGAGAAAACTGAATAGCCGAGAGGAAACATTTTAAGGTGCTGCAATGACACCAACTGGGAATGAATAAAACCTTCTTCATATCTACAGGGGAAAAGTTCTTAAACCCAGGAAAGGAAACACTTCATCAACAATGAGAACACTAGAAAACAAAGCTGCTCAGAAAGAAAATATAAAGTCTCCAGAAAAGAGACTTAAAGACATGGAAATATATGAGCTAAATGACACAGAATTTAAGACTGCAGTTCTAAAAACCTAAGAATATTACAGAAAGGCAACTGTGCACAAAAAAGCAGCTAAATATTCTCAAGAAGTAAATCCAGGAACAAAAGAAATACTATAACAAAGAAATTGACCAGATGAAGAAAAAAATTATTGATATCAAAAATGAAAATATAAAAATATCCCAGAAGGAAGAGAGAGACCTAAGCGGTAAAAGAAATGAAAGATCTCTCTACAAAAACTATTTGACTTCATCGGTAAGAGAAATATAAAAATAATAGGTGTTCAGGAGAGAGCAGGGGAAGGGGTGACCATAGAGTTTGTTTAAGAAAACAGTAGATGAGAAATCCCCAAACCCATGCAAAAAGCTTGAACCCCAAATTTATGAGGGAAATGAAATGCTTAGCTACCTGAATTGTAGCAGAACTTCTCTAAGGCACATTGTACTGAAGTGTCAAAGATCAAAACAAAGAATCATTAAGCCAGTCAGGAAAAAATTTCCATAAACCATATAGAAAGCCCATCTGCTGCCATCAGATTTCTCAGCAGAATCTCTACAAGCCAGGAGGGAGTGGAGTCAAGTATTTAAAATTTTGAAAGAGAGAAATTACTAACCAACAATAATCTATCCAACAAAGTTATCCTTAAGATATGAGGAAGGAATAAACACCTGTTCAGACATACAGAAGCTGAAGGAGTGCCCCAGCAAAAGTCTGGCATTTCAAGAAATACTAGAGAAGCTATTCGACCTAAAACTAAAAGGAAAAATAAATGAAGACAAGATGAAACAATAAAAACATAAAAAGAGATAAAGTAAAAGTTTAAATTTCCAAAAGAGAATGTAGACCACTTAAAAAAAGAGACCACTGCAGATATAAAACTTTCTTTTACATTAACTTTATGGTAATCACTCAAAAAATTTTTTTCAGAAGTCAGTCACATAACAATAAAAAAGGAGAAAAATGAGTAGAACACAATCAAAATGACTGACAGAAAAACAAACAAACTAACTAACTAACAATGGAAACAGGCAAACCAAAAATAAAAAAATCAAAACTAAAATGACTATAGAGAATCCGCATGAATATCAATCATCACTTTAAATGTAAATGTACTGAATGCATCAATAGAAGGAAACAGAGGAGCAAACTGGATTAAATAACAAAACCCACCCATATCCTGTCTCCAAGAGACTCACATTCACCACAAAGACAAATATAGATTCAGAGTGAAAGGATAGAAAATAATACTCCAAACAAATAACATTCAGAGAAGAACAGGTATAGCCATACTTATAACTATTTTAAAAGATTCAGGATAAATTAAATAATGAGAAAAAAATGAGCATTTCATAATGATAAATGGGACAATACAACAAGGAGACATGACATTTATTAGTATATATGCCCTCAATCAGAAGCACCAAAATAACAAAGGAACTACTAACAGATATAAAAGGAGAAACTGACAAAAACACAATTATAGTAGGAAACCTAAAAACCCCCTTGACAGCCATGGACAGATTATTCAAACAGAAAATAAATTTTAAAATATCAGATTTAATTAATATATTATAGGAATTGGACATTATTGACATTTACAGGACACTTTATCTTATGACACAGGACAATATATTCTTTTTCAGTGAACATAAAATATGCAAAAGGATAAACCATTTCCTGGCTCACAAAGAGCCTCAGCAGATTCAAGAAGACTGAAATCGTACTAAGTGTATTTTCAGATTACAAAACTTTGAAATAGTAGATCTACTGCAAAACAGAAAGCAAAACAAAAAAACAAACAAACACACACACGTTGTGAAGATTAAACTACATATTATTAGAATTGACAGGATCAAGAAAAATTAAATTACAGTTTAAAAATACATAAAATCTAATTATAATGAAAACACAACATATCAAAATTATTGGGATGCAGTGAAAGTAGTAATGGAAAAAAATATATTGTATCATTACAAGTCTATCTTAAAATAAATGAAAAATTCCAAGTAAACAGTCTAAAATTACATCTTAAAAAACTAGAAAAAAATTAAAAAGCCTGAAGGCAGCAAGAGGAAAGAAATAATAAATATTAAAACTGACCTAAATGAAATAGAGAATAAAAAAAATAGTAGTAAGAAATTAATGCAACAAAGAACTGGTTCTTAAAAATGAAACAAAAACACACAGGTAGAATTGACAAACACATGGCTAGCTTCACTTAAAGAAAAAAGAAAACAAACGCAGATAACTAAAATTGGAAATGAAAGAGGAGAAGTTATGACTGATACCACAGAAATACAAAGAATCATAGGAGAATACTAGGTGCTATATGCCACTAAATTTAATACTTAGTGCTATATGCCACTAAATTTAATAATAACCTAGAAAGAATGGACAAATTTTCAGAAACATGTAGTCTACCTAGACTGAACCAAGAAAAACTGGATAATCTAAATAAAGCAATCAACAGTAAGGAAATTCAAACAATCATCCAAAACCTCCCTGGAAACAAAAGCCCAGGACCAGACATCAATGAATTTTACCAGGCTTCGAAGAGAAATTAACACTTACACTTCTCAAACTCCTCCAGAAAAATGAAAGAAAATGCAATACTTCTGAACTCATTCGAGGAGACCAAAATTATCCTAATACTAAAGCCTGATAAAAAGAAAACAAAAAAGGAAAACTATAGACCCCTATGATTGATGAACACAGATGAAGTAATCCTAAACAAAATATGAACAAAAAGAATACAATGATACATTAAATGAATTATACACCAAGACCAAGTGAAATTCATCCTAGGGGCACAAGGATGGTTTAACATGTCAATCACTTTATGTGATACACCACATAAGCATAATAAAATATAAAAGTCATATGATTATATCAATTGATGAAGTAAAAGCATTTAACAAGATACAACATCTATTTACAATAAAAACACTTAATAAAATGGCTATGGAGAAAAATATCTTAACATATTAAGGCCATATATAACAAACCCTCAATTAATATCATACTGAATGGAAAAAAATCTTAATCCTAATCTTCTAAAATCAGAAACAAGAGAGGGATATTCTCTGTCACCACTGCTATTTAATATAGTACTGGAAGTTCTAGCCAGAGTAATCAGGCAAGAGAAATAAATAAAGAATATCTAAATTGAAAGAGAAAAACTTAAACTTTCACTTTTTGCTGAGAACATGATTCCTTATATGGAAAACCCTAAAGATTCCAGCATAAAACTGTGAATGACAATAAATGAATACAGTAAAGTTGCAGGATACAAAAATTGATGAACAAACATTCATTACATTTTTATATACCAACAACAAAATTTCAGAGAAAGAAAGAGAAAAACAATATTTTTTCCAATCACAACAACAATAAAAGATCTATGAATAAACTGAACAAAAAAAGTAAAATGTTTATACACTGAAAACTATAAGACACTATTAAAAAATGAAAGAAACATAGAAATGGAAAGATATTACATGTTTATGGATCAGGAGAATCAACAAGACTAAAATGGCTATATTACCTAAAGATTTAAGGCAATTCCTGTTAAAATCAAACACATTTTTTAAAAAAATAGATTTTAAAAATTATCAGATATGTATAAAACCAAAACAACTCCAAATTGTCAAAGCAATCCTATGAAAAAAATTAGGCTGGACACAACATGCCCCTGATTTCACTCTATACTACCAAGTGTCAATAATCAAAACAAATTGGCATTGGCAGAATAACACACAAACAAACTAATGAAATAGAATAAAACAAAATAGAAATTAACCCAAAACACATAGACAAATAATTTTTGACAAAGGAGTAAAAAATATACAATGGGGAAAAGAAAGTCTCCTCAGTAAATGGTGTTGAAAAAATTGAAAAACCACATGCAAAAGAATGAATCTAAAGTGTGAACTGTAACTACATACCAAAATTAACTCAAAATGGATTAAAGACCTCCACATAAGACCTTAAACAATAAACTCTATGGAAGAAAATATTGGTACCAAACTTATAGACCTTGGGTTCAGGGAGAACTTTATGAATCTGTACTCAAAGGCAAAAGAAATAAAAGCAAAAATAAACAAATGAGACTATTTTAATCTTAAAATCTTTTGTACCTCAGAAGAAACTATAAACAAAGCAAACAGGCAAAGAACCAAATGAGACAAAATATTTACAAACAATGTCTCTGATAAGGGACTAATTTCTAAAATATATAAAGAACTCATACAACTCAACATCAAAAACACAATCTAATTAAAACATTGGCAGATTACCTGAACAAACATTTCTCTAAAGGAGGCATAGAAATGGCCAATAGATACATAAAATATTCTCATTTTCACTACCTGTTAGGGAAATGCAAATTAAAACCAAAATGGTATACAACCTCAGTTCTGTAGCATGGCTATTATCAGCAAGGCAAGCAATAACAAGTGTTGGAGAAGCTGTGAGGTAAAAACCCTCACTTTTAGGGTTGCTAGCAAGAATGTAAATTTGTACAACTGCTATGGAAGACAGTATGAAGGTTTCTCAAAAAATTAAAAACAGAGTTACCATATGACTCAGCAATCAGTCTTCTGCGTATTTACCCCCAAATTCTACAAACTTTAGTCTGCAAAAATTTATGTACCCCAATGTTCATTGCAGCACTGTTCATGGTGGCCAAGTCATGGAAACAATACAAGTGCCTTTCAATCATCTACTAAATAAAGAAGTTGTGGTACATATACATGAAATATTACTCAGCCATAAGAAAAGATAAAATACTACCATTTATGACAACATGGATGGACCTGGGTAAAATAAGCCAGACAAAAAAAAAAAAAAAGAACACATGACTTTACTCATATGTGGAATATAAAACTAAAAGCAACAAAGAAACAAAAACTCATGGTTACAGTCAATAGTTTAGTGGCTACCTGAGAGTAAATGGGGTGAAGTAGGGAGGTGGGGAGAATCAAATATATGGTGATCATAATACAATCCACAGATGATGTATTGTAAAATTGTACACCTGGAACCTATGTAATTTTTAATAACCAATTCACCCCCATAAATTTAACCCAAAAAAGTAAATAGAATAAATGCTCCAGTCAACAAACATAGGGTAGCTGAATAGATTAAAAAAATAATAATAACAAAAAATAAACCCATGTGTATGCTGTCTATGACTCATCTCAGATGGAAAGACACACAGATTTAAAGTAAAGTGATAGAAAAAGATATTTCACATAAATGAAAACAGAAAAGGCTGAGGTGGTAATGCCTATTTCAGACAAAATAGACTTTAAAACAAATAATATGAGACAAAGAACATTAAATATCCAATAAGTAAATAGACAATTTACCATGCCACTGAAACCAACAGACAGATCTTCCAGACAGAAAATCAACACAGAAAAAGAAATATTAAATGACACACTAGTCCAGATAGATGTAATCAATATTTTTAGAGAATTTTACCCAAAAGCAGCAGAGTATACATTATTTTTAAGTGCACATAGAATATTTTCCAAGATAAGTTACACATTAGCCTACAAAACAAGTTTCAGTAAGTTTAAGAGGACTGAAATTATATTACATGTCATCTATGAGCACAATGATAAACAATTACAAATCAGTTTTAAAAAGCTGAAAAACACACTAATACATGAAGGCTAAATAATAAGCTTCTAAATAATGAGTGGGTAAACAATGAAATCAAGGAAGAATTCAAAAATATTTTGAGACAAATAAAAATGCAAATGCAATGACCCAAAATTTATGGGAAACAGTGAAGGTACTCCTCAGAGGAAAATCAGTAGCAACATAGGCATACTTAAATCAACAACAACAACAAAATCTCAAATAAACAGTCTAATGTTTCACTGAAGGGAGCTGAAAAAAGAACAGCAAACAAAGCTTATAGCGAGTGAAAGAATATAATTAATAAAAACCAGAGTAGAGATAAACAAAATTGAGACTAAAACATAAATAATAAAGGTAAATGAAAACAAGAGCTGGTTTTTAGAAAAGACAAAATAAATTGACAAACTTCTAACCAGATTGTTCCCCCCAAAAATTATATATATATTAAATACACACACACACACACACACACACACACACACACACACACACACACATTTGAGAGCGAGAGAGAGAGAGAGAAACTAAATAAATAAAATCAGAAATGAAAAAAAGTGACCACTGATGCCACAGAAATACAAAAAAGAAAAAGAAGAAGAATTATAAAATAATACAATAAACTACATGCAAACAAATTGGAAAATCTGAAAGAAATGAATAAATTTCTAGAAGCATATTATTTTCCAAGGCTGAATCAAGAAATAAACAGAAAATCTGGACAGACCAATTGCTACCAATAAAATTAAATCAGTTATCAATAAGTTCCCAACAAAAGACCTGGACCAGATAACTCCACAAGTTAATTTTACCAAATATTCATATAAGAAATAACACCTATTCTCAAATTATTTCAAAATATAAGAAGAGGGAAAGCTCCCAAGCTCATTTCACAAGGCCACCATTACCCTAATTTAAAACCCGAAGTTAGACATTACAGAAAACCTTAATAAAATATAGGCTCATATCTCTAATGAATATAGATGCAAAAATCCTCAACAAGGGGACATGATCAAAATAATAGTGTGAGAGGAGATTCTTGAAACCTCTCCTGGAAATTACAACAAATTAAACAACTGTAATTCAACAAAGAAATCACTATGCAATGCATAACCTCAGTGGATAGACCCCCTCATTACGAAAAAAACAACAAAAACAAACTTCAAGGTTGGAGAAAAGGAAGTAAACAGAGGAGAAGAATAGGAACAAGTGTGGAAATGAGTTCACAAAGTAAGTTCAGAAACTGGGAGAGAGAAAGAATGAAACCAGGGCTGATCACAGCACAATCATGGAGGAGTTAGGAACTGAGACAACAGGAGGCACAAAATGTGGCCCAGTTTTTCAGCATGGTCTTAGAAAAAAGACTGGGGCAAGGCAAACACAAAACATGAGCCTAAGAGAAAAAAGTAAATGAAGATGGCAACATACATGCTATATCTGAAACTGTACATTCCTCAAAGAAGGACTCATTTGTAATATGGCTGATCCCAGCATCCAGCATAAACACCTCAGGGCATACATAGACTGTCACTTGCATGCCCTCACTGGCAGGCAGAAATCATAGACACAAAGCCTGTCCACATTCCCTCACACTGCCAGAGCTTGCTTCCTTCACCTCTGCCCAGTGCTTACAGAAAGGGAGCAGTAGGAACTAGCGGACTGTAGTCTATCACCATTATTAAGAGCTGAACAAAAACTCCACATTTCACCCAACAGTCTCTGTTCCCACACTTTTTGGCTTAAACTGGCAGTGCAGTCCAGAGAAGCTGAGACCCACAGGCATGGCCATTTGTGCCTGCACTGAGATTTCAAAGGCACAGGCCCTATTGCTCGCCAAGACCTCTTATAAGGTGACATACTGAGATCAAGGTGAGTGGGTCAAAGAGGAGATGACCACCTCCAAAAAAAATACCCCATTATGAAAAGACAAAAAAAAAACCCCACAAAAAAACAAAAAGCAAACAAGCAAACAGGAGATAATAAACCACTGCGGCCCAAATAAAAAAAAATTTCTTCAGTGACATCTACTGTGAAGAAGATGGAAGACCTCTTTATATCTACCTGTGGCAAGATCCCTGCCTGTTGATAGACACCCAGGAAAACAAAACATACCAACAGTTATGAACATCCAAGGGAACATAGTTGCTTAGAAGAAAATTTACAAAGCTACAGAAAAAAATAACTTAAATACACAGGAATATGTGATTTAAATGACACAGAAATTAAAGATTGCAGTTCTGAAAAAACTGAATGAGATGCAAAAAATCTCAGTCAGTTTAATGAACTTAGAAATAAAATTCATGAACTAAAATAACACTTAAAGATATTAATATCTTAAAGAAGAACCAAATAAAATTATGAAGATGAAGGACACAATATAAAAGATGAAAAATTAAATAACTAGCATAGAAATAAGAGCTGAAAAAGAAAGAAAAAAAAAACAGAACTGGCATGGATAAAACAATTAATGATACTGAGAATAGAAATATGGAAATGGTAAAGACATAAAAAGAGAAAGAATTGAGAATTATAAGAAATAAAAACTCTATAAGAACAGTGAGACACAATTTTAAAAAATAACATAAGAATAATGTTTTTACCAGAAGGAAATGAGAGTGAGAAGCACAGAGAGTCTATTTAAACAAATAATTGATTAGAAATTCCCAAACACCTGAGAAAATCTGAATCCTCAAATTCAGGAAGCAAAAAAAAACTAATTACATCAATCCCATAGGCCTTCTCCAAGGCACATTTTATTGAAGTTGTCAAAAATAAAAATAATTCTCAAGGCAGCCAGAGAAAAAACTGTAACCTATAAAGAAAAGCCCATCAGATTATCATCAGACTTTTCAGCAGAATCTATATAAGCTAGAAAAAAGTGGATTCAAATATTCTAATTATTAAAAGAGATAAATTAATGGCCAAAAATAATTTATTCAGCAAAGTTATACTTCAGATATGAATGAAAAATAAAGACCCTTTCAGATGTACGGAACCTGAGAGATTTCTCAAGTACTGGGCCTGAATTACAGAAATCACTGGAGGAGGCTATTCAACCTGGATCAAAAAGTTAAAATAAATTGAAATAATTTGTAATAACAAAATCATAAAAAAAATGAGAAGGTAGAGATTTGAATTTTCAAAGGAAAATTCTAAGAAACATGTTTAAGAAGAAGAACTGCTGTGCATATAAAATTAGATTTTACATTTATTTAATAATAACCACTCAAAAATAATTCAGAATTGAGACATATAACAAAATAAAAGAAACAGAGAAAGAAAATCATAGAACACTACCAAACTAAAATAACAGACAAAAAAATAACAAAAACAAAAAAAAAAGCAAAGAAACAATAAACACACCAAGCTACCAGGAATCAAAAAATAAATTAGCCTCATATATCTATCATCACCCTAAATGTAAATAAATTGAACTCACAAATAAAAAGGCACAGAGTCGCAGATTGGATTTAACAACAAAACCCAACCATAAGCCACCTCCAAGAAACATATCTCAGCCACAAGGACAAATACAGACTCAAAGGAAAAGTGTGGAAAAAAATACTTCAATCAAAGGGCATCCAGAGAAAAAGCTGGTGTAGCCATACTTACATATGATGACACAGACTTCAGAATAAAAAAGGTAAGAAAATTTAAAAAATTAACATTTTGTAATGATAAATAAAATAATACTACAGAAATCATAACATATTAATACATATGCCCCCTATTAAAAAGCACCAAAATTTACACAGTAAATACTAACAGGACTAAAGGGAGAAACTGACAAAAACACAATTATAATAGGGGACCTAAATACCATTTAACAACCACTGACAGATTATCTAACCATAAAATTAATGAGTTAATAATAATGTATCAGCTATAATGATACATTAGAGCAATTGAAAATAACTCACATTTACAGGAAAATTTTTTTCTAGTTCAAATAGAATATTCTCAATCATAGACAATATTCTAGGACACCAAACTAGCCTTAGCAAATTTAAGAAGACTGAAATCATACCAAGTATATTTTCTGATCACAAAACTTTGAAATTGGTGATAAACTAAAAAAAAAACAAACAAAAGACAAACAGGAAAAACAACCTTTACATGGAAATTCAAAGCATGTTATTAAAAAAATATAGCTAGGTTGAAGAAGTAATAAAAAAAACAGGGGGGTACCCTGGTAGTGTAGTGGCTAGGCTTCAGCAGTCTCACTGCCATGGCCTGGGTTCGATCTCCACTCGGGGAACCAACCAACCAAAAAAATAAAAGAAAAGAAAAGAAAAGAAAAAAGAAAAAAATATATATACATACAGGTCTATCTCAAGAAACAAGTAAAAAAATCTCAAATAAACAGCTTAACATTATTTCTTTAAAAAATAGACCAAAAAAACCAAAACCAATAAAACCCAAAGTCAACAGAAAAAAGAAAATAATAAAAATTAGAGCAGAACTAAATAAAATAAAGAACAAGTAAATAATAATAAAAATTAAGGCACAAAGAACTGATTTTTAAAAAATTAATAAAACTGAAGAACACATAGATAGGCTCACAAAGGTAATAGGAGAAAAGACACAATTAACCAAAATGAGAAATGAAAAAGTAGAAACTATGACTGATATAGCAGAAATACAGAATACCATATGAGAATACTATGAAAAACTATATGCCACAAAATTCAATAACCAAGAAGAAATAGACTAGTTTCTATCAACATATAGCCTACCTAGACTGAACCAAGAAAAACTGAGTAATCTACATAGACAGATGAACAGTAAGAAAATTTAAACACTTATCCAAAACTTTTCCAAAAGCATATTCTACAAGACATTCAAAGGAGACTTAATACCTCTTTTCAAATCCTTTCAAAAAATTGGATAAAAATAAAATACTTTCTAACTCATTTTATGAGGCCAACTTTACCCTAATACTGAAGCCACATAAAGATAACACACACACACACACATACACACACACACACACGACTATAGACAAATATCTATGATGAACACAGATATAAAAACCTAAACAATATACTAGCAAATAAAATATAACAATGAATTTTTTAAAATTATACTTCATGATCAAGTGAAATTCATTTCTCAGGCACAAGAATGAATCAACATGTGCAAGTCAATCAATATGATACACCACATAAACAAAATATGTAAGTAAAATTATATGATTATATAAATTAATGCAGAAATAGCATTCAACAAGACATAACACCCATTTATGATCAAAACATTTAATAAAATGGGTATAGAAAGAAAGTACTTCAACATAACAAAGGCCATATATGACAAACCCTCAGCAAACATCATACTGGATGGGGAAAA